>CM060695.1:22944370-23544370 GCA_030686995.1 Artemisia argyi | reverse complement strand
CTTTGGCTTCTTCAGGAGTCAAGGTGAACTTGCTTGCCAGCTTGTCCAGGAGTTGAGCTTCCAAATCATCCAAAGATAGTCCAGGTAGAGGAGCAGTGGACTTGTCGGCACGAAGAGTGAAGGTAGTTGATCGGATTACTTTCTTGACAGCTTGCTCTGCGAACTTGGTGAGTTCTTCTCTCATGGGTGCCAGCAGATCTTTCAACTCAGCAACTAAGTGTTGTGTCATGTATTCTTGTGCTTGAGCTGCTAATGCGGCTTCCAAGTTCTCTGTAACGTCTTTAGCTAAGAAAACATCAACCTTATCTTGTAGATCTTGGACGTTCGAGTTCAGCTTAGTCAATTCAGCAACCTGGGTTGCAAGTGTAGCAACCTGATCTTCTAGTTTGCTTCTCTTCTTCTCATGTACTCTCTTGAAAGCTGACTTGAGTAACTTTGATGCAGCAGAGGCTTTGGTGCTTGGTTTCTTGATAGATTTGTCATGTGTTGATTCAGATGCAGGAGGTGATGACTGTGTGGATTCAATGATGGTGGTAGAGTCTTTGTCATCTCCTTTCTTTGGTTCGGGTTGTTCAGCTTTCTTTACTTTGTCTGCATCTTCTTTCACCCTTTGTTCTTCTGCCAGTTTATCGGCTTTGGCTTTCAGCCTTAGCTCTTCAGCAACTCTGGCTTCTTCTTCCTTCTTTAACTTCTCTTCAGCCAGCTTGGCTGCCTCTTCTGCTTTCTTGCTCTCTTCCATTCTGATTGTTTCTTCCAATTTAGCTTGAGCAATCTCTTCAAGCCTGGCCTCTTCTGCTTCCTGTTTCTTCTTCATTTCTTCTTCCTAGGCCCGTTCTCTAAGCTCCATTTCTTCCATGGTCATAAGCCTTGGAGCATCAGTGTCCATGGGATCTTCCTCTTCTTCCTCTCCCATTGCTGTAGTCATCTCAATGTCAGTGGGAGATACTGAGGGATTATCATAAGCAACTAAATCAGTATTGATCCCAGTGGTAGGCTCAGGAATGCTGCTTGAACCGCCAGCTTCGGTGGTCTGAGAGAACACTGGAGGTGGTGGTAGATCAGCATTGAAGGTATCGATTCGGCTGTGGAGGAGACCTAGGTTGAGAGCCCTTTCATTTTCTTCTTCGAATGAAAGGCCTTCAGGCTCTTGTACAGCTGTGACTGGTTCCTTCATCTTTTCCCTTCTAATCCTTTCTTCTTCTAGCATTGTCTGAGCTTCTGTGAATGGTATTTGATTGAGGTATGATGGATAAATGGCATTATCAGCAAATTCATCAATGTCTTTATCCCAATCGATGTCTTCAAGATTCTCATCTTTCTCAATATTAGCAAATGCTTCCCTATACTGAGGACCTTCATCAGATTCGGTTTGTTCGGAGTCAGACGACTTTGGAGAAGATTGTGGTGAGGGAAACCACCTAGGTTCGGGAATAGATGCGGGCTTCTCGGTAGGAAGTCTTCTCTTAGGAGTACCCTTCTTCTTATGTTTGGGCTTTGTAGAGCTGCCAGAACTTCCAGTCTTGGTACCTATCTTTCCCCTGTAAGGTTGAACTTCATCCAAGAAACCAACTTTGTCTTCTTGAAGAGCTTGTTCGTAATACTTGTAATTAGTGCAAGCCTTCACTTTGTCAGTCAAGAGACAATCGGGAAGTTTCTCTCCCTGCTTGCGTGTGCTGGTGTCCATTCTCTTGACGACTCTGAGAGTATGTTCATTTCTGAATGTGTTCTTCTCTTGGTCATCGAGTCTCTGTGGGATGTCATCGTACTCACGAAGAAAGCCTTCGATGAGTAGTTTTGTGAAGCGGACAAACGGGATGTTAGTTGTCTTGTGTTGAATGTGCCACACCAGGTCTTCCCAAATGATGCTGGCATAATCAACTTTCTTCACGTTAGCGACTGACCAGAAGAGTTTGAGGTGTGATGTTCATGCCCAGAATCTCTGCCAGATAGGGACTTGGCAATCAGTATATATAGGGTTCTCCATGGTTGTGGAAGATATCTAATGTTGACCCTAGAATTTCTGGTAATAACTTCTTCAGATTCGTCATACCCAATATCCCTTAACCACATTATCAACTCTTCTTCAGTGGGGACTGTAACATACTCCTCATTCGGGCCGAGTTCTGGTAACCCAAGTACACTCCTGAGCACATCAATATCCACAGTGACTTGACGGTTATGTAATGTGCAGGTGAAAGATGCCTCCCCAAGATCTAGTTGTAGTGTATGCCAGAACTGGTGGATGTAGAAGCAGGAAACTAAGGCGGACTTGGTAAACAGCAGCTTATTCGGGTGGTAAAGAAGAGCATCTATAGCCACAATACAAGAAGACTCGTTGCAGGTCATCTTGTTGAAGTTGATACGGAGGTTGTTCTTTCCAATCTTCCTGGTGTAGTCATCTGGGAAAGTCTCTTCCCATGAAAGCTTAGGTTCGGGCTCTGGTCCGTATGGAACGTCGTTGTGTTCTGCCATCTGAATAGATCATAAACAAACACAAACATGGCAATTGTTGACGATGTTAGCAAAAGACATTCATTTAAGATGTGTACTTATCGATTTACATGTTTTACATTGATCAGTGGGGTTTTGTGTGTGTGAAAACTTTTGATATATGACAAACTTGAGTTATATTGCTTGATAGAAACTTACAACAAATCAGTTACAACATAAGTTTATCATTACAAGAAGTTACACTTTGGAAAAAATTTCACAACACTTAGAAAAAATTTGGATTTTGACAAGTTTACGCGTAAGTGGGTAACTTTACGCGTAACCTGACTTAAGCGTAAGTGAAGAAATTATGCGTAAGTGCAAAAGCTACGCGTAAGTTATAATATTACGCGTAAGGTGAATCTTATGCGTAAGGTCAATTTTATGCGTAAGATAAATCTTAGGCGTAGGAATTGAAATTATGCGTAGGATTACCCTTAGGCGTAAAGTATAACTTATGCGTAGGTAATGACTTATGCGTAAGTTCTAGACTTATGCGTAAGGCCAGAACTTATGCGTAAGAATTACGTTTATGCGTAAACTAAGTCTTATCCAAGACAAAGTTTGTCCACGTGTCGAATCTTACGCGTAAGATTCAATCTTACGCGTAGGATGAACATTTAACGCGTAAAGACGCCATTTTTCCAGAAAATTCACCTTTCGAAGTAGGATTTGTTTGATTCCTGAAAATGTAAAACCCAACCACTGATCAATAATCATATATTAACACACTTAATATCCAATTTTATGCGTAATCATGACAAATGCAGAGTTACGCGTAAACACGTATGAACATCAAATCCAAATCATAATCAAAAATGAATCTGGGTATGTTTTAACATGGGACAAATATTTCTAACATCCTAAGGATCATAAGGACCAATCTATAACAAGTTTTAACCACACAATCGAACAATCATAACTGCTAGTGTCATTCGAACCCTAAATCATGCAATCATAATCAAGAGATGTTTCTGATGCAATTAAACCATGACAACATGATCCTAAGCCTACAAGAACATTATCCCCATCACCAATTACAATCCTAACGTCTAAAATCAAGATCCCCCAAATCCTTCGTAAGAATCCTAATTTATAAACTAGATCAATTGATGTTTCTGGGTTCACTTAGAGTGTGAAGACATGTTTATTATCATCTAGTGAACATTTCCCACTAACAAATTCATCCATAACAATCACAAAATTCTGGGTTCTTGAATACGCATAACCCTAAGAATGATTAATTCGATTGACACAATTTGAACCGTTGGATCGTTATGAAATTAAAAACCTTTGTTAGAAATAATGATCAAAACATGTTAACACTTACGGATTCGAAGATTGATGATTAGATCAAGCAAATGATTGTGGATCGTAGATTAGGTTGTTGAGGGTAGTAAATGTTTTACAGAGATAGTTAATGTGTGTGGTCAAACTAAGTTTTGACTGTGGTGAAACAAGTTTCATGTAATGACACTATTAGTCCCTTAACCTTAACTAACATTCATTTTTTATGCTTAAACACTAAATCACATGTAACTTTCGTTAGTTAACACCAAGACATGATAAGAACAACTTGTGGTACTCCCCCTCGACCTAAGATCATAGTAAAATTAATTGGTTTTGGTCAAGGAGAGTAATCCCGAAATACTTTTGAATCAACATTTTTATATAGAAAAATGTATTTATTTTTTGGTAAAATGCAAGTATAAAAGACAAAATATTTTTGAGAAATTAAAAAAAACGTTACTTTTCCTCCCCCTCAACACTTGTTTTAAATAATTGAAGACATTTTCTAAAATAGTGTTGAAAGAGGTGGTTTATACTTGCATTTTTTTTTTTTGAAAAAAGACCAAAAAATCTTTTTGAGTTTTTGATTGGTTTTATATTTTTGTATTTTGTTTTTGAAAAATATTTACAAAGATAGTTTGGATGTTTGACGATCATTTGTGTTTTAAAAACTTTTCCAGATCCTCTAGAGTCAAACATCGCATACCAATTTGGTGAACTAGACTAGCAAACCTTGATGGTGCTAAGGATTTGGTAAGTAAGTCCGCCAATTGGTACTCAGTCCCAACAAAATAAAGTTCAACGGTACCCTTTTCCACGTGCTCTTTGATGAAGTGATATCGGAGATCGATGTGTTTGGATTTGCAATGATGTACAGTATTGCAGGAGATGGCAATTGCACTCTTTGAATCACAGTAGATAGGAATCCTGTTGAATAGGTAGCCATAATCCTTAAGTTGTGATCTCATCCAAATGACTTGAGCACAACAAGCAGACATGGCTACATATTCAGATTCTGTAGACGAAAGTGATGTGCAGTCCTGCTTCTTTGATTGCCATGACACAAGTTTGTCTCCGAGAAATTGTAATCCACCAGATGTACTTTTGCGTGTGTCTAAACATCCTGCATGATCAGCATCTGAAAAAGCAATTAGTTCAAAACCGGAATCCTTCGGATACTAGATTCCTAAGTTAATGGTTCCCTTTATGTATCGAAGGATTCTCTTGACCTCACTGAGGTGTTTTTCAGTTGGTCTGAACTGATAGCGAGAGCACATGTAGACAGAAAATACTATATCAGGTCTACTAGCTGTGAGATACATGAGGCACCCAATCATACTTCGGTATTTGGTAGGGTCAACTGGAGTCCCATGTAAATCAGCATCTAGTTTTGTGGTATAGCCCATTGGTGTATTATAAGTATCACAAGACATCATTCCATGTTTCTTTAATATTTCAAGAGCATATTTGGATTGATTTACAAAAATTCCACGGGGTGATTGATGAACTTGTAGTCCTAGAAAGAACGAAAGTTCACGCATCATGGACATTTCAAAATTATCTTTCATTAATTTTGCAAAATCATTCGAGTAACTTCCTTTTGTTGAGGCAAAAATGATGTCATCGACATATATTTGAACATCAAGTAAGTCCTCCCCGTAGGTTTTTGTAAATAGTGTGGGATCCACCGATCCTTTAGAAAATTTATTGGCCAATAAGAAAGTAGATAGTTTGTCATACCACGCCCGTGGGGCTTGCTTGAGTCCGTAGAGTGCCTTTTTGAGTCGGTAAACGTGATTAGGATGCTCAGGATCAACGAAGCCTTCAGGTTGGCTAACATAAACTTCTTCACGGAGTTCTCCATTAAGAAATGCTGTTTTGACATCCGTTTGGTAAACCACCATGTTCCTGTATGCAGCATAGGCCAAAACGATCACAACAGCTTCATGTCTAGCCACTGGAGCAAAGGATTCATCAAAATCAAGTCCTTCCAGTTGAGAGTATCCTTTCGCTACCAGACGTGATTTGTTACGTATGACAGTTCCTTCAGCATCAAGCTTATTCTTCCAGATCCATTTTAACCCAATGACAAAGACTCCGTCAGGTCTTTCAACTAATTCCCAGACTTCTAATCTTATGAATTGCTGAAATTCCTCTTGCATGGATTCAATCCAGTTGTCATAAGTCATTGCATCTTTAATATTTTTAGGTTCTTCATGACAAACTGTGAGTGCGTAGATACAAGTTTCTCCATCTGTGTGAAGTCATTGTCTTGTCATAACAGGTGCATCTGGATGGCCAATAATATGAACTAGTGGATGGTCTCGGGTCCATTTGTGTGTTGAAGGGTGTAGTTGATAAGTATCTCGCATGTAAGCAGGATCCAAATTGCGTGTTGACGACTCAGCTATATCAGGAACTGTAGTAGCTGGTGCAAACGGATTAAAGAACGCATCAGGATCATGCTCTGCGGGTTGTGGAACTGATAGTGGTGTTGGATCTTCAGCTGGATGGCGGGAGTTAGAACCAGTTTGTTCTGCTGTTGATGGTGATACAATTGGAGGACCGTCTCTCTCAACACTTGTAGTAGTTTGTTGAGGTGAGTCTGGTACTTGAATGTTATCAGGTTGAGCAGCGGAATTAGGTGAGACCTCAGTAGGACGGTATTCAATTGTGTCATCAAATAGTGGAGCAAACAAGGTTTCTAATTCTTTGCGGTTGAGTGGCAATGGTTCTGCTGAAGATGCCGGAGAGTTAAGACGGTTAAATTCGGGTCCTAAGCTGTGTTGCTCAGAAGCCATTTGTGTGAGTTCATCAAAATTAGCGTGAATGGTTTCTTGATTTTCTCTTGTACGACGATTCCATTTCCGAAAACCTTTGGAATTTTCACAGCATCCAACGAACACTCCGATGTCAGCCTTTGCTTTAAGTTTACCTAAATCATCACGATCATTTTTCGGATAACAGAGTGCTCCAAAAACATGAAAGTAATCGATGTTCGGTTTCCTTTTGTGAACAATTTGATAAGGTGTTTTGCGATGACGTTTTGTGATCATACAACGGTGTTGGGTATAACATGCAGTTGAAACAGCTTCTGCCCACAAGTAATCTGGTAATTGAGCATTAATCAACATAGTTCTAGCAGCTTCCACCAACGTCCTGTTGCGTCTTTCAACAACTCCATTTTGTTCTGGGCTTCTAGGAATAGATGTTTGATGTTCAATTCCCACTTTCTCATAATATGACCGAAGTGTCTGATTCTTAAATTCAGTTCCATTGTCAGTTCTGACGATTCGTACTGTGTTGCATAGCTGAACTTGAATTTTAGTGAGAAAGGTGATGATCATTGACGGAGCCTGATCTTTACTTCGAAGAAAATAAACCCAAGTCCATCTGGAATAGTCAACCACAATTACAAGAATGTAGCGTTTACCATTGATACTTTGAACACGCATCGGTCCACACAAATCCATATGAAGCAATTGCAGAACATGATTTGTACTGTGCTCAGGTTTATTAGGAAAATGAGCACGAGTACTTTTTCCTTGTTCACAGGCTGGACATAAGTGATCTTTGGTAAAGCGGAATCTTGGAAATCCCTCAACAAGTTTATAACGAGCAAGGTCAGTCATAGTTTTGAAATTCAAGTGTGAAAGACGTTTGTGCCATAACCAAGATTTAGTCGATTCTGCTTTGGAGAGAAGACATATCGGAGATGTTGCAATCATATCTGACATTGATATTGTATAAAGATTGGAGCCACGGGAGCCAGACATAAGATCGTTTCCTTGTAAGTCACGAACAAAGCAAGTTTTCTCACGAAATGCAACTTCTAGATCCCCATCACAGAATTGACCAACGGAGAAAAGGTTGTGTCCAAGGCCTTCCATATAGTAAACACGGCTGATTTCGATGTTTCCACTTACATAGTCACCATATCCCATTATTAAAGCGTAATGATCATTCCCGAATCTGACAGTGCCAATGAACTTTGAGACAAAGTTTTTCAACAGTTTGAGATTTCCTGTCATATGCCGGGTGCATCCGCTATCAACAATCCAGAGAACAATCTGTACCACCTGCATCACAAGAAGAGGACACGGATGGAACAGAAGTAAGGGTGGAAGCCAAAGAAACAGCGGGTTCCAATTGGTTAGAAGCACAGGTATTCAATAATTTAGGAATCCATTTAAAGTGAGGTTTGTGTTGTAACCAACGTTGCCAATTCCAACTAGTACGTGCTTTCTTAATTGTGAATTCACTAGTGTTTTGTTGATTCCTAGACTTGTTCTCTGCACTTATGGTGACATCATCATCCTTAGAAACCATAGAAGGCGGCTTTCCTAAGATAGACTTAGAGGCAGTAGTGGGCCTAAGAGGAATGCTTGTCCTACGTTTCTTATGACGATTGAGTAGAGAGTTAGCAATACATTTTGTATGATCACCACATGATACACTTTTACGACAAAACACACAAGATGCATTAATATTCAAAACATTCAAAGGTTCATCATTCGTTACATTTAGATTTTGATTACAATTTGCCAGACTAGAATCTAAATCTGATGCAACATGAGTTTTATTCAAATTCCTAAGTTGGTCTTCTACTTCTTGAGCTTCTAGTGATCCTCTTTTACGTTGCCAGAGCCTATTCTTCCTTTTACTTTTACGCTTGGGTCTGCTAACGCTATTATTGGAGACTAGTCCTATAGAAGTGGAGTTATCAACATTAGTGGTTTGAACAACATTTCCTTTAGTTGTTTTGTCTAATTGATACAATCCTGGTGCTATCACTGTGGTGTCAACCATTTTTCCTTTTTGAAGTAGCTTAACTTTCTCTTTTAAATCAATGATGATGTGATTTTTATCCTGTATTTCAGACTCAAGTAAACCATTGCAATATTTGATGTCATCGCGGTTTTGTTGCCATTCGGAGTTTTCAATTTTTAACTCCGCAATTTCATTCTCGTATTTGAGACACAAACTTTTGAAAGACTCATTGGTTTTGCAAAGCTGAAAAGAGTTAGAAATATTTTGACTTTGAAGTTTCAATTCCATTTTAAGACTCTGAGCTTGACACCATTCAAGCCTTTGATTTAGAAAAGATTTAGAAATTGGAGGAGCTTTTGAATAGTCATATGGTGTCCAAAATTGAACATTACTCATTTTAGATCGACTCTCGTCTTCAAGTTCTTCTTCTTCCTCAGTATCAAAAACAACAGCACGCACAATCGTATTATCAAGCAAATAATCCATACTGTAAATTTTTGGAATATCTTTGAATGCCGTGTGAAGAAACATTGAATTGTAATCACCAAGTGCAAATCCTTTATCGGGTCTCGGTTTTAAAGTAAATTTCTGAATTGTTGTGACAGAGTTCCCGTGTTTGTAAAAAATGTTACGAAATTCTTTGAGTTGTTTTTCAAGATCAACAATATCACCGAGTAAGTCATCTATGTACTTCCTTTTTCGTATTTTATGTTCACAAAAATCCTTTTTACAACTTGACAATTCTGTTTCTGTTTTTGAAAGTTCTGTTTGAAGACATTCAACTTGTTTTTTCAATTCACACTTCTCACTTTCAAGTTTTGAAATCAACTTTCCGTTTGACTCAATTAAATCTTGCATTTTGCGTTGAAGATCATGTTCTTTGTTGTAAGAATCTTGAAAAGCTTTTTCAAAACTTTTAGTATGTTTAATCTTTTCCTCCTGATTTGAAAGCTGAATTTTATAACACTCAATATCTCTTGCAAGTGCTGCATTAGTTTCTTTTAAAACTTTGTTTTTCTCGTTGCATTTTGCAATTAGCAATTATTGAGCATTCAGTTGTTTAGATAACATTATGAGGTCAGGGTCTGGATCAAATGATGGTTCATGTTGTTCTAACTGATCATATTTATCATTCTCAATAGGATCATCAAATGAGACAACTGTGTCATCATCAAATATGACAACTGTGCTTATTTGTTCATCTGTTTGAGAGGATGAAGATGATTTAGATGGAACAACTTGCACCATATCTGATTCAGAAGCAGAGGGTGAGATTATATCATTTATAAAGCATGCATTGAAGTCATGTACCTGAGACAAGTCGTCAGTGTCATACACTGGACCTGAATCATTGAGCTTAAGTTTCTGCATGTTGGCCATAAGCATCACAGCTGCATTAGCTTCCAGATCTTCCATGTCATCGTCATTGTGTACATTTGCCATGAAATTGTTGTCCTGTTCAGGGAAATGTCCATCCTTTTCATCTTGAAGAGCCATGAGTAATGCCTGCTTGTGAAACTTACTACCCCGAGTTCGCAGTTTAGGACATGCAGTCGCAATATGACCTTGTTCATTACAGTTATAACACCACACTGCATTCCCTGAGTTGGAGTTCCTTGTTACAACTGGTTCAGACCTTTCCTGAGAAGATCCTGAGTTGTTCCTGAACCCATCATTGTTACTAAACCTCTGACCATTCCCATAATTTCCTGAAGAACTTCCTGAACCAGATCGACCATAGTTGCGATTCTGAATTTCCACTCTTCCATCATTGACAACAGCTTGATTCCTTGTGTTAGAAGATGAACGTTGACGGTTGTTTGTTTTGTTGGAGAATTTGCTGAAAGCACGAGCAATAAGAGCAAGTCCCTGATTCAACGTATTAAAGTCATCATCGTCATCATCATTGGAGTTGGAATAGTACACAGCATCATTGTTGTTTGACGGAACAAGTTGAGTAGAAGAATTCTGTGGAGATGAATCATAAGGGACCATTTGGTTCGAGGTGGAAGATTGTGGATAACCGAAGTAGTTTTGCTCTTGAACATATGCATGATTTGACATTGGTGGTGGAGCATATGGAGATTGAGCTACGAGAGCCAAAGAATTTGGTGTTGGTGTGGGTGTGTATCCTCCTCGTAGAGCTCGATCTTTTTCCACTTCAGGTTCATGGTGTTTCAGAAAATCATACAACAAACCATATGGAGCATCATGAAGATTCTTCGTTTGACGAACAAATGTCACATACTTATGCCAATCAGGGCCAAGACTACCAACAAATTTGGAGTTCACAGCGATCCTTGGTACTGTGATTTTGTTACGTTCCAGATCATTGACTACATTTGTGAAACGATGATAGTAGGATTCAAGTGTCTCTCCTGGTTCAATTGTGATGTCAGTGTATTCCATGTATAGTTTGGATTCCATGTCATCTTTGTTCAGTTGAGTGCCTTCCATAAGGAGATGAACGTGTTCCCACATAGCTTTGGCTGTTTTCTGAGCATCGACACTTCGATAGATTGGATTTGGTATACCTTGAAGTATATAAGCCATTGCATACTGATCAGCTTCACGATGTAGTTTCTGTTCTTCAGTGAGTGCAGATTCTGGAAGAGGTCTATCACCAGGAGGACGTGGAGGATCAGCATGTGGATCACCAGCTTCAAATCTTGTTGGCCACTCAAATGGTCCTTCAAGTATCACTTGCTTCAAGAATTTCCCATGAGGTTTCTTTAGTTCAAGAAATCTTAAGAATCGACTTGACCATTGAACATAGTTTCCAGGTGTAAGCATAGGAGGTGTTTCAAGTGATCCTGCCTCATGTCGGGATTGTTGAGTTGTAATAACTTCACACATTCTGTCAAACCAGTGAGGTTGTTTGGAGGAAAACTGAGTGTTTTGTTGTGGCACTTGATATGGTTGTTGTTGAGGAATGATCTGATGTTGTTGCATCATTAGGTAATGATGTAGTGGATTGTATGTTTGTTTTTGAGAAGGTTGTTGATTCATTTGGTGCGGAAGGTATTGTTGTTGATGATACTGCTGCTGATGTTGATGTTGCTGAGTATGAGGGAAGTAGTGATTTGGTGGTTGAGACATCTTAGAACACTTGTGTAGAAATGGATCTTTGTAGAAGATTGAAATGCATGTTCCTTTGATAAAGTTCAAAATCCTTGGGGTAAGTAGAATTCTTACGCATAACTATAATCTTACGCGTAAACTATTAGGTTATGCGTAAAGAGTTTAGTTATGCGTAAACAATAAGTTTAGGCGTAAGTTTACTCTTTACGCGTAAGCTTTGGCTTATGCGTAAGTTTAGACTTATGCGTAAGGTTATACAACCAAACAAATCTTCCAAACTTATCCAAGCTTGAAAGATATCCGAAGTCGAAGTATTCCACTAACTTATCCAAGCTAGGGAAGTACTGAGTCACCGGAACACAAGGAGAAGATCTTTGTTGAATGTTAAGCGTAGAATCTGAGACTTACGCGTAAGATCAACTTATGCGTAAAGTTTAGGTGTAGGATCTGACTTGTGCGTAGGAATTCACACTTACTCGTAGGTTTTAAGGCGTAAACTTCCCAGTTAAGCATAAAAACAGGGTTTTTATCAAGAGTTACGCGTAAGAAAAGGGTTTTGACCTTAGTTACGCGTAAGAAAAGGGTTTTGACCTTAGTTACGCGTAAGAAAAGGGTTTTAGGCCAAAAGTTACTCGTAAGAAGGACAAAAAGTACAGTTGACAGCTATAGAATCGTACTGTTCACCAAAGTTACGCGTAAACTGGTCAGAAACTTGAAAAATCTCAAATTTTTGAAGAAAAATGCTTAGAAATAAGGTACTTTTGATCAAATAACTTCACCAATACTTAGAAAACACTAACTTTATAAGATTTAGATACCAAAAACTAGTTTTCCAATATCAAAGAAGCTATAAAACCTTAAAAAATCACAACTTTATGCAACAACTAAGCTTCAAATCACTATATCAACCTTGAAACTTGTCCAAGCTTCAAGATTTGAGTGAAAGAAACAAAGAAAAATGCAAAAAGTTGAAGAATAATGATAAGAACCCCACGTTAACAATAAGAACAACACTTCAATCTCTATTAGGCGAATGATACCACTTGTTAGGTCACCATTTAGTAAACACAAGTATGATTATGAAAGAAGTAAGATGAGAATGAGAGGTGGTTGATTATGAGACAATATGAAAAGTGAAAGTGCAAGAGTTTCCTTAAGATAATCAAATAACCAACAAATGAAAAGTTTACATAAGCATACTATTTATAAGGGAGGAGTTAGGGCAACACTCCCTTCCTCCCTTATCTTCTTAATTCGTGGGCTTTAAGGCCCATTGGTCTTAAATGCTTAAGCCTTGAAACATAGACTAGTTAGATAAAATAACTAAGCAACCTATTACAAAAGGTAATGACCGAGACTTGACTAAAATACTAAAGTATGAACCCAACAGGTATAGATAAGAAGACCATCGACACAATCACAAGAGTGGATTAAGTTCTTGTAATTCTTCCCTTGCAAGGAGATGTGTTCTTTCAAAGATGTTAAAGTGTTTAACTAAGAACACAAGATAGAATTAGAGAGATTGGAAAGAAAGAATATAGAGTAATGGCAAGGGGTGAGGAATACAAGAGGCAAGGGTGGTATTTATAGGCCAAGAACCCAACTTGGGAAAATTTTGACGAGGTCGGCGCGCTGCCCACGCGTTGACGCGTGGGTGGCGCGCCAGACACCCAGAGAAAATTTTCCCAAAACTTTGGGTGTTTGCTTTATAAATACCTTACCTTGCTAAACCCCCAATTGTACTTCACACTAAACCTTAACATTAATCAATCTAAGGTTTACCAACTTAAATTGCCAATTAGAAAATAATTTTGTGAAGTGTTTATGAGAAAACCAAATGCCAAGGTTAGAAGAGTAGAAAGGGTAATTTGGTAGGGGTAGATTGGGTATTCCTCAAGTGGCATAGAAAAGAGAGAAAGAATATGCCATGGGATATTCCTCTAAAGGGAAGAGTGTGAGAGGTCGGGTTAAGAAGTAACCATGGTTAGGTTTAGAAATAAGGGTATAGAGAATAAACCATGGTTAGGTTAAAGGGTGTATCCAAGGGAATGTTCCATCCTTGGTGTGGTTAAGAGTTAACCAAGGTTAAGTGTAGAGAACTAACCATAGTTGGGTTAGGGTTGTGTGTTGAGAACTAACCATGGTCGGATGAGTGAACCATGGTTGAGTAAGAAAGGAATGTTCCAAAGGGAATATGCTTTGCTTGGGGGGAAGGGTGAATGGAGGGTTGAGATAATTTTGGTTTGAAATGGATGGTTAGGATGATATGAGTTATGTGTGAGCTGGCCTATAAGAGATGGATGGTTGAGATGGATTTGGTTTGAAATGGATGGTTAGGATTTAACACATGTGATGAAATAGAGAGGAGGAAGGATGGATTGTTGAGATGTGTTTAAGTTGGAATTGAATGGTTGAGATTGAAGATGTGTAAGGGATGTGATGTTGTAAGGGAATATGTAAGAATGTGTAAGAGGATATATGGTTAAGATATGATTGGAAGATATGGAGGATATGGTAAGTTGGCAAGTATGTGTAGAGAGGAGTTGGTTGTGAGTAGTGTGTGTAAATTTGAAATAGAGTGTGTGTAGAGAAGTTTTGTGTACAAGTTTACAAGGTATGTATGTGTGTATATAAAAGGTGTATATGGTGTGTGTACAAAGATTGTATGTAGAAAGGGAATATTGTTTGTGGGAGTATAGGGGACAAGAAGTACCCATTGTGTAAGTGGTGTAAGGGAATGTTGTAAGAGAATGTTGGAGAGGGATATTTGGGAAGGATTGTGGGAGATTTGGTGGCTTTGTCTTTTGTGATTAAGAGGGTTAAGAAGAGATTAAGAAATAATCTAATTGTCATTAAGAAGAAAAGGTTTAGACAATTAAGATTATAAGTTGAGAAAATCATAAGTTACTTATAAGTCCAAGTAACATAATGTCGAGAATCCATAGTTTCATAACTTGTGACTTTCAACGACTCGACGTACTCAACTAACACCTTGGTGCAAACAAGTCAAGTGCTTTTCCTTGATGTAAAGCATAACCCATGCAGGTAAGGATGCGTTTACGTAAAGAGACCTTGGACTTAGTTTGACCAATAAGGGAGTAAACCCGTTACGTAATTAGAGAAGACGTAAGCACGGGATATGAGCATATGAATGCTTTCACATGATGTTACGTGAAGTATATAAGCTCCCTAAGTTTAGTAAAGCCTTTGCTAGAGGCGATAGTTGGAAAACATGAGTTGGCTTTTTCCTGTAAATGGGTGCTTTAAAAGTTGGATCTCTCTAATCCCAAAACTCGTTTCGAGTGTTCTCAATTAAGCACATAACATATTCATACATGTATTGAAAGATCCACATTTGTCGGGTAAGGGGAAAGCCGACTTTCAAAATTCATCCCGAGATTCACAGACGCCTGGCGTGTTACCCACGCGTTGACACGTGGGTGGCGCGCCAGCAGCAATCATGTGATTCGTGGAATTTTGGCTAACGTTTGTTATTTTATATGTTTCGATGGTTTATTTGTCATCATTAAAACATAAAGAGATCTTGATCATGTTGCCTCAACAATCTCCCCCTTTTTGATGATGACAAATAAAAACCGAAAGTAAATAAAATTACATAACTTAGCGAAGACAAAGCGCGCCTTTGGTGTAGCTTGCGTCTTGACCTTTGCCTTGTAATTTGGTGAAGCCATTAACATTTCTTGAATGGACTTCACGCTCTTGCTTTCTTTCTCCCCCTTTTATATGTGTATATGTTTGTCCAATTTAATTAGGTTTTATAAAGATTATCCCTTTATGACTTTTATAGACCGAATGATGAGCAAGAGCAATACTATATATGTATATATCCATATGAGCATTATTATAACATAACACAGGCATTTTATTTCATAGAAGAAAAATGGGTCATACAACCAATTAAGCAAAAACACTTAAAACATCCTAGAACTCCTAGGAAAAACTACAACATCTTGTGAATAGATCTCAAAACTCAAGAGAGTCCATTGTGTAAGATTCCTCCATTGGGGTCACATCATCAACTTCAATCATTCTAGATTGATCATTTGGGTACTTGCTCTTAATGTGGTCAAAGATGTGTGACAAGAGTCTAGCATATGGAAGTGGCTCTTTATTGTAGTCCAAAGCTTCCATTCTTTTTGCTATAAAGTAAGCAAAGTTGAATGGAGTCTCGTTCATAATACAATAGAGCATGTACCCAACAACGATGGGTAACTTCTCTTGAGGTTCCACCTCCATAAACACATTCTTCAACAAGACATCCGCCTAAGGCATCAATTTGAAGAGAAGTTGATTTTTGTTCCAATTTTCGAATGGAGCCTTCTCACAATGGTAGTCGGGTTGTAGAATAGTATTTTGAATGATGACGGCATGAATTGGGGGCTCTAGAGCATAAGTGCTCGGATGATAGTGCCTTATATTCATGAAGTCCTCCATCTTGGTGGACCTTGTATAGAACAAGTTCCCTTTAGAATACACATTCAAAATCTTTCCCAACTTACTTAAGCTCCATGCATACCCATGCCCATACATACGAAAATTGAAAGTAAGAGAAGGTTGATCTAGATAGAACCTAGCATAAAATTCTTGAAGATGCCTAGGATAAATTTCGATGGGTAGGTCACGAACTAAGGAGAAGGCTTTAGCATGGATAAATGGTTTTCTTATATCGGTGGCACACATGAAATTTTTGTCGCATTCACGACCTTCACGAAATTCAAGGTACTCAAACAGTTCGTACACATCAGTTTCGTTTGACTCGTCAACACGTTTCATGAAAAACTTAGTTGCCATTTTTTTTTTGAAGAGAAGGTAAGTGTATTAAAGGAAGATGAAGGTTGTGATGAGGATATATGATACAAAATCACCCCTTTTATACCCAATTAGTCTGAATTAGGTATGGTTAAGGAAGATCTATAGACTAGAGGATAATCATGCTTAGTACTAAGATTCCTAGTACAAGGTGAGTTGAAAGAAAGTGGTGTATGAGGAAGATAATTATTCTTGTATGACATGAGTTTGGTTGGATTTGGATGATCAAGATGCACATGTAAGTTCTTATGATAGTTGCATACATTCTTTTACACAAGAAATGTATGAATTTATCATAGTGAAAATCAAGAATCATCAAATCTTTTGAAAATGACTTCATTCAACACAATTTTGAGCCTACAATATCTCAATACATGAATCAAGTGCAAGTATTTCATGTAGGATATACAATGAGTGTAGTTGTATGGTATGAATATTAAGTGTATTTTCATTTTAAGTACACAAGCTAGATCCTATGAACCATCACACATTATATAGAAAGTCAATACACAATACATGATATCTCCGGTTCATAGTTCGTTGTGTAGTGTGTTGACATAAATAATCCTTATGTGTTACTTGCATTAACAAAATAGGTTTCTAAGATCTCGGAATAGGAACTTAGCTTATTTATTCTATTCATTGGGTATTTTAGTTTGTAATGCAATACCATACCGAATTCGATTCATAGGAATTCTTTTCAACTACGTAAGTAGTTTGTATGTTTGCACAAAATCTTTTCATATCTCCTCTTTCCTAAACACAAAGCATGCCATATTCACATAAGTTGAACAAGTAGATATAGATACACATCCTTCAATACGATTGTGAGTTGTAGTTCGAAGTTTTCTCTAATCCTGAAAATTTTAACACAAATGACTTTCTATCTTATTAAGTGTTAATAAGATATTTTTATGTTAAATTTTCTTGTTCATTGTACATAATATAGACATGTAGAGTATTGAATATTATCAATCATCGTTTGAATAATGAATTGATATATATCTTTTCATTCATGCCTCCACATAAGTCCTAGAAATATAACCATATACCTACTAGGAACACCTAAAGGACATGCAAACGACTTCTAGACAACTCATTATATCTTATGGATTGTTCTCTTAAGATGCATGTCAACCATGACCATCTAGACCTATCCCACAACAATTTGGACTATTGAAAAAATGTCATGCCAAAACTTAACCTTGTTTATTTTGTAACCAAAGAATCCTTTTATTTAGGTCACCAATGACTTGTTCAATGAGATGACCCCTCGCTTCTCTCAACTCCTAAGGATTGCCTTCATCCGAATCATTAATCTTGTAATGATGGCGACCTCTCTTGATCATGAACTATTTGTCCGTTGATCACTTCATCTTCTACCGAAGAAGATGATTTAGGCTCGGGTATGCTCTCATCAAAGTTCACATTTGAGAGATTCCTTAATCCTCATTGTTTCCTTGTTAAACACTATGTGTGCTTTATTAGTATGAGAGAATCCTAGGAACACACCTTAATACTACATTGGGTCGAATAAGTTGAAATACACTTTGGTGTTTAAATACTTTACAACCAAATAGTCAAGAGTACTCTAAAGGTGGATTTCAATTCCTAAGTATTTCATATGATGTTTTGTTAAGGACTTTTCTAACATAGATTCTATTGGAGATATAACATGTGACACCTAAGGCATGACACCAAAGCTTTTGTGGAATGGATTGCTCGTTGACTCCTCCCAAACCAACCAGTCTACCGTGTGTAGTTGATAGGCCCACCTGGGAGAAAAAGTCAAGTGTTAAAATCCGTGGAAGTACAGGGAAATCCCCGGGTTGTTAAGTCCCAACGAGATTGAAATTGTATTTGTAAACGTTTTGGGAATAAATGGTACTGAGGACAGTAACAAAAAATGAAGTGGGTTTGATTTACACTACTGATATTATTTGGATAATATAAAACAAGCACAATAAACAACTATGTATACACGTAAACTGATAATGTAAACAAATACGTGTGCGTACTGAGAAAAAGGTGAGTTTTAAGGAAAAATAAACTACAGGGGTTAAAAATGAAAAATTCTATAAATTTAAACTTAAAAGAAAATTAATTTAAAAAGAAAATTATTTTTTTGATTATTTTATTATTTATTACTAAATATCTAATTAAAAAAAACTATTTAACTATTTAATTAAAACTATTTTAATTTAAACTAGAAATAATAAAAACTACAAATTAAACTAAAAACTTGCAAAAATATTTTCTAAAACTTAAATGAACTTGAAGAAAGTATAAAAAAAATTAAAAATAAATATTTTTGTCTTTTTATGTGTTTTTTATTAATTAATTGCTAATTATTTTAACTAAACTAAATAAACTATTTTAAATTACTAAAAATACCAAAATGACTTATAAAATTATGAAAAAATTTATAAAACTAATTAACCATCACAGGAATCCTAAAAAATTATAAAATTATTCTAAAAATTATGTTTAGGCTAATTTACTAATTAATTACTTATTTATTATTTAAAATATAATTAACTAAATTTAATTAAGGAAAATAGGAAATGAACAGTAACAATTAGGAAATTATTTTTTACAAATACCTAATGGTCTATAAGACTTTTAAAAAATATAAAAAGATATTGTTATTAACTAAAAATTATTACAACTAATTAATTACCTAATATTACCTAATTATTAATTAAACTAGGATTAATTAAAATAATTATTATTTGAACAGTAAAAATTATGAAAAAAATACAGAAGGTGTATTTAGTGAAGAAAAGCCTAGGAAAATTAAGCTTGGACCTACAACTTATCCAAATAAGCTGTAATAAGCAAAACAACTTATTTAAGCTTATTTTACAAAAACAACCTTAAGTATATTATTAATGCAACTTATGACGGAACTGGTGCCCCAGAGCTTGTGGAAGGGGTGTGTGTTATATGCATGTTACTATCCAAGAGGTCTCAGGTTCGACTCCCACACACACCCAATTTTTTTGAAACTTTTTATTTTTTTATTTTTCTTTTACACAACTATTAAATAAGCTAAAATAACAATCTTTAAAAAAGGAAAACTTTTTATAACACCCAAATAAGCTCTGTAAGAGCTTATTTCCTTAGCAGATGGCTTAAAAAGGCCAAACTTGTATTTTTAAAAGCAAAGAGCTACAAATAAGCTACAAAATGAAAACCTAGGGTATTATAAGCTACAAGTAACTGAAGTAGACCTAAACTAAGCTAAAACATTTAAATAAGTACAAGGAATAAGTCAAGAAGCTCAAATAAGCACTCTTAAGCAAAACTGAATTCCAAACACTCCACAAGGCCAACTGCAGACCTGAGTGGGACCCACAAATAAGATCAGGGGTCCAAAATGCAAGGTGAACCTAAAAGCTGGGTAGGAGGGCCTATAAATAAGCCAAGGTTCAAGCAGTGGGGTCCACTAATAAACTCTCCATGAGCTTATGAATATGGGTGTTTGTGCTGACCACTCAGTGAACTGAGTTTCATCAGGCCATAAGTTGGGTTCAAAAGAAGCTATCTCCAATAAGCTAAAGGTCCAAATAAGGCTAGGGGATGAAATTAGAGCTGATAAGCTCTCAATAAGCCAAATGGATAGGGTTGAGGTTGACTGATAATCTTGTTACAAGCTTATGAAATACCTTTTAAACACTGAGTGATCAGTGTGCTTTTGTGAAATGGACAAAACAAAAAGCTAATAGCGGCCCTAGTGAAAAAGCTAGAAATGGGCAAATAAGCCCTGATCCTACAAGCTGGACTAAAAGGCTTCTTAAAAATCTAGAAATCTTGCAATGGGGCCCACTGGAGCACTCACAACAAGCCAAAGAAAATTGCTCAACACCTGTGGTGCAGGGGAGCTTTTTGCTCAAGGGTCGATTTCAAGTCTGCTTATTTATAAGCAAATGACCACTAAATTCAAATTTTCTTTTTGATTCTAACTCACAGGCTACCAATGATCATAAAACAACTCTTTTTATCTATTTCCAATCTCTAATGAACCCTACAGGTTATAAAGAAAAATGTGCTTTTTAACTGCATATGCAATTTTGACTTTTTATAAAACTAAACTAAGTTGACTTTTATGAGATTTAAAGCTAATTATTTGATTTATTATGTTAACCTAAGCTATAACTTAATGATAGAAGGTTATATTAACTACTTTTATGCTAAATTACAAGATTACACCTACTAAATCATTCTCAGTCAACTAATTTGAGGATTTAAATCAAAGTTTGACTATTTCTCAAATAGGTACTGATTTTTTTTTTCTAAGGTCTAAGTGAGACCAAAGAAGTATGTTTGAACCAGAAATAAAAGCTTATACAGTCTTTATCTCAGCAACACAGTTACATCCAAACACTCATTAAAACTTGTAATGATGTAATTTTCAAAGAAAAACCAAAACCTATGCTATCATATTGGTTTGCAGACTTATAATAGAGTATAATAATACTAAATGAGCACAGAACAACAAGTATTAACCACTGATTACTAATATTATCACCTAAGCTAACTTTGACAGTTAAAAATAAAATACTAAGAAATAATCAATTCTAAACAACAAGCTACTAATTTTAGGTAAGATAACTATTAACTAATACCAAATAAGCTTAAAGAAACAAAGATAAACAATATTAAATAGTTGAACAGTACAAAGCTGAAATGAGAATTAAGCTTACAATTTTGCAATCCAGCTACACTGAGAACAAGGACCCAAATTCTTTCCTATAATCCTTCCACAAGGCTTCTAATACCAAGGGCCATCCAAAATGAACCCTGCTCCATTCTTGATCATCATTGCACACTTTTTTTTTTTTTCTATTTTTCTGATTTTTTTCTATTTTTTTCTTTTTTCAAGTAATAGTGGAATTGAAGGTTTCTAATAACTCTAATAAGCTAAATTATTAACTTATATGAGCTTAAGGATTGGAAACAACAACAATTGATAACTAGAAAGCTTGTAAAGATTTTTGAATTCAAAACAAGGATTCATGAACTGAATTTGAACATTAATTTATATTAAAACTTGAACAAAGAGTTCTTACAACCTTAAAACATAAATGAAATGCTTAGAAGCTTATATTTTAAACTGAGAGACCAAGTTACACTAATACGATTTTAATTGAAAATTAACTTAAAAAACAACTAACTAACTATTCCTCTGCTTCTTGTCCCTTTTATAGCCTTCATTTGATCCACGTGTCTTCCAGAGCAAATCCCACCTCTTTTCTACCCTTGGATCACTTCAATTGATCACAGCCATTCAAATGGCTTTTTGGCGCCCAAATGGGAAGAGGTTGCTTGCAGCCGATTTCCAAGCATTAAATGCTTTGATGTGACAATTGAAGGTCGGGGGAACAATATGGAGTGTAGGGATGGCAAATGGGTGGTGGTGTAAGAGGTTGCAGGCTGTAGGGTGGTGGAGGGTGTAGGAGTGATACGTGGAGCTCCCCTGGTGCAAAACCAGGGGAAGGGGTTTGGTTGTGGGGATGACAGAGGGGGGTTGAGGTGGAAAGTGAAGGTGCAAGTGGAGAGGGGAATGGTGGATGGTGGATAGCAGGTGAGGTGGAGGTTGAGGAAGGGGGTGGTTAACGCGGGTCAACCTCAGAGAAATATTAAAAGGGTTGGATGGGCTTGTGTGTAACTTTGGGCCTGGTGTAAATGGGTGGGCTGGTATTTGTTATTTGGATTGGATTTAGATTTTGGGTTTTGGGTATTAATATACAAAAAGGGTCCGGATTTGGTTTGGTATTTTCACAAGGACCAAATTTGTAATTTCTGTATTTTTGGAGGGCGTAACTTGGCAACTTTTCAAAGTTATTTAAAGGGTTAAAATTGCCAATTGTGAATAGTCCAAGGGTTGTATGTGATATTTTTCTATTTTTCAAATCCAGGGACCTTTTCTGCCAAACTTTCCAACTCCAACGACCAAACATGTAACTTTGCCAAACTTTCCAATATAGAACCATTCCTGCCATATAACATTAGTACAAGGGCCAAAATTTATTTTCTCAAAGTTTTTATATCCCAAGGACCATTTTTGTCAATTCCTCAAACTCCAGGGACCAAACCTGTAATTTTCTGAAAATTGAAGGGTTGAAGTTGTAATTTCCCAAAAGTTATCAAATTGTTCCAAATTATATTTTATGAATAGTACAAGGGTGTTATTTGATAAAATTCCATTTTAAAACACCCAGGGACTAATTTTACCAATTTTGAAACTTGAGGGGTAAATTTTACCATTTTGTGAAAACTTTTATCCAGGGGTTTATAGTGAACATGTTTGATTTCCCAAGGACCTAAGTTGACTTTTCTTTCATTTTTAAACCTTCAGGGACTAGTTTTGACAAGTTTTAATAGTTGATGGACTGAAACTGCCAATTATGCAAACTTTGTACGTTTTGTATCTGTTTTTGATTATTTTGCATTTGAAACATTTAAAACACACTTTCGGAATAATCTTAGTATTTTGATGTATATTTGAGTGTTTTTGGATGTTTTGGCAGTTCAGATTGGTATAAAATGATGAGTATTTAGACACTCATCAATCCCCCACACTAAAGTATTGCTAGTCCCTAGCAATATTTTGAGAAAATTTAATGGATTTTATTTCTCTTTACCAAAAGCCATTACTTCTGGAGTAGCCAGGTGTGAGAACTATGGTACACCTGATAACCGTGTGATTTTGAGCAAACCACCAGCTGTTAACGGATTTGATTTGTCTTTACCAAAAGCCGTTTGCTTCTGGACTAGCCAACTCTTGATGGAATAGTCAACATCTTGGTAAGCTGATTACCAATTATGGTTTTTCCACGGCCTTTACCACAAGCCATAATCTTGCGGGCTAGCCAACTCATTCGCTTTATGGGATATGGGGAGTTGAGGAACCATACAATTTTGGGCAAATTGCAAGCCATCAACGGTTTTGAGATATCTTTACCAAGAGCCGTTTGCTCCTGGATTACCCAATCCTTGTGTGGGTTAGACATGGCGGACTGATAACCATTTATTGCATTTCTAAGTGTGAAAAAATTTTAAATTTTGATCAAATGAGGGTGCTTGATGGAACATGTGTTTGAATTCGTGAGAATCCCCCCCCCCCCCCCCCCCCCACAATTAGAAATGAATATTGCCCTCAATATTCAAAGAACCGGGTGTTAAACCGACACTTAGAACATAAGAAGGAAATATTAGTAACCTTTATTTTAGTCTATGTACATTTTTTTTGAGGATATATACAACATGTGGGGCATCTCCCCCACACTAGGGTGGTACACACGGGTGAAAACCCATGTTCAGCTACTATTTTTGATTACCGAGTCGCTAGCTTGACTCGACCTCGAATTGATTTGTTCATGAGGAAGCTACTGTTTTTGTTAACCGAGTCGCTAGCTTGACTTGACCCCAAATTCATTGGTTCATGGGGAAAGTTTGGAGATCCGGGACAACCATTGGTTGTATGTCCCCTCCAAAGTAGTGTTTTAACCTATGGCCATTCACTTTAAAGTTGGAACCGTCAGGTTGAGCTAACTCAACAATTCCATATGGAAATACTCTTGTTACAGTGAATGGCCAAGACCAACGAGTTTTAAGCTTTCCTGAGAATATCTTCAATCGTGAATTGAAGAGAAAGACTCTGTCACCGATGTTGAAAACACTGTTTTTAATTTTAGATTCGTGAATCTTCTTGGTTTTTTCCTTGTAAATCAAAGAATTCTCATAAGCTTGATCACGAAGTTCGTTTAATTCGTTTATTTGAACCTTGCGGTGATCACCCGCTGTGTGAAGGTCGAAGTTTGCATGTTTTAAGGCCCAGTAGGCCTTATGTTCTAATTCGATCGGAAGATGACATGCCTTCCCGTACACTAGCTTATATGGAGTGCACCCGATGGGTGTTTTGTAAGCAGTGCGGAAAGCCCATAATGCATCATCCAGCTTATCCGACCAAGAGGCACGGTTTTCTCCTACCGTCCTCTCCAGAATTCTCTTAATACCCCGATTCGAGACCTCCACCTGCCCACTTGTTTGTGGGTGGTATGCTGTAGAAAGACGGTGAGTTACACCATATTTCAGCATCACTCTTGCAAATTGTTCATTGCAGAAGTGTGTGCCACGATCACTGATAATGGCACGAGGAGTCCCGAATCTAGAAAAGAGAGATTTCAAAAAGTTAACGACTACTCGGGCATCATTGGTGGGTAAGGCTTTTGCCTCAACCCATTTTGACAAATAGTCGACTGCCATGAGTATATACTTATTCCCTCGTGAAGACGGGAATGGCCCCATAAAATCAATGCCCCACATATCAAATATTTCACAGACTTGGATGGCGTTTTGTGGCATTTCATTCTTTTTGGAAATATTCCCGTGACGCTGGCAAGCCTCACAGGTTTTGATAAGTTCATGGGCGTCTTTATAGATCGTGGGCCAAAAGAATCCTGAATCAAACACCTTTTTGGCGGTGTAGTTTGGGTTATGATGTCCCCCCGTGGGTCCATCATGACAAGCTTTAAGAATTTCCATGGCTTCTTGGCCATGGACACACCGTCGGATGACTTGATCCGCACATATTTTGAATAAGTAGGGGTCGTCCCAGAAGTAATGTTTTACATCTTTAAAGAATTTTCTTTTCTGTTGGGACGACATCCCTTTCACAACGAAATTACCCGCATGGTAATTTGCAAAGTCTGCAAACCATGGGGTAGTAGTATCATCCCGGGTAGAGATTAGATTGAGAGTTTCCAGAGGAAAAGTTTCATTAATTTCTTTTCTCTCGAGAATATCCTGATGAGGATTCTCTAACCGGGATAAGTGATCAGCAGCAAGGTTCTCTGCTCCTTTTTTATCTCTTATGAGTATATCGAATTCCTGAAGGAGCAGGACCCAACGGAGCAGTCTTGGCTTTGCGTCCTGTTTAGTGAACAGGTATTTCAAAGTCGAGAGGTCCGTGTACACCACGCATTTGGTTAAGATTAAGTAAGGTCTAAATTTCTCAAAAGCATATACCACAGCTAATAATTCTTTTTCTGTGGTGGTATAGTGCGTTAGAGCTTCACTCATGGTCTTACTTGCGTAGTGTATTGGCTGAAAATGTTTTGTTTTGCGTTGCCCCAGAACTGCACCAATAGCGAAGTCGCTAGCATCGCACATAAGTTCGAAGGGTAAGTCCCAGTCGGGGGCAACAAGGATCGGTGCCTCGGTAAGCCTTTTCTTTAGAGTTGAAAAAGCTTCGATGCACTCGAGGGAAAAGATGAAAGGAGCATCCTTTTCAAGAAGATGAGTCATGGGCCGGGCTATTTTGGAGAAATCCTGAATGAATCTCCGATAGAACCCGGCATGGCCGAGGAAACTCCTTATTCCTTTAACAGTGGTGGGATGAGGTAGTTTAGCAATAACATCAATTTTGGCTTTATCGACCTCAATCCCACTTTTTGAAATTTTATGGCCGAGGACAATGCCCTCCCTAACCATAAAATGGCTCTTCTCCCAGTTTAGACAAAGATTAGTGTTTTCACAACGTTGAAGCATCTTTTCTAAATGGGAGAGGCATGAGTCGAAAGAATTCCCGATGACTGAGAAGTCATCCATGAACACCTCCATGGTTTTCCCGATCATGTCGTGGAAAATAGCCATCATGCACCTCTGGAAAGTGCCCGGAGCATTGCATAACCCAAAAGGCATGCGACGATAGGCAAATGTCTCGTAAGGGCATGTGAAGGTAGTCTTCTCTTGATCCTGTGGATCAATGGGAATCTGGAAGTAACCCGAGAAGCCGTCAAGGAAGCAATAATACTCATTCCCCGCTAGTCTTTTGAGCATCTGATCCATAAAGGGCAGAGGGAAATGGTCTTTGCGGGTGGCTTCGTTAAGTTTTCTGTAATCGATACATACTCGCCACCCTGTAACCAAACGAGTTGGTATTAACTCATTATCCTCATTTGTGACAACCGTGATGCCACCCTTTTTTGGAACGTAATGTATTGGGCTAACCCAAGGACTGTCTGATATAGGGTAAATCAATCCCGCATCGAGAAGTTTGATAACTTCTTCCTTGATAACTTCGTGGATTTTTGGATTTACCCTTCTTTGATGTTGCACGGCAGGTTTAAAGTCCTCTTCCATTAGGATTTTGTGTGTACAAAAATCCGGGTTAATACCCTTTATGTCTGAAAGCTTCCAAGCAATTGCTTGTTTGTGGGACTTTAAAACCTTAAGCAGCGCGGTTTTCTCCTCATCCTTTAAGTCTTTGGCAATAATGACCGGTAACTTATCGTTACCTTCCAAGAATGCATATTCTAGATGAGGAGGCAGGTCCTTAAGTTCGACCTCGGGGAAATCATCATTTTTCTCAACATATTTGACTTCCGGTTTATGAAGTTGTGGAGGTAGAACAAGAATGGGAGAAGGATCTTTGTTCAATAACTTCTCAAGGAGAAGTATATCCCTCTCCGGGTCAATCTCTTGGTTATCAATTCCTTCGGGAACTGAATCACTTTTGAAAAAGGCCTCTAATTCCTCAAGGACGAAATCACTTCCCTCAAACGGAGTGAGGGAAGGAGAAGAATTAACGATTATGGGGTGAGAAGAGGGAGTGGAATTTCCACTCGTAGAACTATCAGCAAAGCCAAGGATTTCCTGAGCATACTCCTCGGATGAAATGTCAATGACATCAATTCGGTTGACCGATTCAGCATCATAATTTGAAGAGTATCTCGAGGTTTGATCAAGGTTGAACGTTATCGCTTCAGTGCCAACTCGTAACGTGATTTCCTCATCGAAAACATCGATTAATGCACGACCCGTCCTTAAGAATCCCCTCCCAAGAATGAGAGGAACTCTTGGATCCGCATCGAAATCAACAACGACAAAGTCTGCCGAAAAATGGAACTTTCCCACTCTTACAAATACGTCCTCAGCAATGCCAAGGGGACGTGAAATTGAACGGTCTGCAAGCTCGAGAGTCATGCATGTGGGACTAAGTGCCTGAAGAGAGAGCTTTTTCCAAACTGAGTGGGGCATTAAGTTGATGCTTGCACCAAGATCGGCCAAGGCAAAGCACTCAACCATCCCTGGGAAAATACATGGTATTAGAAATTTCCCGGGGTCCCCTAGCTTCTCGGGAAGCTGTTTCAACAGAACTGCAGAGCAGTTTTCATTGAGCGGAGTTCGTGCCATCTCAAATAGTTTTTCTTTATTGCTCAACAGGTTTTTGATTGTCGATGCGAATTTGGGCATTAAAAGAAGAGCATCCGCGAAACTAATATCGAAGTGTAGTTCTTGAAAAATCTGAAAGAATTTTTCCATCTGATGATTAGCTTTTTCACGGAGCTTCTGGTCTTGTAATCGTGAGGGGAATGGAATCGATTGTTTTGGGTTGGCTTTTGGATTTTCAACAGGACCTTCGGTATTTTCAAACACGACTCTTTTAGGGGGAGTCGGGACCGGGATAACTGGAGGAGGGATGTCATTGGTACCTCCGTTATTATTAGGAAGTACCGTATCCGTAGTAACCTCAGTTTCACATTCCTCTACCGGGATAGGAGAAGAGGTAGACGGAGCTGTGGGTCCTTTATGAGAAATTCCACTTCTTGTGGTGATCGCCTTTACATCGCCCCTCGGATTAGCGATCGTGTTGCTAGGTAAAGTAGTACCTGAGCCCGAGGGTCGATCATTTAAAGACTTCTTCAAGTCAGAGATTTGACTAACCAGTACTTTGTTAAGTTCATCTTGGGATTTCATAAACTGTTTTAATAACTCATCAGATGATGGTCCAGTTGGAACAATGGCTTGATTTTGGTTTGGAAAATTTTGAGCCCGATTGTTCTGGAAATTCCCATGTTGCTAGTTGTTATTACCCTGGAAGTGGTTTTGTTGTTGAAAATTACCCTGAGGGTAATTGTTCTGACCTTGATTACGGTTATAGTTTCCTTGGTTTTGATTGTTTTGAACCTGGTGTTGACCAGAGTTGAAATTCCCTTGGTTGTTAAAACCTTGGTTCATTCGGTTCTGGTTCTGATTCTGGTTAAAGTTCTGGTTTCTGTTTTGACCATTTTGGTTCTGGGATTGATTAAATCCCGGTGGTCCAATGTAGTTATTGGAACGATAACTCAACAGATTTCGGTCCCCTTGCGGTTGGTAAGAATTACCTCCCGTATTGTAGGAACCTTGGGCTGCGAAGATGTTCTCTTGAGTGAAGCCACCGGAGGCTGGGCACTCATGGTACGGGTGTGGACCACCACAGGTTTCACAACTGATAGTTTTATTCTACTGATTGTGATTTGTCTGGTGAATTCGGAGAACCGCAGCAGACAAATCATCAAACTTTCTGGTAAGGGCAGCTATTTCAGTATTTGCCGGAGTGACTGACTTACATGAGTCATTCCTCTCTGCAGAGGAGTCCCAAAAATTGTGATGGGCAGTCATGTTTTCGATTAAGTCATAACACTCTTCAGGGGTCCTTTTCATAAAGGTGCCCCCAGCAGCAGCATTGATGGTGTCACGATGACGAAGTGTCAAGCCATTATAAAAGGTATCAATAATGGTGACAAGAAGCATGTTATGATTGGGACACCGATCAATAGCAAGTTTGTAGCGTTCCCATGCCTCAAATAAGGACTCTTCGGGAAGCTGTCTGAAGTTACTAATATCGTTTCTCAGCTTTGTAACCATAGATGGTGGAAAGTATTTAGCCAAGAATTTAGTAACTATCTTATCAAAAGTATGGATCAAATTCTTAGGAAGTCGATCAAACCATGAAGTCGCATGATGAGTGAGAGAATATGGGAACAGGTATAAACGCATGCCGTCTTCGGTGACGCCATTTTGTTTCATGCTCTGGGTGACGGTTAAAAATTTATCGAGATGCTTGTTAACATCGTCACCCGGCAAACCGTGGAACTGACACGAATTCTGGACCTGTTGTATCATGTTATGTTTTAGTCCAAAATCCGAGGCTCCAATTGTAAGTGGTGCAATGGGTCCACCGCTCCCATGCATGGTAGGTTGACACAGTTCCTCCATTGTTCGGGTGTCAGGAACTGGTTCCTCCTTGGGAGGGATTGGGGGCTCGTCGTTCATTTTTAGTGTGTGTTCTTCTTCAACAGTACGTAACTCGGTTATGTTTTTATGACGATTACGTCGTGATTGTGAACGAGTGCGCATGCACTAAAAACAATTTTCAAAACAATATCGAGGCAAATCCAGAGTGAACTTAAATCCAATAATCACAAGTGAAATGGCTTCTTTGAAAAAGGTACACCAATCACAGGGATACAATGGCAAGTTTTTATCTTAAGTTTGGGAACTTATTATGTTCACACCCCCAGTTGGTAGGTGTTCTGCCTTGGTTTGCGGTGGTAAACTTTTATGTAATTATATTCACAGTAAAATGTTTTTGGCTTTTCGTGTATGGGTGAAAAAACTTGGACAATATTTTTGGAACTGATTCGTTAACCGAAATCGTTCCTTTAAGATTACTCGCAGGCTAGCGGGAGGGAATAAATGGATCCCTCTTCAGTTCGCAATTTAATGTCAGAACTTACCTTATACCAGCTGTTTCAGGTTGTAATCTTAAAGACAACGAAGTAATTTAACTTCACAGTTTGTTTTGTTGTTTATGATTTTTTTGGTGTTTCTAACACTTTAGGAAAAGTGCTAGTAAACTTTTTCAGATATGATTTTGATTTTTACAAAGTGATGGTATTTGTACAGGAGGGGTTTTGAAAACCACTATACCTAAATCGTTTTGAAATACGCAACAACCTCCCCGGCAGCGGCGCCAAATTTTGACTCCTCCCAAACCAACCAGTCTACCGTGTGCAGTTGATAGGCCCACCTGGGAGAAAAAGTCAAGTGTTAAAATCCGTGGAAGTACAGGGAAATCCCCGGGTTGTTATGTCCCAACGAGATTGAAATTGTATTTGTAAATGTTTTGGGAATAAATGGTACTGAGAACAGTAACCAAAAATGAAGTGGGTTTGATTTACACTACTGATATTATTTGGATAATATAAAACAAGCACAATAAACAACTATGTATACACGTAAACTGAAAATGTAAACAAATACGTGTGCGTACTGAGAAAAAGGTGAGTTTTAAGAAAAAATAAACTACAGGGGTTAAAAATGAAAATTTCTATAAATTTAAACTTAAAAGAAAATTAAGTTAAAAAGAAAATTATTTTTTTGATTATTTTATTATTTATTACTAAATATCTAATTAATAAAAACTATTTAACTATTTAATTAAAACTATTTTAATTTAAACTAGAAATAATAAAAAATACAAATTAAACTAAAAACTTGCAAAAATATTTACTAAAACTTAAATGAACTTGAAGAAAGTATAAAAAAAAAATTAAAAATAAATATTTTTGTCTTTTTATGTGTTTTTTATTAATTAATTACTAATTATTTTAACTAAACTAAATAAACTATTTTAAATTACTAAAAATACCAAAATGACTTATAAAATTATGAAAAAATTTATAAAACTAATTAACCATCACAGGAATCCTAAAAAATTATAAAATTATTCTAAAAATTATATTTAGGCTAATTTATTAATTAATTACTTATTTATTATTTAAAATTTAATTAAGGAAAATAGGAAATGAACAGTAACAATTAGGAAATTATTTTTTACAAATACCTAATGGTCTATAAGACTTTTAAAAAATATAAAAAGATCTTTTTATTAATTAAAATTATTACAACTAATTAATTACCTAATATTACCTAATTATTAATTAAACTAGGATTAATTAAAATAATTATTATTTTAACAGAAAAAATTATGAAAAAAATACAGAAGGTGTATTTAGTGAAGAAAAGCCTAGGAAAATTAAGCTTGGACCTACAGTTTATCCAAATAAGCTGTAATAAGCAAAACAGCTTATTTAAGCTTATTTTACAAAAACAACCTTAAGTATATTATTAATGCAACTTATGACGGAACTGGTGCCCCAGAGCTTGTGGAAGGGGTGTGTGTTATATGCATGTTACTATCCAAGAGGTCTCATGTTCGACTCCTACACACACCCAATTTTTTTGAAACTTTTTATTATTTTATTTTTCTTTTACACAACTATTAAATAAGCTAAAATAACAATCTTTAAAAAAGGAAAACTTTTTATAACACCCAAATAAGCTCTGTAAGAGCTTATTTCCTTAGCAGATGGCTTAAAAAGGCCAAACTTGGATTTTTAAAAGCAAAGAGCTACAAATAAGCTACAAAATGAAAACCTAGGGTATTATAAGCTACAAGTAACTGAAGTAGACCTAAACTAAGCTAAAACATTTAAATAAGTACAAGGAATAAGTCAAGAAGCTCAAATAAGCACTCTTAAGCAAAACTGAATTCCAAACACTCCACAAGGCCAACTGCAGACCTGAGTGGGACCCACAAATAAGCTCAGGGGTCCAAAATGCAAGGTGAACCTAAAAGCTGGGTAGGAGGGCCTATAAATAGGACAAGGTTCAAGCAGTGGGGTCCACTAATAAGCTTTCCATGAGCTTATGAATATGGGTGTTTGGGCTGACCACTCAGTGAACTGAGTTTGGTCATGCCACAAGTTGGGTTCAAAAGAAGCTATCTCCAATAAGCTAAAGGTCCAAATAAGGCTAGGGGATGAAATTAGAGCTGATAAGCTCTCAATAAGCCAAATGGCTAGGGTTGAGGTTGACTGATGAGCTTGGTACAAGCTTATGAAAAACCTTTTAAACACTGAGTGATCAGTGTGCTTTTGTGAAATGGACAAAACAAAAAGCTAATAGCAGCCCTAGTGAAAAAGCTAGAAATGGGCAAATAAGCCCTGATCCTACAAGCTGGACTAAAAGGCTTCTTAAAAAGCTAGAAATCTTGCAATGGGGCCCACTGGAGCACTCACAACAAGCCAAAGAAAATTGCTCAACACCTGTGGTGCAGGGGAGCTTTTTGCTCAAGGGTCGATTTCAAGTCTGCTTATTTATAAGCAAATGACCACTAAATTCAAATTTTCTTTTTGATTCTAACTCACAGGCTACCAATGATCATAAAACAACTCTATTTATCTATTTCTAATCTCTAATGAACCCTACAGGTTATAAAGAAAAATGTGCTTTTTAACTGCATATGTAATTTTGACTTTTTATAAAACTAAACTAAGTTGACTTTTATGAGATTTAAAGCTAATTATTTGATTTATTATGTTAACCTAAGCTATAACTTAATGATAGAAGGTTATATTAACTACTTTTATGCTAAATTACAAGATTACACCTACTAAATCATTCTCAGTCAACTAATTTGAGGATTTAAATCAAAGTTTGACTATTTCTCAAATAGGTACTGATTTTTTTTTGTTTCTAAGGTCTAAGTGAGACCAAAGAAGTATGTTTGAACCAGAAATAAAAGCTTATACAGTCTTTATCTCAGCAACACAGTTACATCCAAACACTCATTAAAACTTGTAATGATGTAATTTTCAAAGAAAAACCAAAACCTATGCTATCATATTGGTTTGCAGACTTATAATAGAGTATAATAATACTAAATGAGCACAGAACAACAAGTATTAACCACTGATTACTAATATTATCACCTAAGCTAATTTTGACAGTTAAAAATAAAATACTAAGAAATAATCAATTCTAAACAACAAGCTACTAATTTTAGGTAAGATAACTATTAACTAATACCAAATAAGCTTAAAGAAACAAAGATAAACAATATTAAATAGTTGAACAGTACAAAGCTGAAATGATAATTAAGCTTACAATTTTGCAATCCAGCTACACTGAGAACAAGGACCCAAATTCTTTCCTATAAGCCTTCCACAAGGCTTCTAATACCAAGGGCCATCCAAAATGAACCCTGCTCCATTCTTGATCATCATTGCACACTTGTTTTTTATTTATTTTCTATTTTTCTGATTTTTTTCTATTTTTTCTTTTTTCAAGTAATACTGGAATTGAAGGTTTCTAATAACTCTAATAAGCTAAATTATTAACTTATATGAGCTTAAGGATTGGAAACAACAACAATTGATAACTAGAAAGCTTGTAAAGATTTTTGAATTCAAAACAAGGATTCATGAACTGAATTTGAACATTAATTTATATTAAAACTTGAACAAAGAGTTCTTACAACCTTACAACATAAATGAAATGCTTAGAAGCTTATATTTTAAACTGAGAGACCAAGTTACACTAATACGATTTTAATTGAAAATTAACTTAAAAAAAACTAACTAACTATTCCTCTGCTTTTTGTCCCTTTTATAGCCTTCATTTGATCCACGTGTCTTCCAGAGCAAATCCCACCTCTTTTCTACCCTTGGATCACTTCAATTGATCACAGCCATTCAAATGACTTTTTGGCGCCAAAATGGGAAGAGGTTGCTTGCAGCCGATTTCCAAGCATTAAATGCTTTGATGTGACAATTGAAGGTGGGGGGAACAATATGGAGTGTAGGGATGGCAAATGGGTGGTGGTGTAAGAGGTTGCAGGCTGTAGGGTGGTGGAGGGTGTAGGAGTGATACGTGGAGCTCCCCTGGTGCAAAACCAGGGGAAGGGGTTTGGTTGTGGGGATGACAGAGGGGGGTTGAGGTGGAAAGTGAAGGTGCAAGTGGAAAGGGGAATGGTGGATGGTGGATAGCAGGAGAGGTGGAGGTTGAGGAAGGGGGTGGTCAACGCGGGTCAACCTCGGGGAAATATTAAAAAGGTTGGATGGGCTTGTGTGTAACTTTAAGCCTGGTGTAAATGGGTGGGCTGGTATTTGTTATTTGGATTGGATTTAGATTTTGGGTTTTGGGTATTAATATACAAAAAGGGTCCGGATTTGGTTTGGCATTTTCACAAGGACCAAATTTGTAATTTCTGTATTTTTGGAGGGTGTAACTTGGCAACTTTTCAAAGTTATTTAAAGGGTTAAAATTGCCAATTGTGAATAGTCCAAGGGTTGTATGTGATATTTTTCTATTTTTCAAATCCAGGGACCTTTTCTGCCAAACTTTCCAAGGACCAAACATGTAACTTTGCCAAACTTTCCAATATAGAACCATTCCTGCCATATAACATTAGTACAAGGGCCAAAATTTATTTTCTCAAAGTTTTTATATCCCAAGGACCATTTTTGTCAATTCCTCAAACTCTAGGGACCAAACCTGTAATTTTCTGAAAATTGAAGGGTTGAAGTTGTAATTTCCCAAAAGTTATCAAATTGTTCCAAATTATATTTTATGAATAGTACAAGGGTGTTATTTGATAAAATTCCATTTTAAAACACCTAGGGACTAATTTTGCCAATTTTGAAACTTGAGGGGTAAATATTGCCATTTTGTGAAAACTTTTATCCAGGGGTTTATAGTGAACATGTTTGATTTCCCAAGGACCTAAGTTGACTTTTCTTTCATTTTTAAACCTTCAGGGACTAGTTTTGACAAGTTTTTAAAGTTGAGGGACTGAAACTGCCAATTATGCAAACTTTGTACGTTTTGTATCTGTTTTTGATTATTTTGCATCTGAAACATATAAAACACACTTTTGGAATAATCTTAGTATTTTGATGTATATTTGAGTATTTTTGGATGTTTTGGCAGTTCAGATTGGTATAAAATGATGAGTATTTAGACACTCATCACTCGTATTGCACGAATTATCTTTCTTGACTTACGATGTGTTCTTTCAACAATCTCAAGCGATTGAGGAGTGAACGGGCCCGATAAGTTATAAGATATTCCATGTTGTTCACATAAGCTTTTAAATTGCAATTTATCAAATTCACTACTATGATTGAAACAATTGAACAATCAAGTAGGATCACAAGTTTATTTCTTAAAATATCAAATTTATTTAGGACTCCATCCTTATTTTCTAAAAACACTATCCAAGATAATTTGGATAACCATCTATAATCATTAAAGTGTAGAAGTTTCCTCCTTAACTTTAAATTGGAGATGGATCATATAAATCTAAGTGCAATAAGTCTAAAACCTTATTAGTTGACTCTTCATTCCTATTTCTCTTGCTTGTTTGTCCGTGACTCCCTTGACATGTATCACAATAATGCCTTTCAAAAATCAACAATGGTAAATTGCTTACTAGCTTGTCGGCAAGACCTAACTTCCTAAGCCGAGGCGTTTACCATGTTTGAAATGCATATATTGTTACAAATAATCTATGATTAAAAGGTGTACAAGTTGTTTCGCCTACGACCTTTAGCTAGTATGTTACCGTTCTTACTAATGATGCAATTTACATTGGTAAACATAATACTACAATCATCATTTAGATTACTTGTACTACAACACTTAGGGTCTAGATTACTACCATGCTCATCATTGGTAAATTCTATAAAATCATGAAGAGTATTATTATTGATGTTTGCACAAGGATTTTAAGGAAAGAAAGGTTTAGCAAAAGCATTTAGTCATGATCCTTTTTCACTCAGACAACTGGCTCGTTGATCACGCATTGACGCGTCAGATAGCGCGCCAGGATCGGTAATTATTGATTTATGACCTTCTTTTACAAACACAGTGGATTTGTTTTGACTCGTAAAAGTATTTATCATTTTCAGAAAAACCAAGACCTCCTTTGTCATGAAAGGGTTTTTGTTCACTTAATATTTTGTTTAAGTCTATACTACTTTTCTCAAATTTAAGTAGTATCAAATTATTTTCAAGTTCACTAATTTCATTCTTGAGTTTATGTTTATCCATTTCGTGTTTTTCAATATTTCTCAAGTTGTTTTCATTAAGTTTAATTAATTCTTCATATTCCTTTTGCAATTTATAAATATCTAGATTATTATTAGACGAGGAAGGATTAGATGATACCTCAAGAGCTTCAAGTGTCATGAGGCAAGTGACTTCTCCATACGAATGATCTTCATCATTACAATTTCTCCAAACCACTCCAACGAGTGCCATCTCTTGATTATTGCAATCTCCTTGTTCATCATATCTACTTTATTGTATTGTGGACGCAATGGCTTCTTCTTCTACTTCTTCGTCTTTATCAAAGCCAATAATTTGATTACTAGATTATCTTCTAGTAACTTCATCCTTTAGATCAAGTGAATTGATCTCTTCTTCGGTGATGACTCTAATGTTAACTAGAAATTCTTCATAAGTATGAAGATCATCAATTATCTTCTCAAAAGATAATTGTCCAAACTTCTTGTTTCTTTAACCTCCGCTTCTTCAAGTTGCCGATTCTTGACTTGTGTGGTATCATCATGAACAAAAAGGAGTAAGTCCCAAATCTCCTTTGCGGTCTTGCACATGCACACCCTCTTAAGCTCCTCTTGAGGTAGGGCATCATATATCATCAATTTGGCTTGATCATTCTTGTCGGCCATCTTCTTTTCCTTATCATCAAAATCACTATTTTGGAAGATATACCATAAGTCATAATCCTTAGACCTAACATAGGTCTCAAATAGGATTTTCCAAAAACGGAATCCTTCGTATTCAAACAAAGGTGGTCTTTCCATAGAACGCCCCTCTCTATAGTTCTCTTGAGCCATGGATCCATACTCAACTTTACCAAAAATCTTAGTTAGGATTTTAGATTTTTGGGAAAGAAGCTTTTGTCTTAAAACGACTTCTCGGGAAGGCTTTAACGCTCAAAAACTTGAGTATTCTGCTCTGATACCAATTGTAAACCGTAGAGGGGGGTGAATACAGTTTCTTCGGCTTTTTAGATGTTTAAAAACTTTTAGCCAAGAAGAACACCAAGTGGTCTAGACAAGAACAACCACTATCACAATCACAATCCAAAGTATATAAAGCGAGTAAAAGATACCACGATATATACTGGTTCCAGATGGGGGGTTTATACCATCCGTACGTCCAGTTGCAAATCCACGACATCGATACTATTACACTAGTATAATCCTTTCAGTGGACTATAAACCGTTACAATTCACTCCACCAATATTCCCTAATATTGATGCTCACAAAGAAGGAGTTACTCCCTAACGGTATTCCGCCCTCAAAAACCACCCAAAAGAACCTCATGACTCGACTTACACTTGGTCACCAAGACCACAACCAAAACTTCCACCCGGAAGTATCAAACCCCAACTAGATCCCTAATGATCTAGGCTTGGTCACAAAGACACAAGACTTCCCTTACAAACAATAGAATGAATAAGAGATTGTTTGTTCAATCAAGCCCTAACCTAACCTAGAGACTTAATTTTAGTAGAAAGGGTATAGATAAGAAGACCCTCAAAACAATCACAAGAGTGGATTAAGATCTTTTGATTCTTCCCTTGCAAGGAGATGTGTTCTTTCAAAGATGTTAAAGTGTTTAACTAAGAACACAAGATAGAAATAGAGAGATTGGAGAGAAAGAATATAAAGAGAAAGAATAATGGCAAGGGGTGAGGAATACTAGAGGCCGGCGCGCTCCCACGCGTTGACACGTGGGTGGCGCGCCAGACACCCAGAGAAAATTTTCCCAAAACTTTGGGTGTTGGCTTTATAAATACCTTACCTTGCTAAACCCCCAATTGTACTTCACACTAAACCTTAACATTAATCAATCTAAGGTTTACCAAGTCAAATAGCCAACTAGAAAATCATTTTGTGAAGTGTTTATGAGAAAACCAAATGCCAAGGTTAGAAGAGTAGAAAGGGTAATTTGGTAGGGGTAGATTGGGTATTCCTCAAGTGGCATAGAAAAGAGAGAAAGAATATTCCATGGGATATTCCTCTAAATGGAAGAGTGTGAGAGGTTGGGTTAAGAAGTAACCATAGTTAGGTTTAGAAATAAGGGTATAGAGAATAAACCATGGTTAGGTTAAAGGGTGTATCCAAGGGAATGTTCCATCCTTGGTGTGGTTAAGATTTAACCAAGGTTAAGTGTAGAGAGCTAACCATAGTTGGGTTAGGTTTGTGTGTTGAGAACTAACCATGGTTGGATGACTGAACCATGGTTGAGTAAAAAAGGAATATTCCAAAGGGAATATGCTTTGCTTGAGGGGAAAGGGTGAATGGAGGGTTGAGATGATTTTGGTTTGAAATGGATGGTTAGGATGATATGAGTTGTGTGTGAGTTGGCCTATAAGAGATGGATGGTTGAGATGGATTTGGTTTGAAATGGATGGTTAGGATTTAACACATGTGATGAAATAGAGAGGAGGAAGGATGGATGGTTGAGATGTGTTTAAGTTTGAATTGAATGGTTGAGATTGAAGATGTGTAAGGGATGTGATGTTGTAAGGGAATATGTAAGAATGTGTAAGAGGATATATGGTTAAGGTATGATTGGAAGATATGGAGGATATGGTGAGTTGGCAAGTATGTGTAGAGAGGAGTTGGTTGTGAGTAGTGTGTATAAATTTGAAATAGAGTGTGTGTAGAGAAGTTTTGTGTACAAGTGTACAAGGTATGTATGTGTGTGTATAAAAGGTGTATATGGTGTGTGTACAAAGATTGTATGTAGAAAGGGAATATTGTTTGTGGGAGTATAGGGGACAAGAAGTACACATTGTGTAAGTGGTGTAAGGGAATGTTGTAAGAGAATGTTGGAGAGGGATATTTGGGAAGGATTGTGGGAGATTTGGTGGCTTTGTCTTTTGTGACTAAGATGGTTAAAAAGAGATTAAGAAATAATCTAATTGTCATTAAGAAGAAAAGGTTTAGACAATTAAGATTATAAGTTGAGAAAATCATAAGTTACTTATAAGTCCAAGTAACATAACGTAGAGAATCCATAGTTTCATAACTCGTGACTTTCCACGACTCGACGTTCTCAACTAACACCTTGGTGCAAACAAGTCAAGCGCTTTGCCTTGATGTAAAACATAACCCATGCGGGTAAGGATGCGTTTATGCAAAGAGACCTTGGACTTAGTTTGACCAATAAGGGAGTAAACCCGTTACGTAATTAGAGAAGACATAAGCACGGGATATGACCATATGGATGCTTTCACGTGATGTTACGTGAAGTATATAAGCTCCGTAAGTTTAGTAAAGCCTTGGCTAGAGGCGATAGTTGGAAAACATGAGTTGGCGTTTTCCCGTAAATGGGTGCTTTAAAAGTTGGATCTCTCTAATCCCAAAACTCGTTTCGAGTGTTCTCAATTAAGCACATAACATATTCATACCTGTATTGAAAGATCCACATTTGTCGGGTAAGGGGAAAGCCGACTTTCAAAATTCATCCCGAGATTCACAGACGCCTCACGCGTTACCCACGCGTTGACACGTGGGTGGCATGCCAGCAGCAGTCATGTGATTCGGGGAATTTTGGCTAACGTTTATTATTTTATATGTTTCGATGGTTTATTTGTCATCATTAAAACATAAAGAGATCTTGAACATGTTGCCTCAACACAAGCTTCACCAGCATAAATCACGAATTTTCCCACCTTCTTATGCTTGAAACACGTCCAATAAAAATACTTGAAAGCCTCAGAAATTTTGTGTCGAGTGTTTGGGATTTTTTTAGGGTTTCGGTATTTAAAAAAAACGATTTATGGATCTTTAACAAAATAAACGAGCGATGTATATGTATTTGTGATTGAACACTTATCTTGGGCTGCAATATTTGTGATAAAGTCAATTCAAGATATTATACAAGTTCCCTAATATAATTGTGATTTATTTCTTAATTTAAATATATGTATAATTTATATTTAATTGATCCAAATTATTTATATGCAAGAAATTATTTTTACAAAAATGACAAACTTTGTTCATACTTAATTTATTGTGATCTTATGTTGCCAAATTCCAAATTTCTAAAGTTTTCTTGGTATTATTTAAGTGTTATTATAAATTTTAAAACTTAAGAGCATTTTGGTCATTTTGCATGTTTTAGAATTTGAGGTATTACAAAGCTCCTTTGTCTTTGTCCTTAAATTCTGCTTGTCAAAGGGCTAAGAAGATTCAAGAGAATGTTGCTATGGGGAAGTTTGCCTTGACAGATCTGTTTACTCTTATGTCCAGTCTTTTTTTATCCAAAATCTATGTTTGGTTCAGAAGCCATTCCTTCAAGTGAGCTAGCTTTTATGAGTGTCGACGTTCCATCGACGTCTTCTTCCCCACCTTTAGTTACCAGACCTTTTTCTACCGATGATTTACCTGTTTTGAATGTTAGAGAATATGGGGATTTTTTAACTATTGTTCCCACTGTGAGTTCTTGCGGGAAGGAGCTTGAGGTTACTCCAGAGCATAGCTATGCGGAATGATCTATGTCCCCTTTTATCTTTATTATGCCGTGACCGCGTGTGGTCTTTCTTTGAGCGGCTTTTTGTATTTTGACAACTGTTCCACTTGATAAGTACAAGTTTTACGACGTTCTATTTCCTGATTATACGTGGCATTTTGCTTTGTGCATTTTTTAACATTTTAGCTTATGCCGTGCATGTATAGCTTTTACGAATGTGGTTGTTATTTGTGCTAAAGTTACGTCTAACCTTTATCGTCTTTGTTTTCACTTGATTGTTTATGCTTCGCTAGTATTAAAATACATACGGATATGTAGTTTATTTTTAGTCTTAGTTAGATATTTGTGGGTTATTCTCCCGGTACTGGGCTTGCAATCCCTCTTACGTAACTGCGGATTAATTATGAGATTCTGCATCCTTTTAGTTATACGGGATAACATTTTTGGGTCATACCCTTTGTGTGCGCGTCTTACTCACATCTGTGTGCGTTTGTAAAGTAAATGTCAAAAAAATTCTAAGTGTAAGAATGGTGAAGGTAGCTAAGCTTCACACTTTATTTTATTAAAACTGCTATAGAAATACAAACAATAAGTTATATCTTTACAAACGTCTAGAGATGGGTTCCACCGGAGTGGCCCATTATAAGTTATTAAACACGGATGTTCTATGTTTGCGGATACAGATATCCGTCTTCGTTTCTTTGCCTTTGGCTTGTGTTTTTGCTTTTTGGTCTCTGTATTGAGCAGGCCTCCAGTTTCCGCGCTCTTTCCGCACTTTTAGGCTTAGCGACCACTCGATTTTGCATCATACTTCTATGTTTACTTGAGTACATGTGCGGTTCGGGGACTAATTCGCAGCATCCCTCTCCTGTTGATCTTGTGTAGCTTCCCTTGATACTGCATCATTGGTAGGCGGATTAGGTTTGTTTGGGTAGTTGTAGACCGTCCGTTGTTGAAATTAGCAAATTTACACCATACCATAGGGTGCAGCCCATTGTGTTTTTGCATGGTGTCCTTGCCTATGGTTTCGCTTATGCGCTTGGCTGCAACTTAAGATCGGAAGTACTTTGACTCTCTCCTTGGTTGTTGCGGGGTGAAGCCTCTTGATGTTTGGATGTCCATTTTCACAATGGCATGCCCATTTGATGCATCTCCGCCTCATCCCCGATAAGTGTACGTCCATTCACCCTCTATCCCTTTTGTCTGTGGTCCCTTATGATTCGTTCTTTTGCTTGGATAGCTATTTATAGCAAAAGATTGGGGCATTTCCATCATTTTTCATATGAGCATTTATTACCCCTAGTCACGCGCCTAAGCCTGTAGCTAGGATGTCCTTTCGGCTTGTCAGTTCTGACATGGAGTCAACAGGTAGGTTGTACCAATGCCTTGGGAAGGAGCGTGAATTTATACCTTGTAGGGATCGCTTCGTTTTCTGATCCGGAGAGCGGTCTTTTGTTCCTGGGGTACCGTACCATTTTGCTTATGTCTACGGATCGCTCTGGGATTTTCCCTTAGCGCACCGGACTCTTGGTCGTGCCGAGGGTCGTCTGCGTTTTCCATTTACAGACGGGGCTAGTATATGAGGCACTTGTTGGCATTTTTGTTTTATTCGTTCCATTTAGGTGGGAGCATCGCGCCTCTTTGTTTTATGGCTTCCGGGCATTACCCTCTGTGTATCTGTAGTTGAGGTGGCTTGTGTTGTACTACGGACAGTGTTACACGCCCTTTTTATGATCGTGTTTTGTCAGTGGAGGTCATCTCTGCTGTCTCAAGTTTGTGACTGCTTCTTCTCCCCTGTAGTAGGCCCTGGTTATATTTACCATTTCTTCCATGGATTCTGGTATTTTCCTGTGTAGGTACTCTATTAGGCCCGGGTCTGACACTTTCTCCATGAATTTGGTGATTTTCGCGGCCTCCGACATTTCCTTTGCTCTTCTGCACTCCATCAGGAATCTTCTTGTGAAGTCTTCTATCAACTCACTTTTCTCTTTCCTAGCGCACTGGATTTTCTTGGCTCTTTCTTTGTGCTTCTTCATGCTGAGGAAGGGTTCTAGGAACGTGTCCCTCAGTTCACGGAAGCTGCCTATGGATTCTTGGGGAAAATTTATAAACCATGTCCTGGTGGCACCCGTAAGCGTGCACTCGAACGTGTGGCATTGAGTAGTCATGTCCGAGTTGTATATCCGTGCGGCGGCCTGGAATATCCCTACATGGTTTACAGGGTCTTCATTTCCGTCATAGAGTTAAATGTTATCTGGCATGCGAGTCTTTTTGGGCAGTCTGGTACTGCGGACATTTTTCGTAAACGGGCTAATTTCCTCAACCATGTACGGTTGCATTTGATCATTCCCCATCTCGTTATTGGCCTTGGCAAGGCATGTAGGGGAAAGCAGTGATTTCCGTTCTTGGCCTCTTTACTGTGATCCCCGGACCCTGCTATGTTGCCATGGCGTTGCTTTTTGCCACGTACTTGCGAGAGGGTGGACAAGAAGCCCTCCTTCTTAGGATTTCTTTTCCTTCGCATCTTCAGTGGTTCGCCTTCCGGGTCTTCGAGTTTTGTCTCATCTTGAGGATTCCCGACCTTCCTCTTCCTTTCGGTGTTTTTCCTCCCTTTGGCCATTTCGCGTTCAGCCTTTCGCGGGATGCCACCGGGGTCCGGTCGGGCTTGCATCCTTGTGGACGTTTCCTGATATGGTTTCACGGGATGAGCTTCCTCACTCGGGTCAGTAGATGACCATTGATCGTAACCGCTATTAGGCCCCCGGAGGGTCGTACCCAATGCCGATTTACTTCGATCTTTTAATTTTTTGTTCTTCCCCTTCGTCTTCCGCGAGGCGGATGTCATCATAGGAAGAAATTTGCCAAGATGATTGCTCGTGGTGAGTATTTTCAAGAACGCAGTTATGCACTAGGTCCCACGGATGATGCCAAGTTGTTAGTGCAAAAAGTGTGAATGGGTTAGAATTAGGCTTAGTCAGGTGCGGGCCGTCCTTGGTGGGCCGTCCGCTATAGAGTTTATGCACTAATCCAAGTAAAGAATGGTATTCCCTGCACAAATAAAGGTAAACCGTTAGCCTTACCGTGGGGACGGACCCCACGATTAAGCTCCGGCGTGAGAGTAAGTACTCATGTTTGTTAGGGAAGTATTTGTGTGTTAGGATGATTGAGAAAGTCATACCTCGAAATGTGTACTGAGGCTAGCTTTTATAGGTGGTTGAAATGCTAGGGTTGCCTAGTATTCGGCTTATTGTAATAGTGGCCGAGGTGGGACCCTTGTCGGGCAAGGGTCCGAAGCTTAACCGATGTTATGTGGACGTGGATCATTTTCCGGACTGTGGGTCGGTCCGTGAGCGTACTTCGGGAGTGCCACTCAATTTGTCCGTAGATGTCCTTGTGCCCTGCTCGTGGCTTGGGCATTTTAATCGTACCCAGCTTCGTAGGTTTATTGGGTCGGAGCCCAGTTCGTTGTGGGGCCGGAGCCTGGTTATGCCTGTAGGGCAAGAGCCCGATTCGTGTGTTGGGCCAGAGCCCGGTTGTATAGTACAGTTCAGGCCCAGTGAGCCTGCTATCCGTACTATACATCATCAACTACTGAATCAAATTGTCAAATCATAAATCATAAATGTTATTAACCAATAAATTAAGGGTTTTTCTAGAGCATTGCTAAAGCCTCATACAATATCCTCCTAGTAATCTTTCTACGCACACAATAATATTATATTTTTTTCCCACTCGTTCTCTCTCTGCATCCAAACAGTCAGTTCTGACATTTGTCAGGATCCTGTGAGTAGGAGGATAAGTAGGAGGTTTTTGTAGGAGGATTTAGCATTTCTCGTTTTTCTAACTTGTGCCCTAGGGGTTTCCCTTCGCGGGTCTCTCCTAGTGGTTCGGGTCCCGGGCCGTGCCCATTTGGATGGTTTAACTCGGGGGTCGGATTTCAAGTGTGGTGCCATTCTAAAAAAAATAAAAAAAAAAATAATAAATAAATAAACAAATAAAATTAATTCTACATATCGGTAACGAACTTTCCAATATTTTCAATGTTAGGTAATTTACTCTCAAAAATACTATGTTATGTAATGAAACTTTAATCTTTGTTCAATGCTAGGTAATATTGGCTATTTTTGCAACTGGTAACCGGTGCAACCGGTTACCATTGTACGGGCTTTCAATAAAGTTATTAAGAAAAAACATTTTAATCCTCTCTAACCTAACTTAAACAGTAACCACCATCTCTAACCTAACGACCCCCTCTACCATCAAATCTCACCACCACCACCCCCATCTAACCTCACCACCACCTCCACCTCCACCTCCACCATGAATTATAAATGAACCATCACTAACAAATCGAAAGGAAACAACATAAATAATACCAAATTAGCATTTTGTGTAAGGTAACAAATAATCCCATTACAAGCACCACCAAAAATGTTCTTCATCTTCATTTTATTTCTCTTCCTCATTGCTCCACACAAATTATCTTTAAAGACATTGAAGTGTTTGCATTATCCAAACTGGTTTTGCATAACTGCTTATATCAGGTCATAAGAAGCACGTTTAAGGAACATACTTATTAAAAAGAACTTGTTAATGTGTTAATTTTCCAATGCTTAATTACTGTGATGATGCTGATTTTGTTTGTATTTTGGTTTTTCAGCCCGGTGGTTAGTTTGGCTTACCCTCTGTAAGTTTCATTTCAATTGTGTTTCTGTTGGTTTTATTTTGTTTATGGTTTAACAAATGGATTATGAATGAGGTTTATTTAATGTTTTAATAGATATGCATCGATCAAGGCAATTGAGACCAAGTCTCCAGTGGATGATCAGCAATGGCTTACTTATTGGGTTTTGTATTCTATGATGATGCTCTTTGAGCTTACCTTTGCCAAACTCATTGAATGGTAATTTTCTTTAATTTTCTTTCTATTGAGTTTAGTTACATACTTTCTAATTTCGCTATTGACTTAGTTTAGTAGTTATTGTGATGCTATGGAAATCGACTCCTAAGACTTATTGTTGACTCCGAGAGTAACTCCTTTAAAAATACTAACTGGATACCAGGTGCTTAATATCTTGTTTCGCTTTTCTGTATGACTGTATGATGTGTATTTTCCATTATTTTTGTGAAAGTAATATTTACTGATAACGTAATGGTTGGCATTTTCAGAATCTGGGTTTGCTGGAAAAAGTTTGTCGGAATATGGTGTTGGCCGAAAAAAGTTTGCCGGAATCTGGGATTGATGACGAGGAAGATGAAGATCTTGTTTAAAGATGATAATGAGTTTGTTTTTATTAGATTTTTACTTTTCTTCCAAAGATGATAATGAGTTTGTCTGACGTCACATGTGGGCTCATAAGCTTAGGTAGTCATATTACCTAACATTGAAGGTTTCACAAAGTTTAATTACCTAACATAGTATTTTTGAAAGTAAATTACCTAACATTGAAAATTTTGAAAAGTTCGTTATCTTTATATAGAATTAACCTAAGAGCACTCCCATCCCTAACATAGCTTAAGATTTAATACAGTGCCACGTCAGCGCCACATCAGCTTTAACACTTTCACCTTAACTAAAAAAAACACCCACAACCATAACTCAGTTTTAACTTAGCTATTTTCAAATTCAGCCCCTAAACTAAAACTAATATTTCATTTAATAAACCACATAACATTAAATCTTAATAAACCAAATAACATTAAATCTTAAACATTACAATCCGAAATATAAAAAAAAAACATAAAATAACGATAACAACGATTAAAAAAAACCTCGAAACATAGTAAATTTAAAGCATACGAATTACAACTACTTATTCATCTTCTTCTGAATCTTCTTCTTCATGTTGCTGCTGGCGTTGAAGACGTTTCTGTCAAACATGGTCCATAAGGTCTCGTTGAAGTTGAGTATGCATTTCTGAGTCACGCAATTCCCTTGCCATGCGACGTTGGGTATTGCATTTGTCCACCCACCTTTCTTGCCTCAAATGTGGTGTCGGATCCACCCACATTTAGCCATACTCACGGAGTCTAAATTTTCATCTTTCAAAATCATGTTATGCAAAATTATGCAGGTATACATGATTCGTTGTATCTTGACAATTTCCTGTGCATGGGCCGGTTGTTATAGTATACCCCAACGTCCTTGGAGCACACCAAAAGCACGTTCGATATCCTTGCATGCACTTTCTTCCTTCTTTTAGAAAGAACTATGTTTCTCGTCAGTCGTTGACGAGAAAGAGTTGACGAAAGTTGCCCATTGTGGCTAAATTCCGTCAGCTAAGTAATACCCATGTTCATACATTCTTCCATTTACAATATAGGGTGCCCTTGGGGATTGGTTAGCAAGAATGTAGTCGAACAAATTAGAGTTATCTAAGACATTAATATCATTATTTGCCCCTGCCATACCAAAAAATACATGCCAAATCCACAAATCTTGTGAAGCAACAACTTCAAGCATTATTGTTGGGTATCTTTTATCACCCCTACCAAATTTCCCCTGCCAAGCCACAGGACAATTTTTCCACGCCCAATGCATGCAATCAATGCTACCAAGCATTCCCGGAAAACCATGTTCACGCTCATGTTGTTCGGAAATATTTTGAATGTCGGACCATGTTGGTTTTCTTAAAAACTCAGGCATAAACAAATCCATAACACACATGTTAAAATTATCAAGACATAGTCGTGAATTACTCTCACCCAGTTGCAAATACTCGTCAAATGCATCGGGTGAGCTGCCGTATGCCAATTGGCGTATGACAGATGTACACTTCATAAGCACACTAAGACTCATCCGACCCGTAGCGTCGGGTCCTACAGTAAAGTATTTAAAATGATCTGGAAGAGGATCGGATTCGTAAGATTCAATACCTTTGACAATATCTAGAAATAGTTTTCGGAACATACGAAACCTCCGGTTGTTATACTTACAGCCGTCAATGAAATAGTCGTTAAGCAAACGTTCTTCGATAAGCTCACGTTCACGGAATATGTGTGTACGAGCCACCTTAGGACGAGCTGCTTCTTCTTCTAAGCGTTGCTGATACTCGCACGCGGCAATCATAAACTCGATATCTTGTTCGTTATCAATGTCTGACCAGCTCCGAGCTAATTCGTCACTTTGATTTGGATCCATTGTGAATGAAGATGGTTTTTTTTTCTTATAAAGGAAGTATAAAGACTAAAGATTATATGTGTGTGTGTGTGAAAAGAAATTATGTGTTTAATTGGTATTTATAGTAGTGGGTAAATGATTTTGTTTTTTTAAGTTAAAAAGAGATACAGCCATTTGTTATAGTACAAGGGCTGTTTTGTAAAAAAAAATTAAAATGTAACGGATACATTTTTGCCCGTTGGAGGGCTGCAAGTGATTTTTTTTACATGCAATCCAGCTTTAACTCCACGTTAAGCCTTTAACACCCCTTGTTAACGCAGAAGACGCATCGTTAATGCAAGGTTAACGTGTGTTAACCGGCCTTTAATGCAGGTGCAACGTTAGGATGGGAATGCTCTAAGTAACAATGCAAAAATGGTTATTAATGGTGCGTGTCTTTTGAATGACCACAAAGGGTAAGGATCTAGTGAGAAGAAAACTTAAAATGAGAAGTATGAAAAATAATTATAACCACACATTTGAGATGCATTGACTTGATTTATATGCATCTCTATTCATTTAGATGCATCCCAATTAGTTTCGAAAGTGATTTTGAAGTGAAAACGATGCAAAGTAGTACTAACAACAAATTTGACCCGCAGAGGACGAAAAATATATATGATTCGTCTAACTTGATGAAATGCATCTAATATATGTATATGCATCTAATTTTTTGCTAGAAAATATATTATTGTGCATCTAAAAGACTAGGGATGCATCTAATTCAATTCGATGCATCTCAAATATGTAGTTATAATTATTTCTTATCCTTCTCATTTTAAGTTTTCTTCTCATTTGATCCTTAGTCTGACTACAAATGGATATTAGCTGACTTTTTCCAAAAATCCGTTAAGCCACGACTATGCCACGTGTCAAGCAGGAATCGTTAGTTAAATTAGAAAAATATTGATTAGGGAAAAGTGTCTTATATTAGTTTAAATACAGTAGATAGATAGATCAAAAGACATTGGGGACCCCTATATTAACGGGGTCTACCCCTAGCCCTGCCCACTTGTCCCCCACTTTTGTCCCCTTTTTTTTCAGCGCAGCCCAGTTTCTGTTCCGTATTTCTGACAGTTTTAACAGTTTGACTTATTAAACTTTATATTTTTTGTTCCGCACTTTCAGGTTTATAGCTTTTTGATATAAACAAAATTATAAAAAAAAAAAAAAAAAAAATGTCACAAAATGCCAAAATAGGCATACCCCCGTTAGAATAAAAAAGATACCCCCGTCCTTATAACTCATGCCAAGACATTATGCACGACTTGATTGCTCCATCCATCAAAGACAAAAAGTTCCACAAATATAATGATGAAAACTTACAAAATACAAGACTAACGACCATAAAAGGCTGACGGTCATACTTGGTTCCCCATATATATTGACCTCCTAGTTTTTATCCGGACCCTTCCTTTTTTTTATTTTATTTTATTATTTTTTTATAATTTTGTTTATGTCAAAAAACTATAAACTTGAAAGTTATGAACAAAAAATGTAAAATTTAATATGTCAAACGCTTAAAACTGTTATAAATACGGAACTAAAAAAAAAAACTATGCTACACTATAAATAATGGGGGGACAAATGGACAGCCCCTCCCAAGTAGGGAGGGTTCGGTTAACACAAACCAATTATAAAGCTAAAAGGCTATAAAGTAAATGGGACAAGTTATCCACACCCTTTTACAGGGATGATATTCAATGATTGGGTGTCTCGTTGGCTTGTACAATATGCATCGTGGTTGTACGGTTTGAACAAACCCCTCTGATGTGACAACATAGAGAGAGTATGTATAACACGTACTAAAGTAAATTGGTTGGAAATTATAAGCTAAAAGCTATAAAGTTATACCTAGTTGCCCATTTGAACTTTTTCTTTACTATTTCATTGGGCTAAGAGTACCCGGTGTCCACCTCACCATCCCTCACCGTGACACCGTGCCCCCCCCCCCCCCCCCGCCATTTCTCGCCATTACTACACTCGTTGTATGCACGAAAAGAGTAAAAAGTGTACCTTTTGTCAGTTTTAGCAGGGAAACGTTGTGGAAAGGGCAAAAAATCAAACGTTGTTGTTATTATTATTATTATTATTATTATTATTATTATTATTATTATAAACCATCACTTTTATTAACAATAAATAGGATTTTACAAGAAATTTGTGGGGAGCCGAGAAACCAACTGTACCCCCACACCTCTAGCAATAGTGAAACCAATCCTATTAAAAATATGAACGGCAGTCCGTGCTCCAATGTCTTGAGTCGAAGAGAAACGTCGAATACGCTTTAGAAGAGTTACTGCATCTTTCTCAAGTTCTCCAAAAGAGGAGAAAGAGAAAGGGAGGAACCCATATCCGATATCCACACATTTGGCCTCATACTTGACACGTTTACGTTGTGCAGCTTCAATAACCGCACGACCTGGCATAAAATCAATCATACCAGATTGTGTCAAAGGTGACGACCCCGTAAGATCAACACAAACATCAAGCACACCATCCCAAGAGTAAAGTAATATATCAGCTGGGCGCAAAGATCTATCCCTATCACCATAAAGCCCAATATCCACCTCCTTACGAGCTGAAATACCGGACCGAGAGCATATATCAACAAGAACATCACGCACAATATTATGCCGATGTTTAATGCCAACAATACCTGCACAAGAAACCGCATGATCCCCATAAATATCTCCAGTAAAAACACGAGAACAAGCTGAACACGGTACCTGAACAGTGAAAAGAGGAACACCCAGCCGATAACACAACACACAACGGTATGTCCGGGCATTCATAGTTTGACCCAATCCAGATATAGGAGCCACCCTGAGCCAATCTGAAGTATGATCCTCCTTTAGAGAGCTCCATAACGCAATCTGTCGTGTAGAAAGATGGAATGTAGATTCAACAGTTTGGGTAACCCAATCGAAATATATATCTGCCAATTTCTTCATGAGTTTGGGGGCAGCGACCTCGCTTAGGTTACTTAAAAGGTCAATATCCATATCCATATTAAAAGTACATAAAGCATCATCAAAGGAGGGACCAGCAATTACAATACCAGAACTATGGAGAAGCTTAGTCTGTAAGCTAGCAGATTGAAGTCTAGACGCAAGAAAAGCATATTTCAAAACATCTCCTGTAGAATAAATACCAAGCCCCCCAAAGGCAAAGGGAAGGGTGGCAAGTCTCCACTGTCAATCACCAAAACCAGGCCCAGAAGCAGTGACAATACGTTCCAAAGAAGAACGAAGTGCCGCATCAAAAGAAACCTGAGCACACTCAAAGACCCTGGGGGAACATGTGCGCATAGAAAAATACAACTTAGAAATACCTGCACATGCACGGAGTAGCAACAACTCACATTGAGGGTCGTTTAGTTTAGCAACAGCATCCATAAGATCAATTGTTTTAGCCACCCTTTTAAAAACCAGCCTACTACCAAACTCAAAATCAACACTAACAGGGCCACCCAATAATTTAACACCATGTAAGGGGCGAGAAATATTGGGAGGGAACACACCCGCATATTTGCTTCTAGGGTCTTCCTTTAGCCAAAAGACCTCACTTTTATCAACGTTGAGGTGTAAGCCACGACTAGGTCCATCCATCATAATCAACTCTAAAACCTTACCTACAACCAAAGTATCTCTAATAACAGTACCATCATCCAGATACCATGCTTGAAAAGAAAGGTTAAAAGAGTTTCTAATCTTACATGCCAGAGGATGTAACACTAAGGCAAAAAAAAGAGGACCAAGCGGATCACCTTGTTGCACACCTTGATGAGACCAAAGAGTATGCTCACCATAATATAATCTGGCGGGGCTAGAGTAACAGTATTCCACCCATTATGAAATAGCCGGAAAATGAAGCCGAACCTCACGCAACATAACAGCCCGATCCACCATGTTGAAAGCGTTTTTAAAATCAACCAACAACATAGAAAGACCAACATCACCCCCACGATCCTCAACCAAACGATTCACTGCATGAAGAATAGCCTCCCCTCCTCCCGATACCCCAACACCAAATTGTAAATCATCTAAATAACCGTCTGAAGAATGGCCAATCATGGACGCACAAACCTTGGAAACTAACCGCCTCCAAACAGTCCCAACAACAATAGGACGGATACCCCCACCTGGTTTGACTAAGGGTGTGAGAGGAGCACTAGAAATGTACTCACACAACTCCCTCGGGCATTTACCAGCAAGGAAAAGGTTCACCACTTGGGTGATAGATGCGATCAATTCATCAGAAATAGCCACAACCGCACCATTTAAACAATCCAAAAGGTGTTGAGCGCGCAAACCATCTCGTCCACAAGAAGTACCACGCGGGAAACTCTTAATCATGTCAAGAACCGTAGCAGTAGATGCAGTAAGGTGATGATGATCAATAGGTATATCAAGCAAAAGAGGAGCAGACTGGAAATGGTGCTTAGCTTTTAAGTCCTCAAGAGTAGAAACATCATAAGGTGCAATACCAGAAGACGAAAGAACTCTGACCGCAGCAGTATAATGACCATCACAAATCTTCCTCTTACATCGCTTGACATTACGGTCACCCAAATCCGAACTGTCATCATCAATATTAGACCAAACAGGTGAGGGTTCGGCTAAAACGTCACGCACAATCTGTATACTACCACTAGGGGTGCCCCACGCCCGAATAGCATTAACAATATATTCTTCCTGGCGTTGGCGCTTATTGGCCGACCTACATTCTTGATTACTCCTCGGGCAAAAGGTTTTAAGGAGACAAAGAGGCAAGACTAACAAAGCAACCCAACAAGAAATGTCATCAGGTGCGCAGATTACCTTGTCAAGAGCTCCTTTCAAAACACGAGAGAACTCCAAACGACATTTAGGAGGGATGGATTTGACAGTACGCAGCCCCTTAGAGAATAAAGAATCAAGAAGAGGTAAATCGAAACCACCAAGCTCATCCAAAACCAAATCCTCAACAACATCAACATGGGAAGGAACCTGTGGTTAGGTGAGATCATGCACCACAATCAGGAGGTGACACAAAATCAGCCCCCCCACCATGTCGACACTTAACCCGAAAAGTATGCGTTTTGAAACAACCACCACATAACCACAATCCCATACGCTTAAGAGTAACCTCAGCCCTTTCAAAAACAACCAAATCCGACGTAAGAGAATGTCTAGTGATAGCCAACGCATCCCCATTGAAGTGTCGATCGCGGAGATGTGTGATCAAATAAGTCTTGGTAAGCCCATTTTCGCCCCCATCACGACACCCACTTAGACCCGCGAAGGGGCAATGGAATCTCACAATAGGCATAGTAAAATAGCACCACTATAGCAGCAATGTACCAAACAAAGAGCAGCACTGTAGCAGCAATATACCAAACAAATAAAAATACAAACAAAATACTGCTTCACGAAGACTATGGCTACTATAGTAGCATTGTATCCAAACAAAGAGCAGCACTGTAGCAGTCCCAAAACGTTTACAACCTGTTTCACCAAGCAGTAGCATAAACCTACTCACCAAACGTACAGAACAGCCAAACACAACCCTTGCAGTAAAGAATAATCAAGTACCACAACAAAGAGCAGCACTGTAGCAGTCCCAAAACGTTTACAACCTGTTCACCAAGCAGTAGCACAAACCTGCTCACCAAACGTATAGAACAGCCAAACACAACCCTTGCAGTAAAGAATAACCAAGTACCACAACCACAGCCTAACGGAAAGCAGGAACTAAACGAAAAACCCTAGAACGAAACAAGAGAAACAAACCCTAAAACAAGCCTGCCCACACAGCCCTTAAATAACACAGAAACTAATCAGTAAATCCCACAAGGATGCTTGAAAACCGAACCCCAAACGAACCAGAAGTTGCGAATAGATCCACCACAAGCAAACCAGGAAACAAGGACCAGTTACAAACGAAACCCTAGATGGAACTGAGGGGATGAACGGAGCACTAAAAAAAAGGAACAAAGGGAGAATGATAAAAGGACCTGTGATATTCAACAGAAGTGTTGAACGATTGATCATGGAGATGAGATCAAGACGATCCCCTGAGATCAGCCACGATCTCCCCTAGAGAATGTTTGACACTATAAATAATACATTTTACAACCAAATTCTACACTTATATTTCAAACACTTAATAAACATAAGTGAATCATCTTATTCCGGTGAAAGTGATATTGAAGAGCTAGCGGAGCTAGAGATGATTCTCAAAAAGTTTGAGTTCGAGCAATCGTTGCAACAACAACAAGCCGGACCTTTATTACACCGTAGATACATCCCCCGTGAACGTGAAATTGTTGAACATGTCTACTAGCTGACTATTTTGGGGACAACCCAAAATATCTGAATTAAAATTTTATGCGTCGCTTTCGTATGAGCCGTAAGCTATTTTTAAAAATAGTACAAGGTATTGAAACACATATTCAAACTCATCATCCTCTTCCCCAAGCATTTTTATTTCTTTAGAGTACGACCCGATGGTAGGGGTGTAATGAGTTTTAGTGTGATTATGAAATGCACATGTGCCCTACGCCAATTAGCTTACGGGATAGCAGCTGATGCATTAGAAGAGTATTTACAAATAGGTGAACACTGTGCACGCGATTGTCTAGATTTTTTTACTATGTGCATAATCCATGTATATGGTAAGGATTTTTTAAGAAAACCAGATGATAATGACATTCGCAACTTATACCACGCATATAACTTGGTTCATAAGATACCGGGAATGTTGGGAAGCATCGGTTGTATGTACTAGGAATGGAAAAATTATCCGAAAGAATGGCAAGGCCAATTTCACAGAGGTGATAAAAAGTATCCCACTGTAATGCTAGAAGTCGTTGCGTCATATGATTTGTGGATTTTGCATGCATTTTTTGGGGTAGCGGGTGCGAATACGATCTTAACGTTTTGAATAACTCTCCGTTATTCAACGACCTGCTTGATGACATCGCCCCTGAGGTTTCGTTTGAAGTATACGGACGTACATTTAACCATGGGTATTATCTAGCTGGCGGAATTTACCCAGAGTGGGCATCTTTTGTCAAATCATTTACGGTTGCAAGCAGAGGCGGACCTACGACAATTGTAGGTGGTGCCTGGGAACCACCTTATACACCGGATTTATATAGAAGCGATGTATAAAATTATTTGAGACCTACCTTAGAAATAAATTAGGAATCACCTTAGATTTAAATGGAAAAGCGAAGAAGGAAGAAAAACAATATAAATTCCGGCCATGGGATGTCAAATTCCGGCCACTGAGATCTGGGAGAAGATGAAAGTTAAAGCATCCACTATGGGTGGTCCAAGAATATGTCTATAATTGTTAAAAAGATTTATGTTTCATTTCAACTATAGTGGTTTTCATTTCATGTCTACGTGTCATGCAAAAGGTCCTAAATCTTAGACATTTTCATAGTCTCAAGATATTTAATGCATGTGTTATATGAAACAATTAAAAAGCTTTGAAATTTTTGTACCATAGTGAAGATAGGTTTATTAACACAAAAAGTTTATAAAATATTGATGTGTCATAAAATAATAAATTTTTAAAACTTTATAAATATTAACGATAGTGGATAGAATTGCATGGGACTTTCCAAGAAGAAGTAATAAAATATTAAAAATTTCAGTAGGTGAGAGAAAAGTGATAAAATATCAAAGAACGAGAATTGGGAAATGTGGTACATAGCTGTCAAAGTATATTTTCAATTGGTCTATTATAATTATTTTTATAAAAAAATTTCTATCTATGTGTGTCTCGCTGACTAGATGGTAGCATTTGCAATTTTGTTTTGTGGTTTCTTATAAAAATGAACCGCTCTTAAACTATGAAATCTTTGTTTGTCTGCATTGATTTAACAACTCTTGTGATTATATGTTTGGTTATGAAAATGTTGCTTACTTATATGATGTTTTTATCTATGTTATTTATTTATTTATTTTTTGACTATAGCATTTAAACTGACATAACCTTACACTTTTGTGTTGGCCTGACTCGACCCGACAAGATCCGTTTAAAAATTGACTTGTCCGCGTCGGATAAATCGAGGAACCACCTTGGATTTACTCCTAGGTCCGCCACTGGTTGCAAGTAACCCAAAAAATGCCTTATAAAAAGCGGACCAAGAAAGTGCTCGAAAAGGTATCAAAAGAACTTTTGGTGTTCTCCAAGGACGTTGGCATATTATTGCTCAACCGACGCGTGCATTTACTGTGAGCAAGTTACGGCGAATCATGTACTCGTGCATCATAATGCATAACATGATTTTGAAAGATCAAAAATTTGCGATATCCGAAGCAAGTGAATTGTATATTCCCCCGCAACCAAATTTACAAAAGTCATGGATTGAACGTTGCGAAGTGCAAAGAAGAAAAACCAAAGAACTACATGATAAACGTAAACACGCAAGGCTCCAACGATGTCTCATCGAGCATGTTTGGCATCAATGAACAAGTTCAATAACAGAATACGAATAATTAGTTTTGTTATAATTTGATGTATTTCTTAAGTTGCGTATGTTTTTTTTCGTATATTTATTTTACGTTTCGTATGTTTTTTATTGTGTTGTATTGTATTTTTATTTTAGTGAAATGAATTTAGTTTATTTGGTAATTTCAATAAAAAAAAATAAAGTTGTAAGTAATGGACCCCAAATGAGTAAGTTAAGATTAGTTGTGAGTGAGAAATGTTAGTTGTGGAGGTTTGTTATAGTGATTTGGCAACCCGTGAGCCCGAATAAGTAGAATAGGTTTGTGATTACACCTTGTGCTCTAATTATAAAGTCGAACCTTATGATGAAATCTTTGCGCATCCTAGCTTCTAGACACACGTGATAATATAGATATATCATTAGTATATTATTACTCTGAAATATATACTATAAAAAGACTGCACGACTTGATTGACCCATCCATCAAAGACAAGAAATTTCCACAAATATAGCGATGAAAAGTTACAAAATACAATTTCGAGGCAAACCAGTTAACAACTTTTATGGACATACTCGACAACCTTAAAAGGCCACTACAACAAATGGTGTAATTATACACACGGATTAGAGCATATCTCCACGATTTAAGGTGTGGCAAAACTAAAGTACACGCATGAAATAGTATTGCAAATCTTGGCGTCACAAAATGCTATACACAATTGAGCGTGGAGAAAGTGCTTAATTAAAAACACTTCAGAGGGTAGGGAATTTGATCAAAAAGTCCACCCTTTTTAAAGTGGAGTTTAAAAAGTGCCCACCCTAAAAACTGTGACAAAAATTTGAAACTACACTCTTTTTTAAGGGTAAAGTGCAAAAATGGTCCTTCACGTTCCACGAAATTGCAAAAATGGGACCGAGACAAAAAGTAGCGCAAAAAAGCCACCCACGTTCCACATTTTCGCAAAATCGCCACTGAGAGCCATTTTTCGTTAATTTCAGCGTTAAGTGCCACGTATTTGAGAGTAGTATCGTCATTTCACTGTTCATACTTATTAAATTTGCCGCCATAATCACCTCTGTGCTTGGTATCAATGTGATTAGACCTCAATGGCTAAATTTGCAAAGTTATTTTCAAACATCTACCCCCATAAACCCCCCTACAACCCATATCTTCTCCACCACGACTCGCATTGACCGTAGCAGAATCACAACAAGAATGCAATCAACTCAAATGTCAGAAAACACAACCATGATAACCACCACCATAACGACAACGACCACCACCAGCACCAACGCACACCAACAAACGTCATCGTTTGTGACCACAACAACTGTGACACATCCCCCACAACAACTCCAATGTCCACGTTGTCATTCAGAAGATACAAAGTTCTGCTACTACAACAACTACAACACATCGCAGTCGTGTCACTTTTGACGTAGCTGCCGCAGACACTGGACCCATGGCGGCGTGCTCCGGGACATCCCTGTTGGAGGTGGAAGCCGGAAAAACAGAAAAAGAAAAAACCCCATGAACCCCACCATCACCTCGGCATATCTTACAACGTTTGATCAGCCGGAGTACCAGGACTACCAGAGTATGATGCCGCCTCCCCAGAGCCTGCTGCCGCCTACCCAGGGCCTGCCGCCGCCTGTGGATGATGCCGGTGATGCGAATGGGTTTGTGTCGTCGTTGTTGGAGGATGTTTCTTTTGATGAAGGTGTCTGGCCATTTTTTGGCAATTAGTTTGTTTGTTTGTTGGTTTGTTAGTTTTAGTTGTGTATGTACCCCGATCTTTTGATGGTAAATGGTATGCTTGTGAATGGTAAATGAATGGTAATTCAGTAGTTATATTTACACCCACACTTGCCCATTTTGACAATCATGTTTTACTTTTGCACATGATTGTACATGCACCAAAAGACCCAGAATTGCCCAAATTGGATCTAATTGACTATCCGTGTAACCATTTACTATTCGTGTAACCACATTCAAGGTAATGCGCAGGCACAAAAATACCCAAAATTACCCAAATTGGCAATCAAGTTTGACTTTTGCAAATAACATTATGGTTGACTTTTGCAAAAATGGCCAATGGTTGACAAGCAAACCATAATAAATCAACACAACAAACACATAACATGACATTAACATTCATTCAAATTGATAACAGAAACATAACAAAACAAAACATAATATATCATTAAAAGGAGGGAAACATTAAAGGAACATTCAAAACATAGATGAGCATGAAAGAAACTCTAAAGTCCCTTGACAAATGTGTGCTTGTTGAAGAGCTTGAGCTTCGCTTCTGCCATCTTCTTCTTCAACTCCAAAAGCTCGATAACATCTGACTTTTGAAGCTTCTTCAAGAACTCCAAGCATTTGAACATCTGCACCGAGGGACGCACCAGTTCCATTTCAGCCATCATCTTGTTCCTTTGAACGACAATATCAAGCAACTCTTGATATGCCACAAACAGATCTTTGGCATACTTGATATCACGCTCCGTCTCCCTAGCAAAAAAGACCGTCATCTGGTATGGTAACTCGGTTGAGTTAGCAGCCCTAGCAAGCTCCTCAAGAAGGACAAATTGAGACATTCTTTTGCAAATTTGATTCAAATAAGTTTTACTGTGTTTGTTTACTGGATGAATGAGGAAGTTACTCGGGGTATAGGCTATAAATAGGCGTGGTAAGTACATGTGAAAATTTGTTTTAGGCGTGTTTTGGGTAATAAATGATAAACGTTTGGGTTACCAACATACACATCCCAAAATTGCCTAGTTTTTTTGGCTTCCATTAGATTTGATAACATGTTATGCAACCATTGAACCTAGTTAAGATTACATAACCGATACATAAACATAAATAAAGTAAAATTGTTATAAATGATCTACTAAAAGACCATAGCAGAATCACAACAACTTATTGACCTAAACATAAAAGCATAACCATTATTTAGCATCATCCTTGGGATTCTTGTCAGCATCGTCCTTGGGTTTTTTGTCAGCCATCAGTCTTCGCCTCTTGATTGATCTTCCTTGGTCTTCAAACTTGTCCTCTGTGATCACTCCATCTTGACCAACTCCATTTTTTCCATGTGGTATCACAGCCACATCAGAAACTCTTTGTTCACCATTTCCAATTACTACAGCACACTGATCATCTGGTATCACAGCCACATCACAAACTCTTTGTTCACCATCTCCAACTACTGCATCACAATGCTCATCTAGAATCACATCCTCATCACGAACTCTTTGTTCACCATCATCACCATCAACATCCACAAGTGGAAGCAAACTGAAACTAATTGGTTCAGCATAAAGAGCATACACATCTGTTCCTTCTCCAGCTGAAACAACATCATCAAGTTCATCCAATGCTTGATCTATTTCAACAAACATGTCACTAATCTCTTCAGGCTCTTAAGGCTCTTCAATCGCATGCAACTCTTCAGGTTCAGGTACATCAACTAAATGGTATGGATCACCATGTCATTCTTGTTCAACCTCTTCATCACTTGCGTCAACATAATACGCATCATCAAAATCGAGATCATAAAAATCGAGCAAACCTGTAGACTCCTCACTTGAATCCTCCACAGTCAAGTCTTGGTCAATGTCTCCCAATAACCTTCTGAATTGAAACTCATCACTCATCCTTTTTGTATGACCTGCAATCATTTTTTGGGTACAAAATGTTGGTGGAAAGTCACTGTCAGAATCAGTATCAAAAACAGGTCCAGCCTTCTCAGGTTGTCTTGTCTTATGCCACTCTAACAATAGTAATTTCCCACTGTTTCCAGTCTCACCATCAACACCCTTTCCAGCAGCCTCATTCATATCATCATCTACTATTTCTTCTATCACCACACCTTTGCCCTTAGTCATCATTCGATCCATCATCTCACACTCAACAATTGAAACACCGGTTTCAATATACAAATCCAATTGTGTAAATATAGGAACATACTCCAGAAGTGTCTTCACATCTTTGTCAGACTTTAGTGGTAGCAAACCATCATCCAGTGACTCCCCAGGTATCCTAAAGTGAGTAAACATAAGGGTACTATCCGAGTAACCTAAATCCTCTAACATTTCGCCCAATAATTCCATGGAGAAAACGTCAGAGTGAATTCCGCCAAACCAATCTGTATCTCCAAAGAGATATCTTCTTCCTGGTTTTGAGGTGAATTCACCATTGTAATGGATTTGCAAAGAAAACACCTTTTCATTCAAATCTGTGGAACACATAAAACATCAAATACTTCTGACAACAATAACAAGTTTAAATGGAAAACATTAAAATGGAACAGAGTATTCTTACTATAAAGGATTCCTAAATCAGGTATCGGGGTACTGTGTGCACGATTTTGCCAAAGCTTAACCATTCTCAAGATCTTTACTGTGAAATTAATGTTCTCCTTGGAAGAAATTGATACCTGTATATAAAGTATTGCTCTAAAAGACTAAATTTGTAAAACAAAACACTGGAAACTTAAGTTATTGGCCGGAAAGGGTTAAAATGACGATACTACCCTCAAATACGTGGCACTTAACGATGAAATTAACGGAAAATGGCTCTCAGTGGCGATTTTGCGAAAATGTGGAACGTTGATGGCTTTTTTGCGCTACTTTTTGTCTCGGTCCCATTTTTGCAATTTCGTGGAACGTGAAGGACCATTTTTGTACTTTACCCCTTTTTTAAATGTCACTATTTTTATAATTTTGCATTTTTTAAGGTTTTGAGTGTGATGAGATTTTGAAGGTATTAGAGATTTATCGTGGATGAGTTCTAATTTAAGGTTTTGAGTGTGATGTGATTTTGAAATGGTGGTGGTGTTTTGGTAGCGATGAAGATGAAATATTCAAGAAAAAGAATGAGTTTGACGGTGAAAATGAGAGATAAGACAAAAATGCATCTATTGATGATATATGATCTAAAATAATATGTCATAACAATCATACTCAGCTTTGTCATTTGGCATGCTGTTTCGTTAAATCAGTGTCACATCAGCATTTTACATGTCACATTCATCCACAAAAGTACCCCCTTTACCAGTTTTTTTTGCTCAACCATTTTATTTTTTCATTTCTCAAACAAACTAAATTTTCATTCATTAAATAAAAATACAATTTACAATACGAAATAAAAAAAAAAAAAAAAAAAAAAAAAAAAAAAAAAAAAACGAAAATACTTTTTTGCATGTTAAATACATTTGTGTTACAACATACAAACCAAATACCCAATGTTTTTTTTAATGACTTGTTAGTTGTTAGTGGTTCAGGTTGTAGTGACATCTAATTGGGCAGTATACTGACCTTGAACTCCGTCTCTATTTCCCCCTATTCCGCCTGAAGGGGTAAAAGTCTCGGGTGGGACTCTAACTTGAGACCTCCCCTAGCTAAACCCCCCTCCCCAAACCATTAAAAAATCTTGGTAGCCAGCTGAGCTAGCCCAGTTGGTTACCAAATACCCATTTATGTTACAACAATTTAAAATACAACATACTAACCAAAAACATTTATGTTTAGTTTGACTTTTGACCGAGACCCATTTGTGCTTCTTCTTCCTCAATTCGCTGCAAACATACACACTTCACTGCAAATACACAAAACATAAATAAACCAAAAAAAAGGAAGAAAATCAAATGGTTGTGTATTTGGCGAATGTGAGTTTACTTAGTTGGGAAATGGCGCAAGGCTGGTCCGGTGTTGTGGCGAGAAAATGGCGCCGCCGTTTGGCGTGCCATGTCGGATTTAGCGAGCATTTTCGCCACCATAACCCTCCATCTTAGATTTTAGATAGTAGGTTTGGTAAACCGGATCAGTTAAATGAAAAAATATATGTACAAATTTAAGTGAATATTTTTGCAAAATACAATAAAATACCTGCGTGTCAATTAACCATGCATTTAAAAAAAATTGATGTAAAAGGGGAAGGTATGGTTTACTCGTTGCTCGCCAAGTCCACGATGACATTTGCTCAGCCCTCTCCACCACACCGCCTCATTTCCTCATGGCTCGACGTTGAGGAGCTCCTCACCTGCACGGCGAGGCTCTTCCTTGTACCTTTTTCTGATTTTTGTCAGTGGAACGTTTTGTAACGTTTTAAAAAATAGCCGTTTGTATATATTTATTTTTGTCTTTTTTTAAATACATAAATTACACACTATAAATATTAACACATTTTAGTCAAATTCTACACACTTTTCTTTCAAAACACATACTTCAAATTCTACACAACTTTTATTTCAAAATGCTTACAAATCAAGAAACATGAGCGATTCCTCGTATTTCGGTGAAAGTGATCTTGAAAAGATAGCGGAGCTGGAAATGATTATGCAAGAATATGAGCTCGAGGAATCCTTGCAACAACAAGAAGCCGAACCTTCACAACATCATAGATACATCTCACGTGAATGTGAAGTTGCTGAAGCACGTCTACCGGCTGACTATTTTGGTGACGAACCAAAATATACGGATGAATACCGTCAACAAAATATACGGATGAATACTTTATGCTTGCCTATCGTATGAGCCGTAAACTATTTTTAGAAATAGTACAAGGTATTGAAACATATATTCAAACTCATCATCCTATTCCCAAACATTTTAATTTCTTTAGAGTCCGACATGATGCTGCGGGTCTAATGGGTTTTAGTGTGATTATGAAATGCAAATGCACCCTACACCAATTGGCGTACGGCATATCATCTGATGCATTAGATGAGTATTTACAAATAGGGGAACATTGTGCACGCGATTGTCTAGATAATTTTTACTACGTGCATACTCCAATTGTATACGAAGGAGTTTCTAAGAAAACCAGATGTGAATTACATTCACAACTTATACTACGCACATAACGCGGTTCATAAGATACCGAGAATGTTGTGAAGCATCGATTTTATGCAATGGGAATGGAAAAATTATCCGAAAAAATGGCAAGGGCAATTTCACAGAGGTGATAAAAAGTATCCAACTATAATGCTTGAAGCCGTTGCGTCATATGATTTGTGGATTTGTAATGATTTTTTTGGTGTGGCAGGTGCGAATAACGATCTTACCATTTTGAATAATTCTCCGTTATTCGACGACATGCTTGATGACATCGGACACGAGGTTTCGTTTGAAGTAAACGGACGTACATTTAAGCATGGGTATTATCTAGCTGACGAAATTTACCCGTAGTGGTCATACTTTGTCGAATCGTTTACGGTTGCACATACCCCCAAGAATGCCGTATTTAAAACGAAACAAGAAAGTGCTCGAAAATATATCGAAAGAGCTTTTGGTGTCCTCCAAGGACGTTGGCATATTATTGCCCAACTGGCACGACAATTTACGGTGGGCAAGTTACGGAGAATCATGTATGCGTGCATCGAAATTCATAACATAATTTTGAAAGATAAAAAAATTTGCGTAATCTGAAATGAGCGAAATGTATATTTGTCCGCGAATAAATTTACAACGGTCAATGGTTGAGCGATGGGACGTGCAACGAAGGCAAGCCAAAGAACTACAAGATAAACACAAACACGCATCGCTTAAACGATGTCTCACCGAGCATGTTTGGCAATAACATCAATGAGAACAATTTCAACAACAACAACAACAACAACAACAACAAAATAATTAGTTTCTTTATTTTATGTATTTCTTAAGTTGTGTATGATTTTTTTTTATGTTTCGTAACTTTTTTTAATATGGTGTAATGTAATTTTATTTTTAATGAAATGAATTTAGTTTATTTGATAATTTGAATAAAAAAAATAAAATTGTAAGTGGTTGAGCCAAAACGAATAAGTTATAGTTAATTGTGAGTGAGAGGGGGGGTTGAGTGGTTGTAAGTAGGGCTGAGCAAACGACCCGAACGGACCGGACCGACCGAAGGACCAACCGAAACCGGACCAGACTGGACCGACCACATTCGGTCCGGTCCTCGGTATTGGATTTTTGGCTAATTCGGTCCTCGGTCCGGTCGGTCCGGTCCGGACCACAAACCGATTATTTGGCCTTGTTGGACCGGACCGACCGACGGACCGGACCGGACCGACAACATTCGGTCCGGTCCTCGGTCTTGTTTTTTTGGCTATTTCTGTCCTCGGTCTTGTCGGTTCGGTCCGGTCTGGTACCGATGCTCACCCCTAGTTGTAAGAGGAGGTTTGTTAAGATAATGTGGCACCTAGTGAGACCCAAACGAGGAAGCACTACAAGAAAATTGGCCTACAGTGACAAAACAGATTTCGTCACTAACAGTATAAAAAGTCGTCACAAAATCTGTTAGTGACCAAACCAGAGTTGTCACCAGTCGTCACTAAAGCTCCGTCACTGATTCAGTTAGTGACCAATATAGAATTCGTCACACATTAGTGACCAAATATTTCGTCATTATGAGTTACAGTGACAACCTGTTTTAAACTATGAGTGACGAATATTTGGTCACTAATTTTCATTTTTGGTGACGAGATAATGGTCACTAGTGAGTATCAGTTAATGACGAAATAAGTGGTCACCCAATGGGTTAAATACCAACCACTTCAAAACCATTAGAGACCAAATTGGTCGTCACTAAATGTAGCTTCTATGTCAACTAAAACGGTTGCCATATTTACAAGATGTGTCAACTAAAACGAAAGTGAGTACAATATTTAAACAAAAATGAAAGATATGCCAACTAATAGTCAACTGCACATACTTTAGAAATGAAAATCCATATCGATTCCTTTTAACATAGCATCTAATAGTGGATCCAAGATTAACAAATTTGTAGTTATAAAGAGGATAAAGTATGCACAATAGCGAAAATAACACCAAGATAATCTCATGAAGCAATATTTTGTCTAAAAAATCTCATGCGCAGTATGTCCCATGACCACAATCTTTCTATCATCCAAAAGCTATCCACAATCTCATGCTCAGTTTATGGTGAAAAGGTCCTTGTTAGTCTCTTCATATTTCTGCCTGAAAAACATGAAAATAAAAACTGTCATATTGCATAGTTGTAATCACTAGTGATATAACAGAAAGTGCAAAACTGACCCAAATATTGATATTGCATAGACACTAATTAACACAAATCTTGATATAAATAGACACTGATATTGCAGACACTTGGACTGCAATCCCTCTGCCCAAACAGAATTCACTGAGCTTGATAACCTTAAGATTCAGATGAAAAAGCAGTCTTACTAATACAATATTCCATTGTTGCTCCTACAGTCCCAGTTCTAAAAATAATGACAATTATTTAAGATGGATTTTCGTTTTAAGTTGCACTCCTAGCAACCTAAACACCTATTATTAAGTTGTATTCAACTTTAAACCAAAAACTGTAGAGGTAAATGCAGAGATCAGAACAGAAACGTTATTGTTTGACATATGAGGCAACGATAACATTAACAGGGGTACCAGCATGTCGGTCCCATCCTTTACAGTAATCGCTTTCAACATTCAATTATCAATACCTCTGCAGAGTACTAGTCTACATAAGCTATAAAGATATAGTGCTGATTGTATATAGCCAATGGCATAAATTCTCTCATCAATAAATGTTAAGGCCAATCAGAATATAGAGATTTCTAACCAAAAAAAAATCATGGTCGATACATATGCGATTCAACTAAATTGTTAAAGGTGCATCAGCAACATGGTCTTGTCTTAGTTGAGTAGGTAAAAGAGGTATACTTTACTACTCCGTATAATGTTAAAGTTTGTTTCGTTCTCAAATCAGACCTACATATTTGAGGGAATATGAAGCATATGCAATAACATAACAAGCTCAACTGAGCCTTGCCATTTCGTTTTAACAGAGGAATAATACCAGAGAACAAAACAATGATTCCAAATGATCAGTTCACACGAACGCTCTAGAAATTATCAGCTGGAACCCACAAATCAGCTGGAACCATAAACAGGTATATCAACTTTCAACTATCAAATGTCTGAACACACCCAGCATAAACAGGTAGCCTACAATCCTACATATGCCTGATCACTATCTTAAATAGAAATGCAACTCAGACTCAAAACTGATATGAGGCCAGAAGTAGCAGATTCCCACACTTAAGTTCCTATTTTCAGTAAAGCATAACCTGTTCCTAGGCCCTAACTTTCCTGTTCCCAATCTCACTCTGTACCTAATAGCCCCTTCTACAGTAGTAAACTCAGTAAAGAAACAACCCCTTGCTCACATTCTCACCTAACTAACGGTTTATTACTTTTATGTATCAAGTTGTAGATATGTGGTTTCTAGTACAATCTACCTTTAAGTAAACTTCAAAATGACTTTAATATAGAATGAGAACTTACACGATTTTGAAATTGTTGTAGCAATTTGGACATCTTCTTCATCTCTTCCAATAAAAAATCTACTTTTGCATTCGTAGCTTTGGTTTCCTCCTGAAGTTTGAAGTGTGATTCCTTCATAACCTTCAACTCGGATCTTAAGTTTACGGTTTCCAAGATTTGCTTAGTAGATGCCGAACGTCCTTTTATATGTCCAGGAAGATGACCAACGTGTTTCAAACATATTTCTGCTGATGTGGATGACGAAGTAGCTTCCTCAGTTTGTATCTTATTCTGCATCATTAAATAACATATAATTTCGCCCACATATGATTTATAAGTTTAAAATTTATTTAGAGTTAGGTATGTAAATTAAAATTACCCAAAGGATATCAGCCTTCTCATTGATCATTGCTTTTCTCTCTTCTGAATAATGTGCCATTTTCCACTGTTCAGTTTCTGGAACTTCTTTTCCTGCTCTCCTACTCTGTTTCATATAAATACCACAAAACACATTACAAGAACGCACATAAATAAGAAATATTGATTTCTTATTTAACGAACTCACCGTATCAACTGTTCTAGCAAGCGAGTGTGAGCCAACTGTGGGTGGAATTTCATTCTTTGCTCGATTTTTCTTATTTTTAATGCTTATCTTCTGCAGGAGTTAATTAAGTGAAAATTAAATGTAATCAGAAATCATAAAATCAAAAAAGAAAGAGATTACAAACGTATAAAGAAGTAAGGCTAAAACCTGGAAACTCTTGCTTGCAAATCTTTCACATAGCTTTACCCAGTCTGACACGTCTATACCTTTTGGCGGATGTGTCATTGCTTCCTCTTTCGTCTTATATTCTTTATAAATCAAGTGCAACTTCCACTGTCGATTTCTGTGTTGGTAACCCAACTGTGATGACATAGCATTAGTCATCTGTGAACACTTGGTATCAAAGTTGGAGTTTTCCTGGAAATCAAAATGTGTGTCAGTGGGTTTATGGGTCTAAGAGGTAAACAAAACAAATAAGCAATCCTAAAATTGTGCCAAGAAAAGATGTTACACCTAAGTAATGCAAATTGTGCCAAGAAAAGTGAAGAAACCTTTATTTACCTTTCATATTTGAGACAACTATAGAAGAATAAAGATTAAAGAGTATCACCTCTTATTTCTAATAAGTAAATCCAAAATAATCCTCATGTATGAACACCTTTTTTTACTGCATACTCAAAAACTAAAGCCTGTTCGGGCAAGATTGATGGTGCAGGGGTATGTAGGTGCTGAGGGGGCTTATTCAAGCTAGTGAAAAGCTAATAAAAAGCTTTCCTAGTGGCTGAATCAGAATGCTAGGCTGATGAGAATTTAAGAAAAGGAACAGGACCAATCAAACAATCTTACATACAAAAATCATTGTACATAAAACAATGTATATTCTACCTTATAACTTATTTTAACAGTTCTAACAAGATAAATTTCATGTCACCGTGACAAGTTTAACACCTCATAACTCAACCCAAACAATAACTAAAAGCGCGATAGGCAATAGCTGAAGAACATAATCAGAATTTAATAAATAAACCTCAATAGATTCAATAAGCAGAAAAAAGCCAGAATAATAAAATAATAAGGAACCATAATAGATTCAAACTTACAGTGGTTTTAATGATTATGTCAGTCTTCAATGATTCCGGTTGTTTTTTCCAGGTTGTTCCATCCAATTTTGCATATTTTCGCATCACACATCCGCCTTTCGTTATAAAGTGCTGACTATCATTTCCAACTATTCGTCCAAAACATTCATCAACTTCAAAAACTAACTTTCCCTTGTTTAATCGACTTTTTCTAGTTTCGCCTAAAACTCTAGTTTCTTTCCGAGTAACTGTTGTGCCTAAACATCATTAGTCAACATAAAGACATTAATCTACATTTTCATCAGCATATTATAAGGTCAAGCAGTTTAAATGATTAAATATGTTTCCACCCCTATTATCCATAGGAGAGGATTCAATACGTTTTCTAGACTTACCAGCACCTATAGATGCAGATCCAGGAGAAGCAACCTTGATTTTAATACCATGGTGGTGCCTACGAGCTTTACCCTCCTTCATCTTGGATAACGAAACACTAGATCTCGAAAGATGGACCTTATCCGATGACATCCCAGTAAGCTCACAGAAGTTGACGTATTTAGGCATATGTTGTTGCAACAGTAACCAGCTTCCTATTCTTTCAGCCAATTTCATGTGCTCGTATATTAAATTAGAGGTGGCAATTTCAACCCATTTACTATAAATGGGCCAACTGCGTTATGTTTCATCTCTGTTGGGTCAAATAAATAATAGTAACACATATCTGTATATATTTATAAAAATTGAGTTTTATGTCACAAAGGCAGAGTACTAATGATTATTAAAAAAATTTACAAGTAAATAAAAACTCATGGACTCATTAGGAACCCACTTTTATTGTAAACTATTTCAGGATTATAGCCAAAATAAAGAACATAACCACTAAACCTTAAGCCAGAGTATAACAGTAGGGTCTGTAGACCAAACGACATCAGCATGGATAGGGAGAGTGATTCAGTACCATTGAAGAAAACTATGATGCAAAGTGTGCTTTAGACAGCAAAGGAATTGTTCTGTAGTGGATTAATGCTCATAGAATTCAGCTTGTTAAGTTCATGCAAAGTTCTTAAGTGTTTTCACAAGTGTATAATTACAGCTTGTTAACACATGAAAACGGATGAAGAGGTTTTGGGTGACCTTTTACAGCTTGTTAACACATGAAAATGTGTCCAATGCTTGCCTATCCCAAACCCTACTACAACCTTGTAATCATCTGCAGAAGAATCATAACCAAAACCCCAACAAGGTTTTGAAATAAACCGCCGTGCGGTCTTGTCAGGAAGAACTTTGTCAGGCAACGTTGGTAGGTAATTAACCTCTCTAGTCAAAGGATTAGTTACTAAAAGCTCAACATCTCTAGGAGAGATGCATACTAGGCCATCGGAAGAACCAACAATATGATAGTCATTGCATATAAACGAACTGTCTACAGACTCGCAACAACCACCGTGCATAATGATCCTTTTATCTCTAAACTCGTAGTTTTTTATTAAAGTAAAGTTGAGATGAGTTTTTACAAAACGAGGAGTGGAGATTAAAGATAGCCATGACTTACAAACTCTTTTGCATTGGACTAGATCAGTAACATCCAGTCTTAAAAGTATCTGCTCAAGCACATCTAACACAAGCTCTGCCATTCGAACAAACCTCGCGGTACTCAACCACCTAAGAATGCTCAAAGACTCTACTTTTTAAGGCAACATGATTCCAGGTCTATATTACATGACGGCTAGTCCTTATGCTACTGTGCTCGGTGTTACATTCAATCAAAACATCACTACTGGAATCATTGCTTACCAAAACGCTACACAAACAGCACCACCGGCTCTTCCAATTATACCTAATTTTACTAACACACCCACAGCTTTTGCATTTTCTAAACGCTGAATGTTAAACCTAAAGTAAACGTTTCTCAACGCTCTTAAAAGCTCATTGACCTGTCGAACTCCAAACCTAGAGCTCATCCTACGACACTTACACAGAATAACCTCCTACTCGTTCAGCTAGTGAACACGTAATTTAAATATCACATTTAAATAACATCCAGTTCCCGAGACAAACTGACAAGACGCTAAGCCAAACACACATTCCATTACACGAAACTATTGAGACAATTCATCAAACACTTGGTCGAACACTCTACAAATACGTTTTTCAGCAAAATAAAATACACAAACTAGTGAGACATTTCGTCGAACAGTTGGTCTACACTACAAATACAGTCAATACTTTAAAATCACATCAAAAATAAGCTAAATAATCAAACACTCGATTAAACATAAAAAATAAGCTAAATAATCAAACACTCGATTAAACATCAGATGAATTTATTCACATCTGATGAGATGGAGAGAGTGGTGTTCATACCTGAGCTGAGATGAGATGAGAGTGGTGACCTGAGATGGAGAGAGTGAAAAGTGGTGAGCTGAGATGGAGAACAACTGGTAAAAAGGAATCGATATGTTTATTGAGATGGATAAATTGTTGAGTGAACCGAAATTTTAACATAGCATCATTTTTAATTTTTATTAGGTATACATAGATTGGGGAGGGAGTGTTATTGGAATTTTTTATTTGTTTTGAAATGTTTGAGTGAAAGTGTTTTTTTTTTTTATTTGGGAATTTTTATAGAATAATAGAGTATTATGTTAGTGATGATTTTATGTGAGTTATTTTTTTATAAGTTATTTTTTAAATGTTTGATATACAAGTTATTATTTTTAAAATTTTTATATTGAAATTGGAAAGTTTATATTTCAAACAGTGTTTTAAAAGCCGGTTTGACCCGGCTAGTTCAATTGGTTGAACCGGGTCCGTCCAATATTTGCATATTTTTCTATAATACAAGTTTTTTTTTTTTTTTTTTTTTTTTTTTTTTTTTTTTTTTTTTTTTAATCATAACTTTTCATAGTGTTTACAATTTTTGGATTAATGTACGAATATGCAAGTTTTAATAAGTACATATATCTAAATGGCCCTTGTTCTTAATCATTTTATAGAATTAGCAATATGTGAAATGGTGACCAAAATTTCGTCACTAATATTTAATGACGAAATTTCTCGTCACTATTTGTGTAATTTAGTGACTAAATAGTGACCACTTGTAAGTTTCGTCACTGTCTTTCTACCGATGACCAAAAATAATGACGAAAAATTATATCGTCACTATTTTCATCTAAATAGTGACCAAAATAAAATGTCGTCACTGAAGTTTGGTCACCAAAGCTTCTTTTTCTTGTAGTGAAGTTTACCTCTCACCACACCTGGCCCTCTAATAAATAAATAAGCCAACAAACACATATGTTGATAGTGTATTTTTACCGATCCATCAAACACAAGAAATTTCAAAAATATGTTGATGAAAAGTTATAAATTAAAATACAATTTCATGACAAACCAATTAACACCTTCTTTTGACAAACTCAACAATCATTAACGGCTAAAGGTTATACTTAGTTGCACATTTTATGGTAAATCACTAAACTGGTCGGGAATCAGAAGACAAAAGTGACTCGATCGCATGCTTACAATGGGCCTACATTATCAAACTGGGATTCAAGGTTCTTACGTTTTTGTTTCAGAAATTAAGTGGTAAATTTGTAGGAAAGTATGAGGAGGGATTTGTATTCTTTCAAACTGGGCCCCAAGTTTCTCACTCTTTGCCTACATTATTACTCTGAAATATATACTAGTATTAAAAGACTTTGTGCACGACTTGATTGACCCATCCATCAAAGACAAGAAGTTCCACAAATATAGCGATGAAAAGTTACAAAATACATTTCAATGCATACCAGTTAACAACTTTTATGGACATACTCGACAACCTTAAAAGGGAACTACAACAAATGGTGCAATTATACACACAGATTAGAGCATATCTACACGATTCCAGGTGTGGCAAATCTTGGCATCAAAAAATGCTTTACACAATTGAGCATGAAGAAAGTGCTTAATTAAGACACTTGAGAGGGTGGGGAATTTAATCAAAAAGTCCACCTTTTTTAAAGTGGAGTTTCAAAAGTGCCCACCCTAAAAACCGTGACAAAAATTTGAAACTACAATATTTTTTAAATGTCACTATTTTTATAATTTTGCATTTTTTAAGGTTTTGAGTGTGATGAGATTTTGAAGGTATTAGAGATTTATCGTGGATGAGTTCTGATTTAAGGTTTTGAGAGTGATGTTATTTCGAAATGGTGGTGGTGTTTTGGTAGTGATGAAGATGAAAATATTCAAGAAAAGAAAGAGTTTGATGGAGAAAACGGGAGATAAGACAAAAATGTTATAGATTATAGAAACTTTTGCAAAATACAATAAAAAATACTGCGTGTCAATTAACCATGCATTAAAAAATTGATGTTATAAGTAAATAAGCCAACAACTAAATTTTTTTTGCTACAAATACGTTGATGAGTTGAGATTCATGAATAACCCATACATGCCATAGAATCTATCAACCAATCATAGCCACCCATTTATATTTTTCATATTTTTTTTTTCAAAACAACATATCTTGCAAACGGTAAATCTTCAAGCTACAAAAAAATACCATCGCGACGAGAATTAAATGATTTTTTTATAGATATGCATTGTTATATACTTTCGACGATTTTTTTTTTTTTTAATTTCCGCCCAGAATGAATCATATATGATTCGTAAAAATCATATATGATTCGTAAAAAATCATATATGATTCGATTCTTACGAATCATATAATCATATATGATTCGTAAGAATCATATATGATTTGTTAAAATCGAATCATATATGATTCTTACAAACCATATATGATTTTTCTGGGCGAAAAAAAAAAGTTCATCGAAAAAAAAGTTCGTCGAAAGTATATAACAATGCATGTCTATAAAAAGATAATTTAATTCTCGTCGCGATGATATTTTTTTTTGTAGCTTGACGATTTACGATTTGCAAAATATTTATGTTTTATAAAGATGATGGAAGTTTATTTTTTTATTTTAATAAAAAAAAAATAAGTGTTTAAGATTGCTTGATGTGTTATATAGTAAAAATTGGATTTATAAGGAACTTTTGTCATATGTTGATAAGAGCCCGGAATTAGCAATAAAGAGGGCCGATTTTTTTTTATTTTTTTATTTTTGTACAAAAAAAACTCTCCCAAACGGTGGCGATATTTGGCGATTTCAAATAATCATGCTTTCAATCCCCCCTATTGGCTGATCACTAAACTATTATCTTCCCTGCTGATCCTTTAACGTTTTCTTATTAATTTAAGATTCATTGTGTGGGTCGGTGGTCAATAGATGTATTTTGTGATTGTACGCAGTAGTGTTTGGTTATTTTATTGATTATCGCTTTATATCGTGGGTCGTTGAATGAACACCAACCATATCTTTTATTAATACCAATCATTGAACGCTTGTTTCCTCATTATTTGTGATTCTTGTACATCGTTATTTGGAGTTTAATGATGGGCGATTAGGCTTGCTGTTCTTATATCGCTAGGGTTTTTTTTTCCAAGTTTTAATCATTTTATTTTACTTTGCGAAGGCAGTGATGAATGAAGTTACGAGAGAGGAGAATACGAATTTGTTGTCGAATGTGACTATGAGGAAAAATAAGAAGTCTGGAAGACATGTTACCATGAAGGATACTAGTAAACCTGTCGTCACTAGTAACCTTGCTTTTGTAAAGCCTACAATTGATTCGTTATGTGGACAACCTTCCCCAGCTCCTTCTAATGCAACCAATTGTGTGACCCATGTGGAGCCGGTTACACATGCGTCTGGTGTTAAGCAAGATTCAGGTATGACATCTTCTATTAAGAGTATGCAGGATTGTCACTTAAAACACTAGTTGATATTGATACTTTCACTAAAGATCTTGATGTTGGTAACTATCCGGTCTTGGCTGAATTGGAAAGTGATGTTCGTAAGACGGTTATGGATGTCGTTCTTGGTTTGTGGGAGGCTTTTAGGGCTGGAGATATTGCTAAATCTACGACCCCTAAACCTACTCATGAGTCTCCTATTTTTCAATCTGTGGACATCAATGCAAATGCTACATCTTATGCTGGAGCTGCAGGTTTGAGGGATGATCATCCTTCTATTGATACTAATTTTCGTCCCCTAGTTGCCGAACCCGTATTTGAAGGTGTTAACATCTCTATTGTGGAAAACTAGAAGGGGGGTTGAATAGTTTACCGTTTAAGATCTTTTTAACTTGTTTAATTAGCATTGAAACTTTCCGTTTGATCAAAGATATATATACACAAACACAATATATAACATGCAAATAAATGAAAGAAACAATCAAACCACAACACGAGTATTTATCGTGGTTCGGCTACAAGGACTCTTTTTCCTTGCCCTACGTCCACGCCCCGAGTATCCAACTCGAGAGTTTCTTTCACTAGTCAACAAGCTCCTTTCACCGGCGGAGAAAACCTTACACGTCGCTTATACACGTTTACCGACACTAAGCTAGATGTCGAGTTCTTTTACAAGGGTACAACCACTCCCGTTAGTTCTTTTACAAGGGTACAACAACTCCCGTCACACTTTGTATTTTGAGGACTAAAATACTAACCGATCACTACTGAAAATACACAATCAAATGAAGTGTAAACTACACAAGTCTACACAATGCTAAGCTAACAAGTCTTGCAACGTTGTGTTGAATACTTGTAACTTTTTATGAACTCGTGAATCTCTTTGCTACAAAAAAAAACTTCACATATGAGATGTTAAAGGGTTAGATGAAAGAATGAATGAATGTGTGAAAATATGATGTAGAGTGATAAGCCAAAAATCAAACTTGTGGCTTAGTATTTATAGCAAAACCTTCTGCAGGCCTGGCGGATACGGCGGAACCCTCAGATGGGTTCCGCCCCTGTACCCCCAGGGTTCTGTCGGGCTTGCAGTTGGTTTTGCAATAAATCTTGCAAACCAAACAATGTCACATCTCATTACACATAGTCAAACACAAAACTTGTGCAAGCAAACATATGGTTAGTCAAACACACTTTCTTTCCATAAATGTATATTGACAAAAATTGCCATAAATGTGATGTGACATTTCTATTTTAAGGAATAAAAAGTGTTGTGTTTTATGAAATGTAAAATGTAGCAAATGTCTAGTTTATGCAAGTCTTTAAAACTAAGATTATGTTTTACTTAGAAACTAAAGTTTACATTTTGTCGTTAACAAAACTTAGCAAAGATCGTAAAATATAAATAACGTTTTTAGGCGATATTTGTATTAACAATCTCCCCCTTTTTGTTGATGACAAAACATAAACTTTGTTTTTAAGTAACTCACAAAATCTTGGTGTTTAAGACTTAAAAAGAAATTTATATTAAACTTGTTTTACTTAAGTGATGAAAATCATATTTGTAACACCCCCAAAATTTGATACAGCGGAAGACTCAACAAGCTTTCGGGGTGCTACGGGGATTGGTATCCAACACAAGACAATATAGAACGAGATAAAGTAAACATAATAAAAACACAACCAAAACGGGGTTTTAAGGTTTACATTTATCCCAACATCATTCAGAGTTAGGCCCAATATAAAATAACAGAAGGTCCAAATTTAGTTATCAGAGTTTAGAAAAATAGATCAATAAACCGTGAGCATTGGCCGAGCCTTCCATTCCAAGCATGCATCTCGTCACTTAATTACCTGAGAAAACGTGCTAAAAGTCAGCTTTCGCTGGTGAGATCATAGGTTTAAATTCATCTAATCATATAGTGGACATATACGCAAAACGCTTGCTAGCTAGACTAAGGATTTGCTAAAAGCCTGCGGATACCCTCCGCTCCAACCTAACACACGGATACCCTCCGTTCTAACATAGATATTCGGGTAACCCCCGCAATACCAATAAATACTTGGATAACTTCCGAAGTATCAGTAACCTATAGGTGCACACTACAGTATCTAAATAAGCCAACCTTGAATAGTACACACAACATATATGTGACTAAAGCTGACAATTCCAAATAACCAAATAAGCCAACCTTGAATAGTACACACAACATATATGTGACTAAAGCTGACAATCCACCAATAACCAAATAAGCCAACCTTGAATATTACACACAAAAGGTGTGACTAAAGCTGACAATATATCCTAGTCCATACGCATAGCAAGTTTAGAAGGAATATAAAAGCGATAATAGTCCACATAAAATAATTTGCACGTTTCTCACCCCAAGTATTGAAAGCATAGTTCAAGAGTAAAAAGTGGGGCTATGACTCACCTCAAGTCCAGAAAATAGCAAGAAGAAGTCGGTAGAAATAAGATGTATAGTAACTCACGAAATAGCAACTACGGACTCGGCACGACCTAACAATGTTAACTCGTTCAGAAATCATTTCCTCAAACTTAAAATATTCCCAAACCCGGACGAGAATCCGTTTTATTTCCGAAAATCCATTTCGTATTAGTTTGGTGTGTTTGCGATTGGTATCCATACGGGTGGTGGGTCGACTCAAAACAAACCAAAAAGATGACATAAAGAATAATAAGATAAACTATGGATCTAATATTAGCCCAATATATCATTTAAATAAATCGCCGAAGTTTACCAAATCCGTCGATTTGATAATCCTCATATTTATTTACGTAACATACCGTTCCAAGATTACACCCAACCTAAAGCACATAGCACATAAATACTATATGGTAGATATCATAGTCTAATAAATTCCTCATATATATCGTCAAATTGGTCAGATTTCCCGATATATACACTAGCAATTTATTACACTTTACATATACCACAACCTATGGGCGTCGTGGGATACGATGCCCATTAATATATTCATTTCATATAGCCAAATAACCCGGTTCAACCCTACGGTTAAGTGGTTATTTAGTTATAGAAAACGTTTATATTAATCGTCATATATCCGTGACAACACGAAAGTCACAAATAATAACTTACCTGGACTCGAGTGACAACGACTCCGCATAACTCGATAAGTTTACCCGTTATATATACAAAATGACATTTTTATTAAACGTTTAATAATTGTCGAGAGTTTCTCGTTTTATAACACATTTTTATAATAATAATACGTTCAATAATATTACGCCACTTTCGTAGCCTAATATATATCTAATTGTATTATTTATTATACGACTCGTGATTATTATTATTAATATACGCGCCTATATAATTATATATACGTTATTCACGTCTATATATTCATATAAACGATTATATTATCAATAATTATTATTACGACTTTTATTATTTACGTTTTAATTGTAATAGTTATCGAGTCATACGAAATGGTCACATGTCCGAGTCATGACTCTCGGCTCATTGTCGAAGTCCAATATAATAAGCAAAAGTCATAAAACAATACATCTCCGTCCAAACAATCCCAATCCACGTGCTACAACAATAGGGTCCGACTACGGCACCCGACTAACCTATCTCCGTCAATCTAAGTGACCGTCTCACAATCGGTCCCCAATCACACTTTTCGTCAACAACTTCACAATACCAATATCCATTGTCGAGACCAAACGTGGTCCCGACCCACAAGTGTTCGGCCGAATAATCAACCAAAGCCGAAACCAAAACCAAGTTAACAAACTTTATAACAATGAAATATAAACACAACTATGGTACATTTCCGGGTTGGTTTACCAAGCCAAACCCGGGCCTTATGACTCACTTGAGTCTCGGCATCCACACGAGTCACTAGGACTCGACAACCAAGACCATAGGTCTCCAAAATAAGCTCAAATGAGCCAACCAAAACTGTCCCAAACACCCTCTTGGGTCGCGACAACCATGACCATAATCGGCCCAGAATCAAAGACTCAATCGAGTCGAGTCAACCATCCAAGCAAATAATCATATGAACATGAATTCAAGCCCACTCGAGAATCAAAAACGAACCACTAGGCTCGAACCACAACAAGCCGTGAGTCCTTGACTCACGGTTCATGCGACCCATCGAAGTGTGACACCAACCCGGATACCAAACCACATTTCTTATATCAAAACATCATTTCCCAAGAAAAAGTATTCGAATCCCACAAAAATCATCCGTGTAGCCACGGATTAGTCACCAAGTCGAGGTACCCAAGGTACCAAAAATGAGTATTCTCACCTTCTTGAACCTCCAACTTACGGATCTAATGAAAACACTAAAAACTCGATCGAATCTACAAAGATTTCGTGGTGTTAAAGTGAGTTTTAGGGCGCGTGTAGTATACCAAAAGAAAGATCTCGATGAGAGGGTTAACGTGGTGGTGTTATTTTTGGTGTGGGAGTGGCGGTGTGATGGTGGTGGCCGGCCAAAGGGTGCGGCGGCTAGGGTTTAGAGAGGTGGGGGAGGGAGATGATGAGAGAGAGATGAAAATGGTGTGTTTGGGTGTGGTGTGAATACCGAACCACAAGGACCAGCTTTTGTAGTTTACTTTCTTTTTTTTATATATATAAAAGTGTTAATAATAATAATAATAATAATAATAATAATAATAATAATAATAATAATAATAATAATAATAATAATAATAATAATAGTAATAATAATATTACTAACGATGTGGAGCGGGTAACGTGGGTAAATGTAAAAACATGTGGCCCGAACCCGAACTCATTTCAAAACTTCAATATCTCCCGAAAACATCTCGTAAATAAATAAAATATAGTCGGACTCGTAAAACGAATCATAAAAATTTTCGTTAGGTAAACCTAGTGCCAGAGTCAACGTAGACCAAGTGAGAATTTAAGAATACATCACCGAGCATAATATCAAAAATGAATTATGAAAATAATTCACGAATTCCATAACATCATAAACACATAATTGTTCATAAAACAGGTCTTACAAGTTCGTTGTGAAATAAAATTTCAAATAAAAATTTTAAACGAACTATAATCGTAATGCGGGTTTTTAAAATAGCTCCCTAATTTGCCGGTTGTCACAATATTAAGTTTAAAGGTTTAATATATTTCTCCCCCTTTGTGTCGAAACAAAAAGTAGAGTAGCGAAGCGGAATAATGCACATGCTCCCCCTTGGTTGTTACTCCCCCTAAAAGGAGTGCCAAGATGGGAAACATGGATTTTGATCCTACAAAAAAATGGTTAATTGGTGATATATATAATCAAGCTTGTAGTTACAACACATAATGCAACCACAATAACAACTCAAAAATGATCAACCAACAATGCAAGTAAGTAAGTAGAAAAAGATATCATTTCAAGTTAAATTTGACTTTTACAAGTCAAAGACATGGAATGGGAAAGATCCTCCTACTTCTAAAAAAAACTAAAAATAACCAAGAAAATAAATAAAAATCAAATCCTACTTTCCTAAATGGGGCAAAAGGCCTCCAAATATTGTCTAGGATTTGTTTGGGTGGGAAAGAGCATCCAAACGTTCTATGACGTGTTGGAATGCAAAACGGGTTTCATCTTGGAATTGGTGAAGCAACAATTTGATGCTTGCACCCATTTGCTCACAATTTGAGCAAACATGGGGATGAGTGGGTGGAAATGGGTTGGTTTTGGTTTCTTGGTTTGAGGGTTGGTTGGTTTTTAGCTCTTGGTTGGAGGATGGGTTTGGTATAGAGTCAAGCAAGGTGGTTTGAAATTCCATTGCTTGATGGAGATGATTCTCAACCATGCTTTGGATTTCCTCATAGGAAGGAAAGAAAGACTCAAAGGTTTGGGCTTGAGAATGTGGTGGAGTTGGGTAATCATGGTTTTCAAAATTTGGTTCTCCATAAAGAGGACCATGGATGTCATGGTAGATAAGGTGAAACAACAATGGTTTGGGTTGGTGATACACTTGTTGTGGTGGTTGGGTGTGGTTAAAATGCTCATTTTGGTCATTTGCAAAAGGTGGTGGTTGTGTTGGTCTTGGTGGAAGATCATTGAGATCTTGGACAAAAGGGTGTGGTGATGTTGGAGGAGACCCAAATAACTTCATAGGTTCAAGTTTGGGTAATGGTGATGGTGATGGAGTTTTGGATGGTTGGGTTGGAGCACTTGGTATGGGTGATTTAGTTGGTGGTGGAGTGAGCTCATTGGGTTCATTGGGTGATGGATATGGAGATGCAAGGTTTAAAAAATGTTCACTTTTTATAGGTGAGGTGAATTCATCCGAGGATGAGGAGCTTAGGTTGATGGATTGGTTAGACCAAAGTGGTTTGACACTTATCCGGGCGGTTTTCCGGATGGGTCGTGATGGTTGAGAGGTGATTGTTGACTTAGTCATGGTTAAAATGGTTTAAAAGATCAGAAATTGTGATGAAGAAGGTGTGATTTGATAGTGTTTAGGATGGTTTAATTTATAGTGATGAAGGAGTGTGGGAAGAAGTGTTTGGATTTGATGTTTAGCCATACAAAAATGGAGGTTCCTAATGATTTGGAAGACTAATTGTGGGTTGTCATATCATGGAAGTCAATCCAATGAAAATGGTGAAGTGAAAAGACAAGATTTGCACTAAATGCTTAGTGGTTTTGGCAAATTTGTTGAAGGGTATGTGATTTAGTCTTTTTGTATAGGTTAAGTTTTCCGAAGAAATACCGGTGAAAGTATTTCCCGGGTCGTTCTCCCAACGAAGGTAGAATGGAATCTCGAATATCGGTTCGTGAAAAGTGAATAGCGAAAAGTGATGGTGAAATTCAAATTATGAAAAGAAATGATGAAATAAGTAAAAGATACAAGCTAAGTAAGCACAAATATCTAAATCCTAAAAACGGGAATTCAAAGGCGATATTAAAACATAACGTACGAAATAAAACGTGACTTTTATACTAAAAATGATCCTACAAATGTGAAACAGTTTTATAAAAATCTTAAACTATTAAAAAGAATTTTGAGAAAAAGAAAAATATTTTTATGGCTTTTTATTTATTTTCTATTTTTGGAATTAAAAAGTAATTAAAAATTAAGGAAATTGTAAAAATAAATGAGAAAAATGAAAATTAATTTCTAAAAAATCTAAAATATAATAAAAGAATTTTCTAAAATATTTTTGTATTTTTAAAAGCTTTTTCTAATTTTTTTATTGATTTTTGTTTATTAAAAAGGATTTAAAAATGATTAATAATAAAGGAAAATTAAGAAAAATAGTAAATAAACTAGGAAAAATCCGAAAAAATTCTGGAAAATCTAAAATATTATTCTAATACTAGGAAAAATAAGAAAGTTTAAATAAGCCCACTAATAAGCAGTTTGGACACAATAAGCAGTTTGATTAAGCACTTAGAATAAGCACTTCTACATAAAATCGCACCAAAAGCTTAGGGAATGTGTAATGGACCTAAAAAAACTTAATGCAGCTCAAAAATCTCAAATAAGCCTTGCCCGTAAGCCAGAAAGCTCAGCCGCATGTCCTATGTTACTAAAGCAAAAAGTGTGTAAACCTTCAACTTAAAGGCACAAATAAGCAGTCTAAATAAGTTCTAAAGATCAAGTTAAGCATAAAATCAAGAAGATAGCAGTAAAATCTAACCAACGAGCCAAAAATCACACAATTTGGAGCTTATATGAGCTTTTGACAAGCTAAAAAAACAGTTGGGACAGAAGTGATGTGCAAAGCAACATCAGGTTAAGGAGACTATATCTGATGTGAAATGGTAATTATGCAGGCCAAAATCAACAAGCAAGCTGAGCTCAAAACACAATATAAGCTAAAACAAGTAAAAATTATACTAGCAACTACTAGTTAACTCAAAATCAAACACCAAATCCTACTTACCTGTTAGCATTAAAAATATTTATATAGAAGTGATGGTCATTCTCATATTGTAACTTTGTGTCGTTTGTTAAGTTTAGTAATAGTTTAGTCATTGGGCCTTGGACTTGGTAAGCTAATATGTTATGAGTTAGTTTATGTAAGCCTTGTTATTTTATCATGTATCCAAGTCCAAGCCCAAGCCCATAGAAAAGCCTTTGTATGGAACTATAAAAGGCACCTTACCTCTCATTTGTAAGGTGTGCTTGTGTGTGTATTGTGTGTGTTTTATTTATAAAAGCTCTCTTCATCTTATTCTCTCTTTCAAGTTTAACGCCTCACATACATATATTCAAGTCACCTTCTTTCCTTCATCTAGTGCTTATATTTGTGATAAAGTTGATACATCTAAGGTCCTACAAGTGGTATCAATCGCCTAACAATGATTTAGGAGTGGTTTTATCAAGTTTTTGTTAAAAAGTTACACTTTTCATTCATTTGTGTACTTTATCTTCAAAAAGTTTTGATTTTTTACAAGTTTTGGTGTTAAAGTTGTTGTTTTTATTGAAGTTTTAGTGATTCTAAGTGTTTTGGGAAAGATTTGATCAATAGAAACAAGTGGAAAAAGTGGTTTTGGTTGAAAAAATCGGATTTTTCATGTTTTCTGGTCATCTTACGCGTAACTTGGGTGAATAGTACGATTTCTTAGCTGTCTACAGTACTTTCTACGCGTAAGATTAAGTCAAAACCCTTTTCTTACGCACAACATTGGTCAAAACCCTTTTCTTACGCATAAGATTGATTTCCTACGCATAAGTGAAGATCCTACGCTTAAGTTCCTACGCAGAAGTTCTACGCGAAAGATTCTACGCATAAGTTTTTCTACGCATAAGATCCTACGCATAAGTTTTCTTCAACGATCAGAGCTTACTCAGTACTTCCCTGACTTGGATAAGTTTGTGGAATACTTCGACACGGGATATCTTTCAAGCTTGGACAAGTTTGAGAGATCACTTTGGTTGAAAAAACCTTACGCGTAACTTTCTTACGTATAAACTCTAAGTTTACGCGTAAAATCAAAGTCTACGCATAAACACTATTGTTTACGCATAACTTTTGATCTTACGCATAACTTAAAGGTTACGCATAATATCTTACGCGTAAGATTATTCAAGCTTTACGCGTAAAATCAAGCTTTACGCGTAAGTTTTTGACTTTTGACAACCAAACTTCAAACGGCCATAACTTTTGAACCGTAACTCCGTTTTCGACGAATCAGCTGTCAAAACGACCGTAAGACCGAAAAGAAGGACACGTTGAATAATCTAAAGATTATTCAAGCCAAGCTTCGAGGCCCAAATCCACTCAGAACGGAAGTTATTGAGGTTTTAAGGTTCAAGATCAAATTTTTCACCATAAAAACTTGCATCAACTTACACTAAACACAACTCCTACTTCGTTGGAACGATCCAAGGATCAACTTTATCCATCTACACTTCATCAATGGCAACTCAGCAAGACATTCATGCTGCCGGTGCAGAAAACCGACCTCCAATGCTTGAAAAAGGTGGATATCTCCCATGGACAAGCCGCATGCTTCGTTACATCAAAACTAAAGATCTTGGTAACCTCATGATCAAATCCATAGAAAACGGTCCATTTCAGCCAAGACAAGTTCAAATTCAAGGTAATCCAAATACAACACCTCCCACTAAACCAGTAGTGCGTATACAAACAGAAGCAGATTACACTGATGAAGACAAGGCGCAGATCAAAGCTGATGATATGGCAATGTATTTAATCCAACTTGGATTACCACGGGAGATCTTTGCTGCGGTCGACAGCTGTGAAAGTGCTTATGCTATGTGGGAATGTGTTAGAAGAATATGTCATGGAAAAGAAATTGGACAACAAGATGTTGAGAACAAACTTCTTACTGAATGGGAGAACTTTACATCCACTAAAGGTGAACAGATTGAATCTTACTACACAAGGTTTTGCACTCTGATGAATGAGTTAATCAGAAACAAGTTGACACCACGAGCAATTGCAACAAACATCAAATTCCTCAATAACCTTCCAGAGGAATGGGGTCGTTATGTTACAATTGTTAATAAGACAAAGGACTTACATCAGGTGAATTATGATCAACTCTATGACTTTCTGAAGCAAAACCAAGCTGAGGCTAATGAAGTTAGGAAAGAAAGATTGGCAAAGAATCATGATCCTCTTGCACTAATTGCTACTACACCAACACCGCTACCAGTAAACACACAACAACCATCATCATCTTCCACTCACAACTACATGCAACCATCATACATTCAACAACCAACACCGGTCTACCAAAAACAATTCTACCCATAGCAATCACAACATGTTATTCCACAACATCAATACCAACAATTCCAAGAACCAGAATTCACTGAAAATGATGAAGCTACTGCAACATTGACCCAAGCGTTTGCTTTTCTGACAAAGGCATTCCAAGGACGTTATTCTACACCAACAAACAACAACCAAAGGATTTCATCGAACACTCGCAACAAGCAGATTGCTCAGCCAAGTTTCAATATGGGCAACGGAGGCCAAATGGTTGGAGTTTATGGGAATCAGCAAGGATATGCTACTGGAATTAACATGGGGAATCAGAATATGCTGAATGCACGGAATCAGAATGCAGGAAATCAGTATGGTCAGTATGCAGGGAATCTGTTGGGTCAGTTTGTTGGAAATCAGAGGGGTCAGAATGTTGGTAATCAGGCAATGGGTAATCAGAATAGAAATGCTGCAGCTCCAGTAGTTGGGAATTTGGGAAATATGAATCAGGGTAATCCGGTAAAGTGTTTCAACTGCCAGGATGTAGGTCATATGGCAAGGAACTGTCCTACTAAGCCAAACAAGAAAGATCTAGCGTACTTGCAGAAAGCAGTAATGTTGGCACAAAAGGCAGAGGCAGGATTTCAGTTGAATGCAGAGGAGAATGACTTTATGGCTCTTATGGATGACATGGAAGATAGAGAAGATATCGATGCGAACTGCATATTCATGGCGAATCTTCAGGAAGCTAAGTATGACACGGATTCTGACACACTTCCTGTTTATGACACCAATGCACCATCTGAGGTATCTAATTTCAACACATGTCACAATAATGATATATTTGATATGTCTCCTCATGAGGAACAGCATTTTGAGAAGCAAGCACCCACTTATGATACATCCCTGGACATGCCAAGTAGTAGCAATACTCCTTCAGCAACTCCAGATGTGAATCATAATGGAGGCTTCGTTTCACAGCATGCTGAGAATGATGAGGAAACACGTGCTTTGTTTGAATCATTATTAAATAATTGTCGTATTGAAATTGAGAATGTGCAAAAGGTCAATCGCGATGTTAAGGCCGCGAATGTTAAATTGACCGCTGAGCTTGAGAGTTACAAATCAACCGTTAAAGCTTTTGAATTTCATAACAAAAGATTGTCTGAATTAGAAACTGGTTATCAAAATTCCGTTTCAGAGAAACAGCAATTGCAACTCAAGTTTGACACACTTGATGTTAATTCTTTCAAAAAGATAAAATCTTTAAACATGGAAATTTCTGATTTACAAAACCAACTTTCTAAACAAAAAACAGCTTATTCCAATCTTGAAAAAGAAATGGATGAGTTGAAAAAGGATTTTGCAAAGAAAGAAGACAAACTTTTGGAAGAAATCGTAGAGTCAGAACACATGATTGCTCATTTAGAGGAATTAGTGGTTAAGTCGGGTCAGTCGAGTCAAACAATGAAAATGATTTCAAATCAAATTAATCCGATTTACCATATGAAACATAAAATGGCTCTTGGTAACTACACCCCATGTAATCTCAAGAAAGCTCAGAAAGAATAGAATGTTTTGTACAATGGTAATGTGATTTATACCAAACATGATCCTCCCGTCGTTCGGGATTCTGTGCTAACGATTGAACATGTCGAAGAGAGCATAAATAAAATGAAACAAAAGGATTTGAAACCCATTGATTACAACAAATTGAACAAACTTTCGGGAATCACTTTTGTTCCACAAACAGAACCATCTGCGTTTTCCATAAAACGACCATTTGCGAAATTCTTGTCTAAAAAGAAAGTTGTTTCCAAATCTCTTTCAAAACTGGAACAAATTTCCTCTAACAAAACTTTTAATACAAGTGAGGCTAGAGAAATTTGGGATGATGTTAAAATGAGAATTCAAGAACTTCAAAATATTGTTGCTTCAAAAACTACCATCAATATTAACAACTGGCATTCTAGTTTTCATATCGAACAGAAAAAGGTGTTTCAAAACGAAATTACTATCCCTCTGAATAACATCAGTGCAAGGGTAATCCATTTTGAACAAGCTTTTTTAAAAGAAACGGCCGACTTTGTCAAGGACCACAAATCCCTGGTAAACGAAGCTAATGATACTCGTGAAAACATGAATGTTTTGGAAAACCTAAATGATTCTCTCTTCGAAGCTGTTATGACCACTGACATTATGTCCATCATTTTACAAACATATTCTGTTCAAGACGATGAAAGACTGAGAGCTGAGACCTCCGAAATTGTTTCAAAATATGAAAATGCTCTTATAAAGCTTGAAAAAGAAAATGTGTCATATTTTAAACAACTTGATCGAAAAAAGGAAGAATGCAAGTATGACAAATTGTCGTATGAGCGTGCCTTAAAGAACATGAAAGAGCAAAATGATCTTTTGAGGGCTCAGCTTGAAAGTCAAAAAGGAAAGGGTGAGGAAACTAAGTTTGCAAAACCGTCGACTTCGGAGAAACCAAATGTTTCAAACACGGTTCAAAAACCAAAGATGTCAATTTCAAGGTTTGCTCCAAAAGTCGATGAGAAAAAGAATTTGACAAAATCAGTCACTCCAACACCCTTGCCTAAGAAAAGTGAAAATGAAAAGATTATTGATAAAGGAAAAGCGGTTGTCGAAACACCAAAAGTGATAGCACTTGGCCTTTTTAGGATTAGTCCCACTAATGCGTCTGCCTCCACTTCTAAGACAAATTCGTGCAAAAAGGATAATTCTAAAGAGTCTAGTGATGCTAAAAAGGACAACAATATAAATCCTAATGTGTGTGCCTTACCTTCTACAGGATTAGAATGCACCTCTAGGAGCAGCAGACTAAAGCCTAGGAGCAATACAAGGAACAATAGAGTCTCGCCTGTTTCTACGAGTAGTAGCAAGAATAAAGTTGAAGAAGTAGAAGAACACCCTAGGAATTTATCGCTTTGTAATAAGAAACATGATTCATCTGAATGTAATGTCGAAAGTACTGGTTCTAATGCATGTAATGACTCTGTTTGTTTAATATGCAAGAAATGTTTAATTCATGATGTTCATGATGAATGTATTTCTAAGAATGTGAATGTTACGCCTGAACAGAAGTATGTTCCAAAGGGAACTAGTGCTAGATCTAGGTCTATAGAAAGATTAGTTGCACGCTTTAGGTCTACCACTAGTAGTCGAATGCCTAGGAACTACTTTAAGCTTTGTATGTGGATTCCAACGGGTAGAGAGTTCACTCTTAAGAATGGCAAATTAGAAATAACTCAAGCTAAACAAGTAGCAACTGTCTATGAGTGTGATTCTGATTTTACTCCTAACCCCACGGAACTAAATTCAAAACGGTTTCCAAATACAAACTCTTCTGTTCTTGGCAGGTTATCGAAATATGTCTTTGGATCGTCGACTCGGGTTGCTCCAAGCACATGACCGGGAATTTAAAGCTGCTGATCAATTTCATCTAGAAATTCATGGGAACTGTACGCTTTGGAAATGATCATGTAGCAGCTATTCTGGGTTATGGAGATCTTCGGTTTGAGAATTTTTTAATCACTCGGGTTTACTACGTCGAAGGATTGGGACACAACTTGTTTTCAATCGGGCAGTTTTGTGATGCAGATTTAGAAGTTGCATTCAGGAGAAACACGGTTTTTATAAGAAATTTGGTTGGTGATGATCTCTTAACTGGTAATCGTAGTACAAATTTGTATGCTATCGACATCAACCAAATGGGTTCTACATCACCAATTTGTCTTATGACAAGGGCAACCGAAACTAAGTCCTGGCTGTGGCATAGAAGATTATCCCATCTCAATTTCGACACGATCAACAAGTTAGCCAAAGACAACATCGTCACCGGTCTTCCTAAGTTCAAATACACCAAGGAACACCTATGTCCATCATGCGAACAAGGAAAAAGCAAAAGAGCATCATATAAACCCAAAACCGTACCTAGCTCGGAAGCAAGGTTACATATGTTGCACATGGACTTATGTGGCCCAATGAGAGTTGAAAGCATTAATGGGAAAAAGTATATTCTCGTTATTGTTGATGATTATTCAAGATATACTTGGGTAAAGTTTTTGAGATCAAAAGACGAAGCACCAAGCATCATCATCACCTTTCTGAAGCGTATTCAAGTTCTACTTCAAGCTCCAGTAAGGATTATAAGAACTGATAATGGCACAAAATTTACAAACCAGGAGTTAAAAACTTACCTTGAAGATGTTGGAATCAAACACCAAACATCAGTTGTTAGAACTCCACAGCAGAATGGGGTAGTTGAATGAAGAAATCGAACTCTTGTGGAAGCTGCTCGTACAATGCTGATTTTCTCTAGTGCACCTCTATTCTTATGGGCTGATGCTGTAGCCACTGCTTGTTTTACTCAAAACCGATCCCTAGTCCATCCGAGATTCAATAAAACCCCATATGAGCTAGTAAACAACCGTAAACCTGACATCTCTTACCTTCACGTGTTTGGCGCTTTGTGCTATCCGACGAATGACAGAGAAGATCTAGGGAAGTTAAAAGCTAAGGGTGATATTGGAATCTTCATTGGATATTCAGAAAACTCGAGGGCATTCAGGGTGTATAATAGAAGAACTAAAAAGATAATGGAGACGATGAATGTGAAGTTTGACGAGATTTCACAAATGGCTTCTGAGAGACTCGCTCTAGAACCCGCGCTTAATCCGATGGCTTCTAATCAAAACGAATTAGGACCCGCACCAAACATGCAGACTTCTGGACACATCAGTTCAGGACTCGTACCTCAAGGAGCTCAGTCAACAAACACGGATAAACCTTCAGAACAAGATCTGGAAAATTTCTTCGAGTTAATGTTTGATGAATATTTTGGTGGAACTTCGACAAATGCATCTCAACAACATTCCGCTGCACCCGCTCAAAACCATCAACCACCACCATCACAAGATGCATCTACCACAATCGAAGCTGAAGCACCAACCACATCAACATCATCTACATCTACTCAAGTAACTCCAGTACTTGAAACTGAACTACCAAGAGTTGATGAGCAAAACCAAAACACAAATTTTCAAGAAGAACCAATAAATAATTCAAACGATGTTGTGTTAGAAGAAGAAGAAGTATTTGAAAACCCGTTTGCAACAGACTCTGCTGAATCTTCTTCAATGTTACAAGAACCATCTAACACACATTCGTTACACCCAAGGTACCCTTCTACGTTTAAATGGACAAAAGACCATCCAATAGAACATGTTATTGGTGAACCTTCAAAGCCAGTTCAGACAAGGAGACAACTTGCCACCGATCTCGAATTGTGCATTTACATTTGCTCAATCAGCCTCAAAGAACCAAAGAACATTCGGGAAGCAATGGCAGAAAACCCTTGGATTGAAGCGATGCAGGAGGAATTTCTTCAATACCTGTTACATGATAGTTGGGAACTTGTTGAACGACCACTTGATAAACGTGTTCTTGATCTCAAGTGGTTGTGGAAGAACAAACTGGATGAGGAAATGACTGTTATTCGCAACAAAGCTCGTCTCGTGGCTAAAGGTTATCCAAAAGAAGAAGGGATAGATTTCGAGGAATCATTCGCGCCTGTAGCCAGACTTGAAGCAGTCCGGATTTTCTTAGCCTATGCAGCCCTCAAAAACATCACAGTCTATCAGATGGATATTAAGACTGCTTTCTTGAGTGGAACTCTGAAAGAAGAAGTGTATGTGAGTTAGCCAGAGGGATTCATTGACAAAGATCATCCAGACTACGTCTACAAGCTTAAGAAAGCAATTTATGGTTTAAAACAAGCTCCAAGAGCGTGGTATGACGAACTATCATCTTTCTTGCTCAAAAACAATTTCACAAAAGGAATGGTTGATGACACCTTGTTTATCAAAAAATTCAAAGATGACATTTTGATCGTTCAAATTTACGTGGACGACATTATTTTTGGATCAACCAATCCTAACCATTCAAAACATTTTGAAAATCTCATGAAAAGTAAATTTGAAATGTCCATGATGGGGGAACTAAAATTCTTTCTTGGTTTACAAATCCATCAATCCCCTCGTGGTATTTTTATCAATCAAGCTAAATATACAATCGAGATTTTGAAAAAACATGGAATGGAAAACTGTGATTCTGTTGGTACACCAATGGTCACTTCACCAAAAATAGGTGCTGATTTGTTTGGGAAACCTATCGATCCGAAGAAATATCGAAGCATGATCGGTTCTCTCATGTACCTAACTGCTAGCCGACCCGATATTCAATTTGCTGTTTGTTTATTAGCATGGTTTCAGGCAAAGCCTACCGAACTTCACCTCAAAGAGGTTAAACGGATCTTTCGGTATCTACGAAGCACCATTAACATGGGACTTTGGTATCCGAAGGATTCGGGGTTTAATCTAACAGCATTTTCAGATGCAGACCATGCTGATGATCAAGTTACAGCAAAGAGTACATCAGGTGGAGCACAATTTTTGGGTGAAAAGCTGGTAAGCTGGTCGTCAAAGAAACAGGATTGTACTGCGCTATCAACCGCCGAAGCCGAGTATGTGTCTCTATCTGCGTGTTGTGCCCAAGTTCTTTGGATGAGGACACAGCTCACAGATTATGGTTTTAGTTTTGACAGAATACCTATGTATTGTGACTCAAAAAGTGCCATAGCCATCTCGTGCAATCCCGTACACCACTCTAAGACGAAGCATATCAAAGTCCGCTACCATTTCATCAAACAACACGTGGAAGAGGGTAATGTTGAATTATTTTTCGTTAAGACTGATTATCAACTCGCCGATCTATTTACTAAAGCCCTTCCAAAAGAAAGGTTTGACTATTTAGTTCGACGAATTGGCATGCGAAGCCTAACTCCTGAGGAGCTAGAACGTCTTCTCGAATCTTCTTGAAAAATGTTTTCAAAACCGCTTCGCTGTAAATATTTTTGAAAAAACAAAATACAAAATTTGAAAAACCAACAAAAACAAAATACAAAAATATAAAATTTCCAAAAATACAAAAACAATATAAAATCAAAAAATCCAAAAATACTCTTCTCACGACATGTCTCTCGTATAAATCAATATTCTGTACGTTTCTAGAAATGTCATTCAACAATGATACGGACATGTACAGATGCTTGAGCGGGAGTTCTTTTTTTAATGTTTTTCTAAAACATGTCGTTTCTAAAAAATTTTCTTCACAATGGCTTTCGTATACTTCAGTACGAAACCCGGGCTTAAACGATGACTTCTGATTATTTCAAATCATGGACTCGTATTTTCAAGGACGAAATCTTTTTCAAAAAGTTCGAGTCTAAACAAACGAAAAAGATTTCAAGCATAAACTCGTTTTAAAACAAAATTCTTGAGCACTTTTTCAAGATTGTTCAAAAGATTTCTCAACATCTCTCAAAATGAGTGCTCAAGATAACTCCCTCTAAACCCATAATTAATTTTAAAATGTGCTATCATTAAGGGGGAGCACAAAAATAAAAATGTTCCGTATTCATGCAAAATGAAATCTGTCTTTCTCTCCAAAAAGCTTTTTTACTCAGTTGATATCAAAAATATCACGAAATGCTATTTTTGAGGGGGAGAAGACATGATTAAAATGTGATCAAAGATGTTTAAAGATTGTGACTGAATCTCAAAAGAGCTCGACTCAGTATGTACCATTGAATTGACGAAGCTTAAAATGTCAGTAATCGAAAAGACTTGTCCTGGACGGGTAATAATTTCAAGCTAGTATAACTAGTGATGTAAGCATGTCTCGAATAGGACCTGTCTGAGTAGAATGTACCGTATCGAGAGACTTTCTTTGGACTTGACCAGGACGGGTAATAATTTCAAGCTAGTCTAACTAGTGATGTAAGCGTTTCTCGAATCGGTCATGTTCACTGAAAGTGGATCAATTCAAAAAGTGCAAACTCCTCTCGCATGTGCAATTTTCTTAAAAAATTCATGAGCACATGTGAAGGGGGAGTCATTCAAAAGATGCAAAACTCTCAAAGTGGTAACAAAAATGTGTTTTATATTCATAAACACTTTGAGAGATTTTCACAAAAGGTTTTATGGCATGTGATCAATGATAGGATAGTCATGGAGTTATAAGGTGACTAAGGTTAGGAAAAACCGTCCTATGATCCGCCAGAGCCGGAGGGATCTACCCAAGGACAATTCCAATAGATTAGAATTAGAAGTCCTTAGGTATGATTGAAACAAAAAGGAGAAAATGAGAAAGGAGAAAGAAGGGGTTGAAGAATTAAAAAGAAAAGTTATGAAAAAGGGTGAAAAGAAATAGCCCTCCAAATGTTCAACCTTAGGGCAGACACCGGGTTCAACTCATATGCTACTGGTTGTTACTAAGGTGACTCCGGTATTGAAGATAAAGACGTCATGAACCCAGTGATGCACTGCACTTAACCTTCTTAACCACTCAAGTTCTCTTAAAAGAGCTTGTTTCATTCTCACGGGGAACCGGTGTAATCTATCGATCAGTCTCTTAGAGATGGTTGATATTGAAGCAGGAGACCTCTCCCTAATCTCCGCATAGGAAACTAAATGTGCACTTATCGAGTCTAGAGCCCCGAGATTCATCAAAAGATCTCATAGGAACACATGATATTTCTACACTGGTTGTTCATCATTAAGGACGCCAGATGTAAACTTTAGAGTCCTACGCAGATCTTCGCAATCTGCCAGAACATTTATGAGAGGATTCACTTTTGTGATTCTCAATGATTGAATGGAAATTCCTGCCAGGGTCAACATCAAACAGCCCTGACAGCAGGTCACTTTGGTAATTCCTTATGGGTTACACTTAGTGTTCGCGGTGGTTTCAAACGGTCTACAGTCGTGGAGTGATCCCCAGCGACTCACCCAGTCATTGAGCTACTAAGTAGGTCTTGTAAGCTCTGTCGAGAGTATCTGACATGGGAACGGCCATGGTAAGGGTTAGAAGGAGTCTTCACACTATGCTGTTGATGATCTCTAATTCTTATCTATAAGTACCGGATGCTTTATTGCTAACTGTTTATATGCAGGGACACTTCATCTCCATGGCGACAGATTCCACATGCTCATACATACATCTGGAAGTTGAAGAAAGCTACCTCAAAGATCTATACAACACAAAGTTCAAAGAAAGATTCTACGCCAAAAAGAAGAATCTACAAAGTATAAAGACTAAAGATCAAAGTGAAAGAAAGGGAACTACGTGCATATGAATATCAAAGTCCAAAGATGTATGAGCATGTTGGAATGGTAGACAACCACCACAGACGCAGAAGTGACGAAAGGCAGATAACTCCACATCTCAAAAGAACAAAGAACGATGAAAAATCAGTTATCAAAAGATCACAAAGCATGAAGGAACAAAGACTAAAGACTATTCTACAACAACTCACAAAGTTAAAGACAAAGAACACGGAAGACCCACTCACGTGGAGCATCATTCGAATGACCACCCCTTAGGGGGAGATTGTTAGCATTAAAAATATTTATATAGAAGTGATGGTCATTCTCATATTGTAACTTTGTGTCGTTTGTTAAGTTTAGTAATAGTTTAGTCATTGGGCCTTGGACTTGGTAAGCTAATATGTTATGAGTTAGTTTATGTAAGCCTTGTTATTTTATCATGTATCCAAGTCCAAGCCCAAGCCCATATAAAAGCCTTTGTATGGAACTATAAAAGGCACCTTACCTCTCAATTGTAAGGTGTGCTTGTGTGTGTATTGTGTGTGTTTTATTAATAAAAGCTCTCTTAATCTTATTCTCTCTTTCAAGTTTAACGCCTCACATACATATATTCAAGTCACCTTCTTTCCTTCATCTAGTGCTTATATTTGTGATAAAGTTGATACATCTAAGGTCCTACATTACCTAAACTAATTTTGAGGTTAAAATGGCTGCATGGAACAGCAGCCTGGTGCAGGGCACAACAGGTTTTAAAGGGACAAATTGTAGGCTAAATGAAACTAATAATACAAGCGCGATAACCTAAGATAAGCTGTAGTACATAACATGTAATCTACAAGCTAATCTTTAAACAAAATTTAGAACCTAAGTCTAATTTTAACTACTCTAGAAAAGAGATCAACAAGTACAGCTTACTGGTGCATGAGAATAGCAGGCCTAGGTGAGCTAACTTTAAGCTACCTAGAAGCTATTCCAGACTACAAGCTAATTTACCAAATAGAGAACATAATAAGCTAGTACTAAAGGCTATCCAAAGAACTTAATTTCAATGAAGAAGCTGCGCTAAAGAAGAAACTAAGAGCTTAAAAACAAGAACTGATGTGACATGTACTGGTGGTACAGGGCAGAAATTTCAAATAATCAGCTTAACCACTTACTTGCAGCCCACAAATTAAGCACTAATATAAGTCCTATAACTACAGATAAACTAACAATAATGAAAACAACACTATAAGCTATCTAGATGCCAAATAAGCTGAGCAACCAAACAGGTAAGTCCAAATCAAACATCAATCTAACAAGCCACATTATCAAACTTACTAACAGGCCAAAAATTAAGTCCAAAGTTTAAATGAGCAGCTAACAAAACTTTTATGAGTATAGACAGTTGAGACAAAAACCCGGTGCAAGGCAAAATTGCAGTCCAAAATAGGCTAACCAAATGAGCGCTTGAACTTAAATTAAGCTCTGAATATTAAACCCTATACTACAGACTACTTGTATAACCAATCTCAGCTCCTAAATCATCTTATAAAAACTTCAAATCTAAGATTGAAAAGGGCTTATGAAGATAGTAGGGTTGTAGCAGCAGACTTGGAGAAACAATCAAAAGAAAACAAATGATGCAAAGCTTATAATACTATCTAATTCTACTAGAAATCAACTTTAAACAACTGTTATGATCAAATTACACCTAATTGAATTTCAACTAATAACCTAAACCAAGTTTGACCCAGAAAGTCAACAACGCCAAACACCATTATATCTAGGCTGATAATAGATTCAAGTAGGTTAAGGTGAATTCTGCCAAAACCAAGCAACACAGATTAACAACAAGCTAAGCAAAGATGACATAAACAATAAACTACCAGAGATAAGCAATATGATATAAGCTATAAACTAAATCATTCTAACACTAATATTTTTGTATTTTTGAGGTTAATTGTAAAAGATATAGACCATAAGGATCTAAGCTTAAAATAACAACTGAAAATCAACAATAAACTGAGATAAGCATTTAAATGAACAAAATAAGCACTATTTAAGCAAATAAGCTGTTTGACTAAGTTTGACTATTATTGACTTTTATGGAATTAAGAGATGAAACAGTAACTATCTATCTAAAAAGCTCACAGAAGATTTAAAAGCTTAAATGGGCTTATGTAACAGTAATTATGAAAGCTTGAAAAGTAAATTCAGGAAAAACTTTAAATTGAAAACTGAGATTATATTGATTAAAAATCGATTAAAAAGCTGAGTTTAAAATGAAAATAAGCAGAGAATTATACTACTTAAAACGGAAGGACATAAGCTAAATTCTATTACTGGAAGCTACCCTAAGCTAATTTTACCCCTACTCCTAATGAGCTGAAATGTGGTGAGGAGAGGCCTATTTATAGGCTGATGCTGAGGAGAGATGAGCCTGAGCTTCTGGAAAATCAACCATAACCATACGATCACCTTGTGTTTCTTCCATTTGATCAGAACCCTTGGATCAAAATTGTGATGTGTCTCAACCAATAGGAAACCTTCCTTTGGACATGCTGGCGATCCATGGATAAACCTTCTCACTCTGACATGTCAGAAGAATCCAATGCTCAAAGAATGATGTGTTCCCACCAATTATACACTGCCAAGTATCCACGTGACTCGAGTGTATACGGAATTTATTCACTGACATGCCCTATGCACGTGAAACACCTTCTAGAAACTCCAATCATTGGCAATCATTGGTTAATTATTGTGGAGTTGGGTAATTTTAGGAGGTAAAAATCTAGGGTTCATAAGGTTAAGGGAAAGGGATGTACGGGTTGTAATTTGGGGGAAGGGAAAGTAATAATTTTTTTTATTATTAGTTTGGTTTAAGTTTGACCCTGGGTAATTAATTTTAACCGAGTATGGACTGGGCTCAAAGGGTTTTGGGAATGGGCTTTAGCATGTGGTGTTGGATTTGGTAATTTGGATTGGACTATGGTTTGAAATTTCAGATTCGGTTTAATAACAAATAGGGACCAAGGTTGTAAAATCATAAAGTACGAGGACCTTTGTTGCCAAGTTTGAAAAATTATTCCAAGGGTTAATCTTGAAAAATGTTGATTCTTCAAGGAGTTGTTTTGCTAAATTGAGCTCTCATAAGATCCAAACTTGAGAAATCTTTCCCGGCTTCGGCTTTAAATACTCTTTCCAAAATCTCGTGCTCGTGTTGTCGTTTTTCCATGATTTCTGTCCATTTCTACAATATCCGTACTTGCACATGTAAAAACACAAAAACATCGTAATTTTGGCATTTATGGTCGGGTTTTTGGTCGTTTTGGTCCGGTTTTGGTAAAGAAAAGGTGTGTAAATTAATACACACCAAAATCCCCCAGACTAAAGTATTGCCGTGTCCTCACGCAATGTGATCAATTAACGCTTTTGGGATAAATAATTACATAACTCTTCCTACTGACTTTGTAAAGTAGCAAGGAGGTTCAAAAGAAGTTACAAAATCATATATTCACGCAAACGCTTCGTTTTCCAAAAATTTTCCTTTATTCTACTTTCACTTTTATTTTTGGACTTTTCATTCTTCATACATGTGACGGTTTGTTGAACTTTCATTATTTTGCAATAATTTTTAGGGTCAACGAGTAGTAACACTTCTATTTAAGAAGTGACCATATGGATAAAAATCGTCATCCTTGATTTTTCACGAGTCCCCAAACTAAGCGTACAAACGAGATCACAACTTATCTACAAATTAGATGCTAACACTACTCATAATAGTTACTTATGGAAACTTCTTACTCCCATGTCCTAAGTTTTTGTATCTCAATATTTTATTTTTGTTGAGAAATGAATTGCTTCATATTTTCTCGTTTCAATATTTTTTAGTCCGATAGTGACACCTAAGTTTAAACGATAAGTAGTTATCCATTTTCTCTTTAGAACCACTGCAATAGAAATTCGGTCCACATCAAGGAATTTTGGTACATACAATATTATAAATATAAGTTGCGGAGTACTACACGTGCACCTCATGTGTCCAATTCAGAATTACACACATGCACCTCACGCGCCAACAACTTATTTTACATTCAAACTCTTATTCAACATAAGGCGTGTTGGCGAATCCTAAAGTTTGATATCCATCATAGAGACCCGGCTGTCCAGATTTTGGCGGTGCACTTGGAAAATATGCAAAGGGTCACCTTCAGAAACAGACAACGTTTACAATCTATAGTTGACAACCCATATGTACATAAAACTACTCTCACTCAGTGGTTGCAGTTTAACAGTGACTTTACCTCAGGGAGGCATTTGACATACCTCGATTTCCCGTCGGAGTTTGTATGGTCTAAGACAGACAAAGAATGGTCTCCAAGGCAAAATGTTAACAAGCCGTCAATAGGCAGGATTGCCTATGTTCATCCAAGTGCAGGAGATCTCTTCTTTCAACGATTGTTACTGCTACATCAAAAAGGTTGCACCTCTTTCCCAAACATACGCACGGTTAACGGTCATACATACGACACAAATAGGGCTGCTGCAGAAGCTTTGGGGTTACTTGAAAATGACCAAGAATGGTGTATAGCAATGGAGGAAGCAGCTGCGACAGCGTCGGCATCAGAATTACGGGCAATGTTTGTACAGATTTTGGTATTCTGTGATGTCACATCACCGCTAATGCTATTTGACAAGTTCTGGGAACAGATGTCTGATGACATTCCGAGAATAGACCGACTAAGACCATTGGGGCAACCAAATCAAACATCAATCTAACAAGCCACATTATCAAACTTACTAACAGGCCAAAAATTAAGTCCAAAGTTTAAATGAGCAGCTAACAAAACTTTTATGAGTATAGACAGTTGAGACAAAAACCCGGTGCAAGGCAAAATTGCAGTCCAAAATAGGCTAACCAAATGAGCGCTTGAACTTAAATTAAGCTCTGAATATTAAACCCTATACTACAGACTACTTGTATAACCAATCTCAGCTCCTAAATCATCTTATAAAAACTTCAAATCTAAGATTGAAAAGGGCTTATGAAGATAGTAGGGTTGTAGCAGCAGACTTGGAGAAACAATCAAAAGAAAACAAATGATGCAAAGCTTATAATACTATCTAATTCTGCTAGAAATCAACTTTAAACAACTGTTATGATCAAATTACACCTAACTGAATTTCAACTAATAACCTAAACCAAGTTTGACCCAGAAAGTCAACAACGCCAAACACCATTATATCTAGGCTGATAATAGATTCAAGTAGGTTAAGGTGAATTCAGCCAAAACCAAGCAACACAGATTAAAAACAAGCTAAGCAAAGATGACATAAACAATAAACTACCAGAGATAAGCAATATGATATAAGCTATAAACTAAATCATTCTAACACTAATATTTTTGTATTTTTGAGGTTAATTGTAAAAGATATAGACCATAAGGATCTAAGCTTAAAATAACAACTGAAAATCAACAATAAACTGAGATAAGCATTTAAATTAACAAAATAAGCACTATTTAAGCAAATAAGCTGTTTGACTAAGTTTGACTATTATTGACTTTTATGGAATTAAGAGATGAAACAGTAACTATCTATCTAAAAAGCTCACAGAAGATTTAAAAGCTTAAATGGGCTTATGTAACAGTAATTATGAAAGCTTGAAAAGTAAATTCAGGAAAAACTTTAAATTGAAAACTGAGATTATATTGATTAAAAATCGATTACAAAGCTGAGTTTAAAATGAAAATAAGCAGAGAATTATACTACTTAAAACAGAAGGACATAAGCTAAATTCTATTACTGGAAGCTACCCTAAGCTAATTTTACCCCTACTCCTAATGAGCTCAAATGTGGTGAGGAGAGGCCTATTTATAGGCTGATGCTGAGGAGAGATGAGCCTGAGCTTCTGGAAAATCAATCATAACCATACGATCACCTTGTGTTTCTTCCATTTGATCAGAACCCTTGGATCAAAATTGTGATGTGTCTCAACCAATAGGAAACCTTCCTTTGGACATGCTGGCGATCCATGGATAAACCTTCTCACTCTGACATGTCAGAAGAATCCAATGCTCAAAGAATGATGTGTTCCCACCAATTATACACTGCCAAGTATCCACGTGACTCGAGTGTATACGGAATTTATTCACTGACATGCCCTATGCACGTGAAACACCTTCTAGAAACTCCAATCATTGGCAATCATTGGTTAATTATTGTGGAGTTGGGTAATTTTAGGAGGTAAAAATCTAGGGTTCATAAGGTTAAGGGAAAGGGATGTACGGGTTGTAATTTGGGGGAAGGGAGAGTAATAATTTTTTTTATTATTAGTTTGGTTTAAGTTTGACCCTGGGTAATTAATTTTGACCGAGTATGGACTGGGCTCAAAGGGTTTTGGGAATGGGCTTTAGCATTTGGTGTTGGATTTGGTAATTTGGATTGGACTATAGTTTGAAATTTCAGATTCGGTTTAATAACAAATAGGGACCAAGGTTGTAAAATCATAAAGTACAAGGACCTTTGTTGCCAAGTTTAAAAAATTATTCCAAGGGTTAATCTTGACAAATGTTGATTCTTCAAGGACTTGTTTTGCTAAATTAAGCTCTCATAAGATCCAAACTTGAGAAATCCTTCCCGGCTTCGGCTTTAAATACTCTTTCCAAAATCTCGTGCTCGTTTTGTCGTTTTTCCAAGATTTCTATCCATTTCTACAATATCCGTACCTGCACATGTAAAAACACAAAAACATCGTAATTTTGGCATTTATGGTCGGGTTTTTGGTCGTTTTGGTCCGGCTTTGGTAAAGAAAAGGTGTGTAAATTAATACACACCAATATGTCTCATGGATTTCAAGGAACCTTTGGAAGGGTTCCTTCCTTTATGTGTGAAGGTTCCTTGGGGTGGTTATGGCTATTTTTGAAATTTGGCGGGAAATAGTTTTGTTTGAGTTATAAGGAATGATAAGTACCCTATTGTGCTAAACAAATTGTAGGAAATTGGTTTCTATCTAAAAGGATTGTATTTTGTTGATTGGATGTTGAAATGTTGAAAACTAAAAAAAAATTCTGCAAAAAATCTGGCGGAACCCTCAGAATACACAGGCGGAACCCGAATGAGGGTTCCGTTCGGTCCGTTGGGACATTTCTGGGTTGCCCAGAAATTACACTGGCGGAACCCATTCTAGTGTGCCGCCAGATCCGCCAGACCTGAAAAACTATACAGTCTGCGATTTTGACCCGCGAGATGATTTTCAAATTTTTCGAAAACTCCTAAAATCAAAAATATAATGCATATCTGGTTAGGCAATGCAAAAAATGGACATGTAAACACGCATACCATAGGACTTTGACCGGGGGTAGCGAATTTCACTATACTTAGTAAAAATTTCATAAACATGAAAATTTGACAACTTGTCAAAAGTTGTCTACCTGCATCATTGTTAGTTAATACATGTTCCAAATAGTATCACAAATTGTTCCAACACACAAATACATCACAAACATTGTTTAAACGACCAAATTGTTCAAATAGCACCTTGTGCGAAACACTCCTACACACCCGCACTCATTGACGGTCAATCTTGTTCTTGAGCTTTCCAAGGAATCTTCCGAGATTCTTAAACATCCCCTTTGTTTGCTTGAACTCCTCCGAATCATTTGGAATATCCGGAAGTTGGGATAGGTATTCTAGAGGTGGGAGCCTAGAGTTGGGCAAAGAGTCATCTTCACTCATTGAGGAAGATGATGATGAGGTAGGAGGATGAGCACGTTTTCCTTGGGCTTTGTAAACTCTCTTATCACTTAGTGGGACAAAGGTGTGTGGAATGATAAAGTAGTCAAGGCGAAGACCATTGGGAGTTAGTGGAATGGGAGAGATGAACCTAAAGAAACGGGTCAAGAGCATTCCATACGTCATAGCCGTTGTGACATGCATGGGAATGTCGGCCATTCTCTTGGCCATGTAGTAGGCAAGGTTGAAGGGTTGCCTAACGGACAAGGAGTAGAGCATGTAGCAAAGGCAAATATTTATATGATCTCGGTTTCTTATTGTGCTAATGACATTGGCTCTAAGTACTTACTCCCATTTCTTGAATTGGGGCTTGAGTTCATTGAGTTCCATTCCATATGGGTCCTTATCAACCTCATTTCCCGAGCAGGTTCTCCTAGTGGTGGTTGTCCTAATGAAGAGGTGGTTACGAAGTTCATCTTTGGACACAAGAGGAGTGTCATAAGTATGGATGCGGTCATGGAGTGTGTCAAGAGTTGAGAGAGAGTGCAAGTCGGAGTAGATGCAAGTACCACGGTTTGGGACACCTAGGATTTGAGCAAACTCCTCAAGAGTGAAGGAATATTGATGACTACTCACCCTAAAGTTGATAGACATGCGGCCATACTCATCCGTGGAGAGAGTGACGGATGCATAGAATTCTAGAATGAACCTAGGACAAATAGGCTCGTCAATTTCTAAGAGACTGTCACAACTCACCATTTCACGTCATTTACCATTTCAGGTCATTTTTCCAAACTTCGACTTTTTACTATTCATAAATCACTATTCATCAAAACACTATTCATCGTTTTACTATTCATCGTTTTCGAGGTCAGTTTGATGTTCTGAGAAACTTTTTGAAAATTTACTATTCACCAAACACTATTCATTTCCGGAAAAGTTTTCACCATTCACTTGCATTACGCATTTCATCGTAAATTTAGTTTACGGGTATTCAAATTCGCGTAACCGGATTGGTTTAGGTGCGAATTCATTTCATTAGTGTTAAGTACACTGCATACGGACTGGGGATAGTCTGCATATCATCATGACAGCATTTTCATGTTATACCACTCTCAGGATTTTTAAATTTCTATATTCAGTACATTTAACGTTTTTACGTATACGTAATTATAATAAACGTTAACACCCGGTTTATACACGACGAATATATCTAAATATTCCCACAATGGTCCCGACATATTTTTATACCCATTTTAACATCATAAAAGTTATAACATTCAGTTACCCAGTATTTTGGAAATTTATTTTATTTTTAACGTACGCGTTTGAATATAGCGTCGGTTTTCGTTAAAACTAAACATTAATCACCCGATCACTCAGTAAAAGTACCCAACATATTTTTAATATGTTTTTAACATTATTATAACTAATTTCATCCCGGTATACTTCGTGAACATTTATTTCTAATAAAACCGATACCCGATCGTAACTTAAAACGCGAACTAGTGCAAATTTCTTTCAAGGTTTCTAATTAATTCCTAAGCACCCTAACCCCCCCCCCCCCCCCCCTTCACCCCTTTGTAAAACCGGCCATGTGCCCTTCATTTTAACCCATTGCATTAACTAAACCTTATTAAACTAATAAACCTATACAAAACCTAACTTTACTAAATCTAATAATCATAATCCTTACTTTTCACAAGAACAAGTTCATCTTTTCTCTCCTTCCCCATCTCATATCCACGACCCAAAAACAATCTCATAGATCAAGTGATCATTTTTCTTGAAGTAAAACACAAAAGTTGTTCATTTTACAAGTCTAATCAAGATACAAGTAACAAAAACACAAGAACATCAAGCATAATCATCCAATAATCATCTCTTTTGGTCAAGTAAGTTTTCATCTTTATTTTTTCATGAATCATCCTATTATTACATGTATTACATAAGAATCATGCTAAAAACCATGTACAAGTAGCTATACTATACTTTATTTTTGCTAAAATGAAACATACAAACCCTAACTTTCTTGTTATGAATCCCCTAGCTCTAATAACTTGGTTAGGAGTCCATGGCACCCTAAGAAGGTGTATGGTAAGATTAGATTAGTCATGTGGTGATTACAAGAGGATTGGTGATGGTAGAAAATGGTTTTTAACCTTGGAAACTTGATTTGGAACATGCTTAGGACATGCTGGTCCGTTTTGTAAAAATCTGGAAAATCAGTAAACACCAAGGAAACTTTGGCAAAATTTTTAGAAAATACTTTCAAAAACGAATCCGTAGGCGAAAGAACGGATTAAAAAGAGTCTATAACGAAGGAGTTATGATTTTTACAAGATTGTAGACGAAAAGTATTTTTTTCAGAAAATGTTGCTGTTTGACGTTTTTCATTGGACAAAAAGAGACTTTAAACGTAACCCGGAGGAGCCGAGCTTTCCAAAATATATTACTACATACTAAGACGAAACCGTGGATATAAAGAACAAGTAAAACGGACAAGTAACGAAAAAGATATACTCATTTCAATATCGGCAAAAACTCTTTATTAATTGACAGCTTTTATATATTTTGGCGCAAAAACTACGAAGTGCATTTTCAAGCTAAACATGATATCAAGTACCGAGCTTTTAAACTAACGTAGTATTAGTTATTACGAGTATGTTTTCATCATTTCAAGGTTTACAACCCGAGTATTTCAACGCTTACATGAGAACTTACGTTATATATATATAAGTATATATATTATAACTAGCCATTTATATTTTTCTAATAGCAATATTTTCCAAAGTCTTGAATTATATATTTTTGACAATACAAGTGTTTTTCCAAAGAGTAGAGTGGTATAGAAACATGAGCATGGACATTCATAAACATCATTTGGTGATCTTAACGAGATCATGCATCATTCATTATAGGTTGCGGCAGTTAACCGATCATTATTGTTCACTTCATTTCATTTCAAGTACCATCAGTTGAGGTGAGTTTTCATAGCCCCGTTTTTCAATTACTTATTTGATTTCAAATCCCACGGGGGAGAATACATTGCATCAATTACTTTCGTACATGCCCAAGTATTACAAATTCCTTACATTGCTTAAGTTGCCTTACTACCACGACACGACAAGTCCCCTTTATTTCATGGACCGTTAATTACAGTACGAGCGAGAGTGAGTGGATAGATCTATCGAGGGTGACGCCTCCATTCGTGTTTGGGTTGCTCCAACGGAATTACGAATGCATTTCATTTCTAAATTACGAGTGTCTGGTAAACACTCATTTGGGGCAGGATTTAGTACGTCTAGCTTCGGGGTCATGAGCTTAAGAGACAATGTAGCATTTTTGACATTTTTGTCGACTTACTTTATACTTGTGGCTTATGTACATACGATTTAACTTACAAACCTATGATTATTCACCAACATTCGTGTTGACTGTTTTCGCAATGTATTTTCAGGTAACTAAGGCATTATCATATTACATGCATGGAGTCACATTAGGGTGTGCCTGGGATGACGCACTACATTTTGGATTTTTCATGCACATGTGTAAATTATCGTTTGACATTTCCTGAACTTGTTTTTCTATAAACCTTTCATGACTTTTGGGACCTATGTAATATATTCTGAATGCTTTTAAATAAATCAAACGATATGTATTTTCCAAACGACACTTTAGGTCGTTCAATATTTCCTTGTTATGGTGCTATGACAGTTACACCCCCAGGCATTCCATTCCGCTGCAAGTCAGGTAAATTGGGGGTGTGACAGATTGGTACCAGAGCTAAGGTTATAGAGAACTAGGATGTATCATTGACCCTAGACTATAACCACATTATCATAGCATCTCATCATTTCATCATATGTGCATGTTCATTGTTTATGGTGATTTCTTTTCGAGTTATTCATTTTATTTCATCTTGATTATCACAGAACCATGTCTGCAAACCCAAATTTTGTTGTACTGTACACCATCACAGACTCTGATAGTGAAGACTCTGTGTCTTCTACTGCCCGTTCACCATTACCTATTCCTCATGTTGCCCCTATTGCACCACCCGAGATTACCTGTACACCCGCTGATACATCATCCCCTGCTACCACTGTTCCATCAGAACCTAGACTTATGTTTCCACGCAGTAAGACTACTATAGGTCCTAGGAAGAGAGTTTGCCCTATTACATCTACCTTTAAGGTACCCACTATTCCTATGTTACCTACACCACCACCAGCCATACCTGCTACTACATGCATATCGAATTCACTGTTACCGCTTAGGAAGCGTGTTAGGTTTACCACTCCAGATTCACCTACCACTACAGAGTCAGAATCAGCAGAACCACCACCAGTATACCACGTAGGTGAGAGTTCTAGAGCAGCTGCGGCTAGGAGCCCTACAGCTGTCACTTTAGAGGATCAGTTGGGTGCTCAGCAGGAGCAAGTAGATAGGTTGGGATACAGAGTTGATGAGATCATCACTACTCGACTGGAGACTGTCGAGGAGCAGGTGGAGGATCTGGTGCAGGGCAGGGTTGGCATTGATACGACATACCATGGACTTGAGGCCCGGCAGTTGAGGCATCAGGAGCAGCTCAATCTGCTTAGGGATGAGTTACCTGAGATTAGAGGAAGAGCTCAGGCTACACGGGAGACTCAATGGGAGCAGGTAGATCAGTTAGCATTGCTTCGAGAGAGGTTGGTCGTTTTGGAGGGCAGGGATATTTCTTCTCAGTTACGAGTTCAGCATCTGGAGGAGATCGTGGTTGCGATGGATCGTGAGATTCGCCGCTTGAGGGGAGAGCCTGGAGCATCTGGAGCTCCTGGACCATCTAGGGCACCTGGAGGAGCATAGACATAGACTAGTATTATATTAGCTTTTACTATTTCCTAGTCCCGAGGTGTGGGACGTAGTTCAAGAACTTGTAGTCTTTTGGTTGTTGTACAAACAAATACATCAAGTGCGACTCTACTATGTTGGAAATGTTGTGCTATATATATATATCGGTCTATGTAGGCCGAAATTTTCATAATTATATTTATGATGTTTCATGGTTGCTCTTTATGGTTAATGTATTTATTACAGGTTGTGGTTGTACTCGTACATGTCGTGGTTGTATTTATACTTGTTGCGGTTGTATATATACATGTTGTGGGCGTATATTTTGGTACGATGACTATTTCTATTATAGTTTTCTCATGGTTGTTGTCGATTATTATTTGTCAGAAGTATGGCGCCAAAGAAAGCAAAGACTACACCAGGAACACCTGCTATGACACAAGCAGCTATCCGCAAGTTGGTTAGGGATAGTGTAGCAGAAGCTCTAGAGACTGAGAGAGCTGAAGTTGCTGCTAGAGCTGCTGAGGTTCCACCTGTTGTACTTGTTGTTGAAGTGGTTCAACCCACTATTAGGCGTGAATGTACTTGGCAGGATTTCAAGACTAGTGATCCTATCAAGTATAAGGGCAATGAGGGAGCGGTTGCTTTAATCCGCTGGTTTGAGAAGACTGAGAACGTCTTTCTCATGTGTGGTTGTCAGGATGTTCACAAGGTTAAGTTTGCTACAGGTACGCTGCTGGATGAAGCCATGTCTTGGTGGAATTCGTATGCTCAGCCCATTGGCATGGAGAATGCTTACAAACTCACATGGGCTGAATTCAAAAAGCTGATGACCAAGAAGTTTTGCCCTCGTACTGAGGTGCAAAAGCTAGAAACAGAGTTCTACCAGTTGGTAACTCAAGGAGATGATATTGAAACTTATATCAGGAAGTTTCAGGAGTTGGCTACACTGTGTCCAACTATGGTTCCGGACGATGAGAAAAAGATGGAGAACTTTACTGGGGGATTACCCGAAAGCATCCGAGGGGATGTGATGTCTTTCGACCCACAAACAATGGAGGAGGCCATTCGTATAACTCAGAAACTTATGGTCCAAGTGTTGAAAGGAAAGTCTGCTGCAAGTAACAACAATAACCGTTCCAACAACACCAACTACAACAACAACCGAAACAACAACCCAAACAACAATAACAACAACAAAAGGAGGTTTGACGATAACCAAGGTGGAAATGCTATTCAGCCACCACCTAAGAGGCAGGAAGTGACAAGGGCCTATGCTGCAGGACCTACTGAAGGGAGAGGGTATGCTGGAATTCTACCCAAGTGTGATAAGTGTCAGAAACACCATAACCCAGGACGTTGCCCAGATACATGTGGCAACTGTAAGAAGGTTGGTCACCACACCAAAGATTGCAGGATTCCAAACTTGGGTGACAATCAGAAACCACCAGTAACATGTTATGGCTGCGGAGAAATTGGACACTTTAGGGGTGAGTGCCCAAAGAGGAAGAATCAAGGAGCTGGAAATCAAGGAGGAGTAGCTCGAGGAAGGGCTTATGTTATGGGAGGAGAAGATGCCTGTGAGGACCCGAATGTTGTTGCGGGTACGTTCCTCGTTAATAATCGTTATGCATCCATTTTATTTGATTCAGGAGCGGATAGAAGTTTTATATCTATTACATTTGCACCTTTACTTAACATAGAACCAACTACTTTAGATATTCCCTATATTGTTGAATTAGCCGATAGGTCTTTAGTTAACACCAACACCGTTATCCGTGGTTGCACCATCAATTTCCTAAATCACCCATACAATATAGACCTTATGCCCGTAGAACTTGGAAGTTTTGACGTTGTTATCAGTATGGATTAGTTGTCTCAAACCTTAAGAAATGCCTTTCAAATGAGTCATCCGTTATACCATTAGAAGAGATTCAGTTATATGACAAACTTAACTTTGTGGAGGAACCAGTTGAAACCATGGACCGAGAGGTCAAACAGTTAAAGCATAGTAGAATTCCGATCGTTAAGGTTCGCTGGAATTCTCGAAGAGGACCCGAGTTTACTTAGGAACGAGAGGACCAAATGCAACGCAAGTATCCACACCTTTTCACCAAACCTATTAACGAGACCAACACTAGCTGAATTCAGGGACTGAATTCCTATTTGGGTGGGCGGATGTCACAACTCACCATTTCACGTCATTTACCATTTCAGGTCATTTTTCCAAACTTCGACTTTTTACTATTCATAAATCACTATTCATCAAAACACTATTCATCGTTTTACTATTCATCGTTTTCGAGGTCAGTTTGATGTTCTGAGAAACTTTTTGAAAATTTACTATTCACCAAACACTATTCATTTCCGGAAAAGTTTTCACCATTCACTTGCATTACGCATTTCATCGTAAATTTAGTTTACGGGTATTCAAATTCGCGTAACCGGATTGGTTTAGGTGCGAATTCATTTCATTAGTGTTAAGTACACTGCATACGGACTGGGGATAGTCTGCATATCATCATGACAGCATTTTCATGTTATACCACTCTCAGGATTTTTAAATTTCTATATTCAGTACATTTAACGTTTTTACGTATACGTAATTATAATAAACGTTAACACCCGGTTTATACACGACGAATATATCTAAATATTCCCACAATGGTCCCGACATATTTTTATACCCATTTTAACATCATAAAAGTTATAACATTCAGTTACCCAGTATTTTGGAAATTTATTTTATTTTTAACGTACGCGTTTGAATATAGCGTCGGTTTTCGTTAAAACTAAACATTAATCACCCGATCACTCAGTAAAAGTACCCAACATATTTTTAATATGTTTTTAACATTATTATAACTAATTTCATCCCGGTATACTTCGTGAACATTTATTTCTAATAAAACCGATACCCGATCGTAACTTAAAACGCGAACTAGTGCAAATTTCTTTCAAGGTTTCTAATTAATTCCTAAGCACCCTAACCCCCCCCCCCCCCTTCACCCCTTTGTAAAACCGGCCATGTGCCCTTCATTTTAACCCATTGCATTAACTAAACCTTATTAAACTAATAAACCTATACAAAACCTAACTTTACTAAATCTAATAATCATAATCCTTACTTTTCACAAGAACAAGTTCATCTTTTCTCTCCTTCCCCATCTCATATCCACGACCCAAAAACAATCTCATAGATCAAGTGATCATTTTTCTTGAAGTAAAACACAAAAGTTGTTCATTTTACAAGTCTAATCAAGATACAAGTAACAAAAACACAAGAACATCAAGCATAATCATCCAATAATCATCTCTTTTGGTCAAGTAAGTTTTCATCTTTATTTTTTCATGAATCATCCTATTATTACATGTATTACATAAGAATCATGCTAAAAACCATGTACAAGTAGCTATACTATACTTTATTTTTGCTAAAATGAAACATACAAACCCTAACTTTCTTGTTATGAATCCCCTAGCTCTAATAACTTGGTTAGGAGTCCATGGCACCCTAAGAAGGTGTATGGTAAGATTAGATTAGTCATGTGGTGATTACAAGAGGATTGGTGATGGTAGAAAATGGTTTTTAACCTTGGAAACTTGATTTGGAACATGCTTAGGACATGCTGGTCCGTTTTGTAAAAATCTGGAAAATCAGTAAACACCAAGGAAACTTTGGCAAAATTTTTAGAAAATACTTTCAAAAACGAATCCGTAGGCGAAAGAACGGATTAAAAAGAGTCTATAACGAAGGAGTTATGATTTTTACAAGATTGTAGACGAAAAGTATTTTTTTCAGAAAATGTTGCTGTTTGACGTTTTTCATTGGACAAAAAGAGACTTTAAACGTAACCCGGAGGAGCCGAGCTTTCCAAAATATATTACTACATACTAAGACGAAACCGTGGATATAAAGAACAAGTAAAACGGACAAGTAACGAAAAAGATATACTCATTTCAATATCGGCAAAAACTCTTTATTAATTGACAGCTTTTATATATTTTGGCGCAAAAACTACGAAGTGCATTTTCAAGCTAAACATGATATCAAGTACCGAGCTTTTAAACTAACGTAGTATTAGTTATTACGAGTATGTTTTCATCATTTCAAGGTTTACAACCCGAGTATTTCAACGCTTACATGAGAACTTACGTTATATATATATAAGTATATATATTATAACTAGCCATTTATATTTTTCTAATAGCAATATTTTCCAAAGTCTTGAATTATATATTTTTGACAATACAAGTGTTTTTCCAAAGAGTAGAGTGGTATAGAAACATGAGCATGGACATTCATAAACATCATTTGGTGATCTTAACGAGATCATGCATCATTCATTATAGGTTGCGGCAGTTAACCGATCATTATTGTTCACTTCATTTCATTTCAAGTACCATCAGTTGAGGTGAGTTTTCATAGCCCCGTTTTTCAATTACTTATTTGATTTCAAATCCCACGGGGGAGAATACATTGCATCAATTACTTTCGTACATGCCCAAGTATTACAAATTCCTTACATTGCTTAAGTTGCCTTACTACCACGACACGACAAGTCCCCTTTATTTCATGGACCGTTAATTACAGTACGAGCGAGAGTGAGTGGATAGATCTATCGAGGGTGACGCCTCCATTCGTGTTTGGGTTGCTCCAACGGAATTACGAATGCATTTCATTTCTAAATTACGAGTGTCTGGTAAACACTCATTTGGGGCAGGATTTAGTACGTCTAGCTTCGGGGTCATGAGCTTAAGAGACAATGTAGCATTTTTGACATTTTTGTCGACTTACTTTATACTTGTGGCTTATGTACATACGATTTAACTTACAAACCTATGATTATTCACCAACATTCGTGTTGACTGTTTTCGCAATGTATTTTCAGGTAACTAAGGCATTATCATATTACATGCATGGAGTCACATTAGGGTGTGCCTGGGATGACGCACTACATTTTGGATTTTTCATGCACATGTGTAAATTATCGTTTGACATTTCCTGAACTTGTTTTTCTATAAACCTTTCATGACTTTTGGGACCTATGTAATATATTCTGAATGCTTTTAAATAAATCAAACGATATGTATTTTCCAAACGACACTTTAGGTCGTTCAATATTTCCTTGTTATGGTGCTATGACAGTTACACCCCCAGGCATTCCATTCCGCTGCAAGTCAGGTAAATTGGGGGTGTGACAGAGACACTCAAAGTTGATTGTGGCAAATTCTGGGTAGAGGTTTGTGCCTTCTAGGAAGGACGGGTCAATGGTTCTAACCTCATGGACAGAACATTTTTCTAAGGCTTTGAAAACGTTGATTTGAGTTGGAGTAAGACCTTTGGTTTTGTGGTGTTTGGGTAGGTACTTAATGGTGTCCTTGAGGTCGTAGTGGGTTAGAGGAGGCATGATTTCCTAGAAAAAACAAAATTTCACATTTTAGTTTAAGTAAACGACTATTGTAATGTGGTTGTTCTAGTGTGTGCCTATATGAAAACAATGTGGAGGTGCGGTTATCTTTACTCATTTTGATGTTTCAAAAACGGTTTATAATGCAAGTTTTGTTATAAAACAAAAGATAACCCAAGCGCTCCTAGTTCAATGCAGCTTCATTTGAATGTACCCGAAAATACATATTGGTTATGTATTCCCTTTAGCATTCAAGAGACATTATGCAAGTGACGTTTTAAACATAACGTTTTGATTTTGTATTCTCAATGTTAGACGAAAAAATATTTGTCCTATTTGCGAGAAATTTTTGGAAGAATTTGTCATGGGGTGTTTTAGTAAACATGTTTACACTTAGTAAGAATGTAATTCCTAACTATGGGGAACATGATTAGTTTTGTTAAACACCTAATTTCATGCATGAGTTTCTTAAGTTAATACATAACCCCAAGTTTTTGTTTTTGTGCAAAAAAAAAAAAAAAAAAAAAAAAAAAAAGAATTCCTAGACTCAGATCAGGATTGTAATCAAGTTTAGAATACTTACAATGATGATTGTTTTGCAATGTGAGTGAAAGGAAGACCAAGAAATCACAGGTATGGATGGATGGTAAAGTGAATAGTAACAGTTTGGAAGTGGTGGTATGAGATAATGGGTGTTTGGTTTAATATAAACAAAAAAATGGTTCTGCAGGTCAGCGGATACGGCGGACCCTTGAATTAGGTTCCGTCCGTTGTGTCTGAGGGTTCCGCCGACCCTGCTGAGAAAAAGAGTTATGGATTTGTTTTGATTTTTGTGATTTTTGTCTAATGTCCAGAACTACAATGTAGGTTCCATGAGTCCTAAGCCTAGCCTAAGAAAGTTAAAAGGTTCACGTTTAAGGGGTTTTGTGAGAATGTCGGCTATGTTGTCTTCGGAAGAAACTTTCTCAATTGAGATATTTCCTTTTTGAACGTTTTCACGAAGGAAATGATGACGGATTTCAATATGTTTGGTACGAGCATGTTGAACCGGGTTTTTACTAAGATCAATGGCACCTTTGTTGTCACAAAGAATTGTGATGTCGTTAAGTTGAAGTCCGTAGTCGACAAGAGCTTGCTTCATCCAAAGAGCTTGTTGACATGCCTTTCCGGCCAAAACGTACTCGGCTTCCGTTGTTGAGATAGCAAGAGCCGTTTGCTTCTTAGAGAACCATGAGGTGAGACAATGTCCAACAAAAGTACAAATACCACTTGTACTTTTTCTATCAACATAGTCACCGGCATGATCAGAGTCGGCATACACTATGGTGTCTATTCCCGTTCCTTTGGGATACCATAAACCTAAATGTGTAATGCCTTTAATATACCTAAAAATCCTTTTAACGGCTTCGAGATGAGTAGTCTTAGGATCTTCTTGAAAACGAGCACATAGACAAACACTAAACATAATGTCGGGTCTACTAGCCGTTAGGTAAAGTAGACTACCAATCATACCTCTATATTTAGTGCTATCTACGGATTCACTTTCCTCATCCTTGGTGAGTTTTGTTTCCGTGGACATGGGTGTTTTGATTGGTTTCGAATCTTCTAATCCAAATTTCTTAAGCATGTCCTTAATATATTTAGATTGGTTAAAGAAGATACCATCTTCTAGTTGTTTAATTTGGAGTCCTAGGAAAAAGTTGAGTTCTCCCATCATAGTCATTTCAAACTCGTCATGCATGATTTTTGAGAAATCCACGCATAATTCGTGACAAGTTGATCCGAATATAATGTCATCAACATAGATTTGGACTATGATAGTATGTGAATTTTTCTTCTTAGTGAAGAGAGTATTATCAACTAAGCCCATGGTATACTTATGGTCAACTAGGAAGGTTTTAAGTCGATCATACCATGCTTTTGGAGCTTGCTTAAGTCCGTAAAGAGCATTTTTAAGTTTGTAAACATGATTTGTTTTTTCAAAATCGATGAAGCCCGGTGGTTGAGCAACATACACTTCTTCATTAATGACTCCGTTTAGAAATGCACTTTTGACGTCCATTTGAAAAAGTTTAAAATTGTGTGCACATGCATATGCAAGTAAGATTCTAATTGACTCAAGCCTAGCAACCGGAGCAAAAGTTTCATCGTAGTCAATGCCTTCTTGTTGATTATATCCTTGTGCAACTAGCCTAGCTTTGTTTCTAGACACAATTCCATTTTCATCCATTTTATTACGAAAGACCCATTTTGTTCCAATTATCGTTTGACTCTTTGGTTGAGGAACTAATGTCCATACATCATTCCTAATAAATTGGTTTAACTCTTCTTGCATTGCAATTACCCAAGACTCATCCTTAATGGCTTCATTAATATTTTTCGGTTCAATGGTTGACACGAAACAAAAGTAGTTGCTTTCATTTTGAACTTTTGATCTTAGTGTTCTTTCGTTAATGTTGCCTATGACACTATCTAATGGATGACTTTTAGATTCTATAACATTGACAAGTTCTTTGTTTAATAGTTCATCTTCCTTGTCATTACCTAAGATCTCTTGACTTTCTATTGCTTGGCTTTCAACTAAGTCATCATCTACCAAAGGTGATGTCTTAGAGGGAGGTGGACTCTCGTCAAATGTTACGTTCAACGATTGCTCGACTCTTAAGGTTTCTTTGTTCAAAACAATGTAAGCTTTACTATTTTGTGAATATCCAAGAAATACACCTTCATAAGACTTTGGGTCAAATTTGGTGATATAATCCTTGGTGTTAAGAATGAAACATTTACTCCCAAACACTTTAAAGTATCCTAATGTAGGCTTTTTACCTTTATATAGTTCATAAGGAGTTTTATTCAAAAATGGTCTAATTAAGACTCGATTTAAAATGTACATTGATGTGTCAACGGCATTACACCAAAACCTTTGTGGAATGTTTTGTTCATTATGCATTATTCTACTCATCTCTTGCAATGTCCGGTTTTTACGTTCTACTACACCATTAGATTGAGGGGTACGTGGAGCCGAAAAGTTATGAGTAATACCATTAATATCACAAAAGTTTCCAAATTGAAATTCATTATCAAATTCACGACCATGATCCGTTCTAATAGACACAATATTAGACCCTACTTGATTTTGAATTTTCTTAGAATCTCAAATTTATCAAAAGCTTCATTTTTACTTTTCAAAAATTTTGTCCAAGTATATCTTGAGTAATCATCAACTATGAACAAAGTGTAGAAGTTACCTCCATAACTTTGTATAGCGGATGGACCAAATAAATCCATATGCAAAAGTTCTAGACACCTAGATGTAGAAACCAAGTTTTTAGCCTTATGGCTACTATGGACTTGTTTACCGACTTTGCAAGCATCACAAAAGTGTTGGTCATATTTCAACTTAGGTAGGTGTCGAACTAAGTCTTTGGATGAGAGGTTTTGAATTAGTCTCATGTTAGCGTGTCCTAAACGTCTATGCCATAAAGTTGAAGATTCATCTAATGAAGTAAGACAAAGTTTGTCTCTAGATGTTGGATCCATCTTCATGACGTATACATTGTTCTTAAGAACACCTTTGGCTATGGTTATACCATCTTTAAGTATTTTACTTTCGTTTTCACTAAAAAGGACATTATACTTATTACGAAAAAGTTGACTAATACTAAGAAGATTAAAACCTAAGTTATCAACATGAGCTACATCATCTATAAAAAGGGAGTCATGAGAGATTGTACCTTTTCCGATGATTTTGCTCTTAGCTTTACTACCAAACGTAACATTACCTTCATCACATTTGTGATAAGTAGTGAAGAGGCTTTTGTTACCCGTCATGTGCCTTGAACAACCGCTATCTTTAATCCATTCATCCGGTTCCAAACAAACTTTGAGGCATACCTATTTTACGAAAAACACTCAAACATTTGGTCCCCAATTTCTCATGGGTCCATTTTGGTTAAGCATACCATTAACTTGTTCCTAGTATGAAAGTAGAACATAAGGATTCCATGACATGTAATTTGGAGCTTGGTAATTTCCAGGAGTGTTTTGGTTCCATACATATTGGTAGTTTGGTCGTGTGTTGAAGTTGCTCTTTGGAAAGGGGCGTTTGGGAATTAGAGTCTTAGGTCTTGGTTGAGTAGTCTTAGCTCTAAATTCATTTTTACTAAGTCCTACTCTAGTTTAAAGGCAGGTTTTGTTCCATTTTTATATGTAACTTTAACAAATTTTGAACGATCCGATGTGGATGGTGTTACTGCTGCAGCAAACCTGGCGGAACCTTCGGGTCCAACTGGCGGAACCCTGGATTGGGTTCCGTCTGTTCCGCGGGCTGCTGTAGTATTTTTGTTAGTTTCTTGTGCATTCTTTTTGATGAGGCGAAAAATGATCCCTTTTTAGGGGGTCATTTAAGCCCGAATCCGAATTTATTTGATCAAATATTGCCCTAAATCATTCCTTTTGTGATTTTAGGTACTTTGGGAGTGAAATCTGGAAAAGGAAGCAATTCGGACGTTTTTGGAGCGTAAAAGTGAAGAAAACGCCAAAGTCTTAATTTTCCTTGCTGGGAACAGTAGGTGACGACGTCAAGAGTAGTTCCCTGACGGCGTCAAGAGTAAAATTCCATGACGATCCAGAAGAGATTTGACGGCGTCATGAAGGTAGGGCGTCAAGAGTAAAAGTCATGACGGCCTGGAAATGATTTGTACTTGACGGCGTCAAATGTAGATCTAGGCAGTCCGAGAATTGTTTTGGCGGCGAGGTGACGGCGTCACCTAATTGGTCTTGACGCCGTCAGAACCCTTTTCCAATATATAGTTTTCTAATTTTTCACATTTAAAGAGAGAAGTTTTGGGAGAAACCCTAAGTACGATTTTGGTGTAACTTTACAGGTTTTTCAAGGGTTCCAACCCCTTGATACCTTGCATGTTTAATCAAGATAAGTGTTTTTCTAATTCAATCAATATGTCTATGTGTTGGTTGTCTATATCATGTTCTTGTCTTAATTCCATCATGCTAGGCTAGATCTATCTTGTGTTTGCTTAGATCTAATGAAACCTAGATGTTAATTATGTGTTGATTACTTGTTTATTCTTGTTTTGGATGAATGATTTATATGTTAGGCTTAAGAAAACTGGCAGATCTCCAATTGGTAACATGCTTGAACATCTTAAAAAACATGAACCAACGCGCACTAGGTCTTTATTGGTTGTATTTAATGCATGAGCCACTGTTTACAATACCTATAGTTGTGCTGGGCATGGTGTAGGAGGAGATAAGAGCTCATAGAATTGGGGAGTTATGTGTGCCACCCCATGAATGGTATTAAGGAATACGATCCGTCATCCATGCAATTATAACAAGTAATTAACGTGTAAAAGATATCTAGGGAGTAGTGAAATCTAAGTAAACACATTTTCTCCAATTATTGCTCACAACCTTAGTATAAATTAGTTTATTTTCATTTCTAGTATTTTATTTTGATTGCATCTTAGTATTGGGTTAGTTGAATAGCAACTAATTCCGCCCAAATCCTTCAAACCCGAGATTTTTAATTGCTTTTCATAAAATATAAAAACACAAAAATAATCATCCCTCACCTTTAGAACTAGTATTTAGGCTTTCTAATCCTAGCGACACTATTCCTTAGCTGAACAATCAATCCCCCGGTACTTGTCACTATACTATACTACAACGATTAGGTACACTGCCTGGTGGGGGTTGTAAGCTTCTCAAGATCCCTTGAGAGGTAAAGCCTGTTGCGATTCCCACACATCAAGTTTTTGGCGCCGCAGCCCGGGGAATAGTTATTGTCTAGGTTAGAATTTCTTTTTATTAGGTCTACTTGCTAGATTCCTTTCTAGTAAGATTTTATTTTTATTTTTTAGGTTTTCTTTAGTCTATCTCATTTCTTTGTGCTTTTGTTCGTAACTCTTTACCATCCGACATCATGGAAGGTGGTAACATCTTTGAACCCGTCATCCCACCACAACAAAACCCACCATTAGAACCCCTTAGGCCTCGAACCTTAGGAGAGTATTCCTGACCTAGCCACCAAGGCTACCGAAACACCATTGAGCTCACCGGAGCCAATGTGACCCCCTTGCGATCCGACACCATCCGGTTGGTGCAAAGCGGATGTGCATTCCATGGACTTCGTTCCGAAGATACAAACCAACATCTTAAGGACGTCCTCAAAATCGTAGATTCCATAGACCTAGATGTTGAAACTAGAGAGACAACCCGATTACGCCTATTCCAATTCTCTCTACGGGATCAAGCTAGTCAATGGCTTGAGCGTTTACCCGCGGGATCCATCACCACATGGGATGATCTCTCCACTCGTTTCCTTGCTCAATTTTTCCCACCGGGGAGAACTACTAAGCTTAGAAATGACATCTTGATGTTCCAACAACGTCAAAATGAATCTCTTTATGAAGCATGGACTCGTTTCAAGGACTTACTCCAAAAAGTCCCTCATCATGGCATAGATCTTTGGCTCCAAGTCCAAATTTTTTATGACCATATCGACATCTCCACGAGGCGAGCCATTGACCAATCGGCCGGTGGTAAGCTACGTGATCTTAGTGCGGAACAATCATGGAAACTCATAGAAGATCTTGCTCTCTATGACAACGAAAGTTGGAATAATCCCCGTGATTTGAACAAAACGGTGAAGGCAATATCTTTGTCTTCGAACAATTCTAGCACTCCCGACCGTAGGATCATGGAACTTGAGGACCAAGTCAAGTTTCTCATGAAATCTTACGAAGCTCCTAAGCCTTCAAGCCAAGTGAACAAAATCACTTCTTCATGCGAATTATGTAGTGGTCCCCATGACACTCGTGATTGTGTGGAACTCCCCAGAACAGCTTTTTCGGACTATGCATCCACGCGTACCGACGAAGCGGGAGATAAGTGGTACACTTTCAAGCCCGAGCCAAACACTTACGGTGATTCATACAACCCCTCTTGGAAAAATCACCCAAACCTTAGGTGGAAACAAAATCAACCCAATTCTTCCAATCCGCCTAATCGTTACCAACCAAACGGTCCACCATCAAACCGTACTTTCAACAACAATCCTTCTAACAACTATGGTAGTACCAACAATCTTGAAGGATTGATGTCAAAGTTCATGGCATCTCAAGAAGCTCGCATATCTAAGTTTGAAGCCGATTTCAAACAAAAGCAAAGCGAGATGACCACTAGAATTGATGCATTATTGAAAGTTCTCAATGACCGAGAAATGGGAGCAATCCCAAGCGACACGGTCAAGAATCCGGAACTAACCGTTAATTCCATATCCTCAGTTTCGTCACCCACTTCGTGTCCACAATACTACTCGGTTAAATCAACGAGCACGTGTTTCAAACAAAACCAAGTTCTCCAAAAGGACCAATCAAATAAAACACCCACTATAGAGCCGGTCAAAAGCATAGTTGAAACACCTCTTACGCAAGACCTTGACGATGAATTCAAAGAACTTCACCTTGAACGCCCCGTCATTGATGTCTTAGCGCGTGCTCCTTACTATAGTGCCCTCCTAGAAAAATATGAGAAGTGTAAGCTAGGTAAAAATGGGACCGCCTTCGTTCAAAACAAGTTGCCTAAAAAGCTTGATGATCCAGGTATATTTGTTTTGCCTTGTAAGATAGGAAGATCCAAAGCTTTCGACACACTAGCCGATTTAGGGTCAAGCCTCAACTTGATTCCCTTATCCTTATTCACCGCTCTTAAGCTAGGAAAGTTAGAGGAAACGGAGGTATTGATAGGGCTCGCGGATGGGAGTATTGCCCACCCGGTTGGAATGATTAAGGATGTAGTTGTTCACGTAGGAAAGTTAACTATATTAGCAGATTTTCACGTCCTAGACATGGTTAGTGACACTACATGCCCATTATTGGTAGGAAGAGGATTTTTAGCAACCGCTAGTGCCATGATAGATTGCAAGGAATCCAAGATAACGGTAGGTGAAGGCGATACTTGGTCGGTGTAAGATGTAAAGAAGCATAGTTATGATTGTGATGATGAACCGACACCGCATTGGGTAGAGATGAATAGGAGACCGTCTAGATATGGACCTTGGATAGAAAGGAACTTTATAGGACCTCAATGCCCATTCTATCTAGAAAAAGATTTTGTTGAAAAGACACATTCGGTAGAACAACTCATAGCTAAAGATGAAGAGCTAGACCCCTTTGAGGACCCCTTAGTCTTTAGGAAGATGATTGAGTTATTAAACGTAATGCCCATCAACATAGAAAGGAATAAATGGAAAAGAGAGGGAGACAAGTGTAAATGGAGGTGGGACAAGCCACCTAAAGAAGGTGACGGGTCATGGCATATTAGAATGACTTTGTATAATCCGGATGGAGAAAAGTTTGAAAGGTCATACCATACTAAGGAAACCGATAGGAAGTTGAAACCTAAGTTTGATCCCAAAGATGTCCTCAACGAGGAACTCACCCGTATCACGTAGTAACCCATGGCTTTGAGTCTAGCTACAAGACTCGTAAATAAAGAAAAGCGCTTCTTAGGAGGCAACCCATGCTTTGTGTGATTTTATTTTTGTTTGTTTGTTATTTGCTTCCGTATGCATGCTTTATTTTTATTGTTGGTAGATCATGTTTCTAAACTAAATAGTGGAAATACTTTACTTTGTTGTTTGGCCTAGTCTTAACTCCACCTAAAAGTATTTTTGCAAAAGATAAGTGTAAGGGGAAACCCCAAATATGTTTTCAAGAAACAAACCGATCATGATTCTCCACAATGTTAAATGAGCATGTATATTCGTATTTGTTAGAGTCAAATGCTTGTATTGAGCCATAATGAAGTTTTGCAGGATTTTCCAGGAAGTAGGACCAATTTTTTCCAGAAATTTTCCGGAAACTTAACATAAGAATTTCTGCAGGTCAATTCTGACGGCGTCAGGAGTTTACTCTTGACGGCGTCAGGAGTAAAAATCTGGAAATTTTACCAGTTTTGTTTTTCGAATGGAGTCTTATGGTTTTTGTGAATTATTAAGTTTTATAATCTCCAGGAGATCTGCAAACTTCATTCCACAAGCATTATATCTTATCTTGTTTTCTAGGATTTAGTAACTTATATAGGATGCCGCCGATTTTACGCGAGGTTGTCTTGTCTATTTTGTCAGGTTTTACAGGTTATGTATGACAAGAAGATGATTTATATTCTGGAAGGGAAGCTTTGATTGTTCATTTTCTTGGAGGAAGATTTAACCCGGCCACCTTATTATCCATACCGAGCGAATCAGGGGAGTATTTGATTTCATTCTCTTTACTTTTTCACTTTTACATACTTTACTTGAACATTGGGGACAATGTTCATCTTAAGTGTAAGGGGAGGGTAAAAAGATGATACCTTACATATGCACTTTCGCTTGAGTTTGTTTTGTTCAATGGTAGATGTGTAATAAAACTATGAGAAATACTTGTTAGTGTAATTTTAGCGCCAAATTTAAAATTTTTTACAACATTTAGGAGTGAAACTTTAGCCATAGCAAGCGTCTCATGGATAGGAGATTGTATGACTAGCACATAACCGTATATTCAGAAAAATTTTCCACCCAAATATGTGAGGTTCGCCTTTAGATTTGATAGGAAAAGCATTTACTATTAGTGCTTATGAGTGTATCGGTAGCATTTAGATTCTAGAACTTGCGTTAGTGATGCATCCCGAGACCGCTAGTGAGACTACATTCGTGTGGTAGGATTTACTATATGATAAGAGGCATTAGGATCACCCTTGTGTTAAACCCGTATTATAATTACTTGACCATTTAAGTCATACTACTTGGCTTGTTAAGTCAACTAATTTTTCCCACACCCTTAGCGTTGTACTCATTTTTAGTACACGAAACCCCTAGTACACCCCTCCGAGCCTATCTTTTCGTTTCTAACTTTAAGCATTTTACTTCAAGGAAGAATTTGTTACACCCCACTTAAATGTACAACCAAATCGCCTTAGCCTTCCGTGTATGCGCTCATTTTTAGTGCATTATTGTTATTTGTTAAACCCTAAGTTAACTATCTAATTGATTACATGGTTGCTAAAGTTGAGTCATATCCTTGTACATATTGTTTTGGGACGATTGGGACTCATGGGTAAAGTAATTATTTTATGGAGTAATGGGGAAGAACATCATTTATTACCCCCATATGTACGTTAATCTTAAAAGTGCTCCAAGTGTTTTGATTTTCTTGATTCGAGTCATTAGATTAGTTAAGTGTAAAGTATGTAAAGATTCAAGTGTAAGGGGAATTCCCATTCCCTATGATGTATTATTTTGGATGGTAGGGTAAGAGTGTATGCACAAAAAAAAAAAAAAAAAAAAAAAAAAAAGAGAAAAACATACGGACTACCATCCCTTTTTATTCTATGTTCATTTTATGTTTTTGTTATTTTTCATTTATTACCTTAAGTCGAGTCTAGTCTTGGCTTAGCAACGCCACATTGTACATGTAGTTAACCAAGATTGTTAACTCGCCACCAGTAAAACTTCCTTTATCCAACAAAACCGTGTATTTCATATCCCTACACCTAACGTTACAACCCTTTAAAAGACCTCTTTGATAGTTTATCCTAGGTGCTTACGCCATGTGGTGGAGGTTTGATCCTTTCCCAAGCCTATGGTAATCTATTTTGCTATGACAGGTAGTGAGAGATATCTTCCGTTTCCATATTGTAATTTACACTTTATTACACCCGAGAGATGTGAGTATCTAAACACTATTTGTGAGGTGCTAGTGTATGACCTCCGTGCTTGTCTATTAGTCTTTAGTGGAACGATTATTTGTTGTAATTACTTTTATATTAGTGTTAAATGACCCCTAACTTGTCTTTTGAGTAGAATAAAAGCGCATTTGCTTGAGGACAAGCAAATCTCAAGTGTAAGGGTATATGATGAGGCGAAAAATGATCCGTTTTTAGTGGGTCATTTAAGCCCGAATTCGAATTTATTTGATCAAATATTGCCCAAAATCGTTCCTTTTGTGATTTTAGGTACTTTGGGAGTGAAATCTGGAAAAGGAAGCAATTCAGACGTTTTTGGAGCATAAAAGTGAAGAAAACGCCAAAGTCTTAATTTTCCATGCTGGGAACAGTAGGTGACGGCGTCAAGAGTAACTCCCTGACGGCGTCAAGAGCAAAATTCCATGACGATCCAGAAGAGATTTGACGGCGTCATGAAGGTAGGGCGTCAAGAGTAAAAGTCATGAAGGCCTGGAAATGATTAAGTCTTGACGGCGTCAAATGTAGATCAAGGCAGTCCGAGATTAGTTTTGGCGGCGAGGTGACGGCGTCACCTAATTGGTCTTGACGCCGTCAGACCCCATTTCCTATATATAGTTTTCTAATTTTTACACATAAAAGAGAGAAGTTTTGGGAGAAACCCTAAGTACGATTTTGGTGTAACTTTACAGGTTTTTCAAGGGTTCTTTTAAGATAAGTGTTCTTTTAATTCAATCAATATGTCTATGTGTTGGTTGTCTATATCTTGTTCTTGTCTTAATTCCATCATGCTAGGCTAGATCTATCTTGTGTTTGCTTAGATCTAATGAAACCTAGATGTTGATTATGTGTTGATTACTTGTTTATTCTTGTCTTGGATGAATGATTTATATGTTAGGCTTAAGAAAACTTGCAGATCTCCAATTGGTAACATGCTTGAACGTCTTAAGAAACATGAACCGACGCGCACTAGGTCTTTATTGGTTGTATTTAATGCATGAGCCACTGTTTACAATCCCTATAGTTGTGCTGGGCATGGTGTAGGAGGAGATAATAGCTCATAGAATTGAGAAGTTATGTGTGCCACCCCATGAATGGTATTAAGGAATACGATCCGTCATCCATGCAATTATAACAAGTAATTAACATTTAAAAGATGTCTAGGGAGTAGTGAAATCTAAGTAAACACATTTTCTCCAATTAATGCTCACAACTTTAGTATAAATTAGTTTATTTTCATTTCTAGTATTTTATTTTGATTGCATCTTAGTATTGGGTTAGTTGATTAGCAACTAATTCCGCCCAAATCCTTCAAACCCGAGATTTTAACTTGCTTTTCAAAAAAATATAAAAATACAAAAAAAGAATCTTCCCTCACCTTTAGAACTAGTATTTAGGTTTTCTAATCCTAGCGACACTATTCCTAGCTGAACGATCAATCTCCCGGTACTTGTCACTATACTATACTACAACGATCAGGTACACTGCCTGGTGGGGGTTGTAAGCTTCTCAAGATCCCTTGAGAGGTAAAGCCTGGTGCGATTCCCACTCATCATGTGCATTACAATAACATAGATTGAATTTTGTTTCATAACGTGTAACAGAAAAAATTTCAATCTTGTTTTTGATTAAAATAATGGTTATGAAAGAAATTTTAGTCAAGCAAATTGTTAAAGAAAATATTTCATTCAAAAAGAGAGAAGTTTTGAACATGATGTTTTGATCATGATAATCAAGAAGTTTCAAGTGAAGGATTTGAAATGGAAGCTTATCATGCTCAAGAGAATCAATTAAGCCCATTGTCACACATAATCATCTTCAATGACACCTAAAGATATTAAAGTGAAATGATAGATATTTATGATCTAAATGCAATGGGACAGGAAGGGGCAAGGTAAATAGTTCAAGGATACAAGATAGACATGTGTGTATATATATATATATATATGTGTGTGTGTGTGTGTGTATGTATATATGTATACAAAGAACATCATAATATCATGTTGCAAACAAATCTCAATTATAATACATCAATTAATGCAACTAGTAAGATCATATAGCTTAAGTAGAAGGGTTCTACTATAGATCATAGAAGATTAAGAAAAAAGATAATAGACTAAACAACAAGAAGGTTAATAATGCTAATATCATATATGCATATATTAGTGTTAATAATCTAAAAGCATGGCAATTTATCAGTTAAATCATATTCACATACTAATTAAAACAGTCTAAAATATAATGTAACATTGACAAGTTTTTGAAAAGAAAACTTATCTCAGGTCTAGCTTTTCAAAAAGAGTGGGCATGACGGTGATAGAAGAAATCATAAGAGTTAGTCCAAAACATGTCGAAGTAGCCAAGTAATATTCCCATGAATAGAAATCAAGAAAACTAGATCCGAGATGCTCAATCGATCACACCAATCATCACAAGTCGTGAAGGTTAATAGAAGTAGTACTTAGGAGGCTTCATCTTGAAGTAGTAACGGACGCACAATGATACCAATACTCCAAGAGTGAAGAGCAAAATGCCGAGACAAGAATATTAACGCAACAACGTCATAGGCGAAACATTTGCAGAATGTGAAACAACGTGATAGAGACCAATATCCGTCAAAGGTAATAGAGCGAGATGAGTAAATCAACACGTAATAGACTCTTCATTCGTTAATTACCTAAACATGATAAACAGCTTGGTACCCAGATTCTCATGGGTCCTAGTTGGTTAGATGATAACATCCATTGCATTTGAATGCACATGATGGGGATGTCGTCGATAAGTACAAGAATTCATCAATAGTTTATTTTAATTAACAAACAATGACTTTCTTGACTAGAATAATAAGTAATGAATGTTAATAGTATTAGTTCTAAATTTATTCACTAGATTTAACAAATTTTATTTGTTTTGATACATTTGTTGAAGGGTCATTTACGATAAATCCTAAGCCGGTTTTATCATAAAATGGCTTTTGAATGTTTAGAAGATATTTTAAAGATTTAGAACTATTTTCGAACTTTGCCAATGTTTTTGCTTTTTCATTTTCCATTTTAATTTCATGTTTGTAGTATCGACATTTTTTACATTCAAGATCGATTTCAATATTACTTTTAAGTCTAAACATTTTATCTTCAAAAATGGTTTCTTTTTCAAAGTTGTTTTCAGCGGATGTTGAAAATTCGTTCTTAAAAATAATTTTTGAGTCAATGTTGCAAAAATGTTTGAAGTTGTTTTCCATTTTTAAAAATTCTAATATAAATTGATCATAGCAAAAATGTTTAGTTTTGGATTGCACCTTCTTTGTAGTTGTACACTCTTCACATGCTATACGGTGATCAATTCCATTTTCCATGTCGCTCCATGTTTTGTTTTTAGTTTCACTTGGATCTAGAAGCATGTAGTTCTTGCCATCAATACTTGTGTTCTCATTTGTTTGAATATTCTCATAAGCCGTATTATCATCGTCTTCTTTGCACTTGTTGCACCATGATTTATTCATGCTCTTTCTTCGGATTTGGCTCATGTATTCTTCGTTGTAGATACCTTCAATGATCACATTTGAACTAGTAGTACATGTGTTTATTTCAACTAAATATTTATTTACTAAATTTTCTAGATTAACTATTTCTTGTGCAATATCAAGTTTATAATCTTTGGTTTCACATTTCTCTTGGTGAATCTTTAAAAGACATTTCCAAATATCATTTGCCGTTTTACAACGAAATAATCTTTCATATTTAACTTTTGGTAGAGTTTTGAAAATAAGTAATTTGGCTTTAGTGTTTTTATCAATTTTAGTTTGAAGATTATTATATTGATTTTCAACATCTATTTTGGTTGGTTTAAGATCACCAATTGAAATGATATGCCAAAGATCAAGATCTATTGATTTCACATAATTTTCAAATTTGTTTTTCCATTCAAGAAAATGATCATTTTCAAATAAAGGTGGTTGTTGTGCAAATTTCCCTTCTACATATTTTTCAAATTCCATCGATCGTTGCAAGTTTTAAAATACAATCTATTTTAAAAATCTTGCTAGACGTGGCTCTTGATACCAATTGTGGAAAACTAGAAGGGGGGGGGGGGCTGAATAGTTTTGCGTCTTTTTCGTTTTATTAAAAGTTTACTTTCAAAGAATTGATGGTAATTTGTTAAAACCTTTGAAGCTAAAGTATAGATACAAATTAATTCACATATGTCACATAAATACTTCTTATTTAAAGTGTTGAATAGAAATTATAATTTCATATATCTCACTTAAATATAAGTTTGTATTTATATGTGTATATGTGTTTTAATGATTTTATATACTTTAATTTACTAATGTATAATTAATGTTTTGAATGGAACCTAGTTTGATCTTTATGTGAAACCAATATATGCACAACACACAATAATAACAATGTACGAGAAGCAAGTAAGTAAACAAGTAAAGAATGAGAGATGGAAAGATCAAACCGAGAGACAAAGGATTTATAGTGGTTCGGCTACAAGGACACCTTCCTTGCCCTACTCCACTCCTCGAGAACCGAACTCGAGAGTTTTCTTCACTAAGTCAATAACCTCCCTTATGGCGGAGAAAACCGTACACACCAAATGCTTACACCAATTAACGACAAAAAGCAAGATGTCGAGTCCTAATTGTAGCTAGAACCAATCTCACACCAAATAGCACCCCACAACTTCTTCACACATTTGACTTCTTCAATATATCTTCAGACCATGAGTATCTTCACACCTTCACAAAATTCTTCACGACTTCAATGTCTTGCAATCTTCACAACTTCAAAGCACCAATGTCTTCACAACTTCAAATCAATGATGTCTTTGCACCTTCAAGCCACTAGAGTCTTCACAACTTTAATCTACTAATGTCTTCAAATCTTCTCCACTTGAAAGCTTCACTTTCTTCACAACTAATCACTATTGCCACTCTCTCCTATCTTCACTAATATCCAACACTACTTCTTCACTTCAACTTCCACTACACACTTACAACAATTCTAGATTCTACAACTAAATCTAGCAAACTAATACATACACCTTATTCACCAAAGTATGAAAGATCAACAAGATGAAACAACCAAACAACTTAGATAGCAAGATGATACTAAGTTGTAATACTTCTAGTAGAAGTATTCTTCTCTTTGCACTTGAGTGTTGAGGCTTGAATCACTTTGAAACAAAGATCAAAGTATATAAGATCAAAGGATTTTTAGAAGATGGAGAGGGACGTTTAGATCAGAAAGTTTTTAGTGCAAAAAGGTAAGAAAAATATGTGGAATGATCCAATATTTATAGGGCCAGAAAATACTGTTCTGGAGCGTGCCGGTCCCCTTAATTAGGGGGCGGTCCCCTTAATGATTAAGGGGGCCGCCTAGTATAATTAAGGGGGCCGCCCTCCTGAACGTTGGATTTTCTTGTCCTTTTGTGAGGGGAATTTTTCTGGATTAGATTTGCCATTTTTGGTTGAAAATTTGAATTCACAAATTTGTAATGAATAAAACATATTCTTTTAATTCCAAAAATGTTTTCCAAAAGATATGAAATGTTTTGTAACATTTTATAATTATCTAGTGATTAACAAAAATGTTCCTTTGATCTTGTAATACATTAGACACTTTGTTTATTCATACCTTAAGTGATTTAATGGTAAAGATGAGTATTTACAACTAAATACTTGTTTATGTCATACTCTTTGGTTTGATGAGTTTTCGTTTTGTGATTATCAAAACATAGAGATATCGAAAGATATGAATAACGTTTTTAGTCATTTATTTATATCAACAGAGCTCGTGGAGGCTGTTACTATTGGTTTTCCTTCACTCTCTGGGGAGGGTTTTAATAAAGAGAATATCCGTGTTGAATATGAATGGAGGCCTCCCATGTGTAATATATGCAAAATATTTGTTCATACTCATGATCAATGTGCTAAACACGTGGTGCGTCCTCCTATTGTTTCTACTCCACAGGTTGTTACTAATAATGATGGTTTCCAAAAGGTCGGTAAGAAAAAGGCTACGGGTAAAGCCAAGCCTACTAATGGAAGTGGTCCATCGGTTAAACAGTTCAGATTTGTTCTAAAGGCAGTAACTAGTGAACCTAAGAAGGGAGCTACTACTATGGGTAATGCATCTACATCGTCATCTATCTTGAAGTCTACCGGATATTCCTCTAAGGAAGGTAATATTACTACATCTAATCCGTATTCTGCATTGGTGATTGATGATGAAGAACATGTTGAAAATGTGTATGATGAATCAGCCAACCTATTTATTAACTCAAATACAGGTGAAAGTTCATCTCTCACAGTTCCTGCTGGTTAGCTGGTTTTAGTTGATTTTTTCTAGGTGCATCATTTGTCCCTAGAGTTGTAAGTGCTTATGGTATGTCATAAGCACTAGATTTAGGTGTTTATTAAGATTCTTAGCTAGAGGTTAATATGGCACTTCAGCCATATTCTATTTGTACTTAACTTTTTCGGTTTTAATATATTTACCGGGGTAACCCTTTACCCAAAAAAAAAATCACAATAACAAAGTAACATAACTAAAACTTTAAATGATATGTGATGAGTGCTCAAACACTCATCATTTTTGGTCAAATCTAAACTGCAAAACATACAAAAACACTCAGTAATGCATCAAAATACTGAAAATATTTTAAAATTGTGTTTTATATATTTTAGATGCAAAATGAGCAAAAACAAATGAAAAACGTATAAAGTTTGCAAAATTGGCAGTTTCAGTCCCTCAACTTTCATAAAATTACAAAACTAGTCCCTGGATGTTCAAAATATAGAAAATTATCACCAAAGGTCATTTTGAAATCATAAGTTGTCGTATTTAGTCCTTTGGTGAAAAATTGGAAAGTTTTGGAAATTTACACTTTTGGTCCCTGGAGTTTCAAATTTTGGCAGATTTAGTCCCTGGTGGGATAATTTTGAATGAAAAATCATTTTGGGTCCTTAGGATATCTTAAGTTATCAAAATGGTCCCTGGGTGAAAGTTTGGTGGAAATTACATGTTTGGTCCCTTAAGTTTGGTAATTTGTCATAAATGGTCCCCGGGAATTTGAAAAAAATGGAAAATGTTCATTTATGGCATAGTGAGTCCTTGTATTATTAAAGTTTGGCAAAAGTGGTCCTTATGAGTGCTTGGGAAATTTTACATTTTCAGTCTCTCACTTTCACCTAATTACACAATAGTGGTTTCCTAGGCTTAAAATAAACAAACTAAACCTAAATACCAAACCAACAAGCCTGATCCATTAACCAACACCCAAGCCCACCAAAGCCCACTCCTAAAAACTAATCCCACCCCCGGTCAACACCCAGTCAACACCCATAACCCGTATCACTGTTCACCCCCCATCTCCTTCCCCATTCCCTGCAAGCCTGTCTCCCCCCTCCTCCAAAGTCTTCACCAACTCACCTTTCCATTAAATAAAACTCACCTACACTCAACCAAAACCCTCCCCCTCATTAATGTACCCACCAAATCCTCCCAACTGCCTAATCCCACTCAAAAGGTTTTTCCCGCCAAATTCAAGATAAACGGCTTGGATTGATTCTAGGCCATCCAAAGGCTGCAATTGAAGTGGGAAATTCTGAGGAACTCAAGAGGACCTATATAAGTCAAAGAAGAAGGAGAGATAATTATTAGTTTTAGTTTTAGAATAGTAGTAGTGTAAGTTTTTATGTCGAATTAGGTTTAATTTTACTTTCTAGTTGTAATTTTCAGTTTATAAGGGTGTAATTTACATGTTTAATGTAATTGTAAACTAATTTAATCATCAATCTCAGTATCTTAATTGAATTCAGTTTTCACCAATTTTTTACTTGAAATTCCAAATTGTGTGTTAAGTGTTAAAAGCTGTTGAAATCTGTTTGTTTAAGCTTATTCAAGCTCAGTTAAAGGTTTGTAAAAGATTTTAAGTTGAGTGAAGTATTGTGGCTCAGTTTATCATGAATCATAAAAAATAGTCCATAAGTGGAAAACTCAGTTTAGAGATGAATTGAAGCAAGGATTAAGGGTGATATTGGAATCCAAAGGGTTTAGTGTCTCAGGGAGATAACTAGGTTGTGGTATGGTGCCCTGGTAACTCATCACAGTTGGATGCCCATTTGTAAGCTTCATCTCACCTCATTACATTTTAATGTAGCCTTTGATAGTTCATTTGATTTCATTATTTCTGTGTTTGATTTGGTTTGTTGCATGATTCAAGACTGTTGTCTATCAGTTTAATGGTTCAAATCATATTCTTGCTTTAAAAACTTAAAATCAGATTGTATAAGGGGTGTTTGGGTATAGCTTGATTGGAACACTTTTGTTGTTGTTGTTTTGTTGTTTTGGTTATAAACAACCTGTAGAAGGTTTTGTTAAGCCCTTAGAGTCAATAACTTAGCACCTTACACACCCAATAGTCAACATCACCAAAATCACACCACCACAGTTAACTGTGGTGGTCATTGAAGCCATAAGCTTCCATTCTAGCTTACAACTTAAATCATTAGGTTAGATTAGCTTTACTTTGCCATATTACATGTTTCTAAATTCATAAGATCAATCACATGTTGAAAAAAGTCAAAGTTCATATTTTTGTTAAAAAGTCAAAAGTGACTTTTCTCAGATTTACCCAAAACTGCATGATTTTTATGGATTTCTGTGTTTGGTCTTAGGCAGTGAAAATCTCACACATTGTAGTATATAAGCTTATCTCTAGAAATCCACCATTGATTGATTTTTGAGATTTTTATTTCTTGCTTAATTCTGCCCTCAAAGTGGCTTGCAGGGGAAGCATCTCCCCTGCTGCACAGCACATCAGCCCACCACCACCACTTTGGTGGTGGCTGCAGCCTACCCTGGTGGGTCCCATAGATCAAATCTTGCTTCTTTGAATTCCCAAGGTGGGTGGCTTCACATTGCACCCAAGCTTGTGCCCCCATTCCCCCTTGTTGTCCCCTAGGCTGCCATTAACTTTGTCCTTTATTTCTGTTTTGAGCAAGATGCTTATTTAAGTTTAATCAGCTTATTGGCTTATTCAGGCTTCACCATTGCTTCTTTTTAGCTCAACCATGTTAGTTTAGCTTGTTTACATCCTAATCCAACCCTGGTTCTCAGCTTAAAGCTTGTTTCAAGCTTATAGCTTGGACAGTTGACCAAAGTCAACTGTCAAGCTATTAAGCACTTGTTGTGCTTATAATTGAGCTCCAAAAGGTTTGATTTCACAAAAAGTTTCTATTTTTAGTATTTAAATAATTTTGTAAAAGAAAAACCAAGAAAAATCAAAGTTAATTTTAAGTGATAGTTTCTATTTAATGTAATTTAATTTTCATTTTCATTTTTAAATTTTTATTAAGTACTTGTAATTTTTATATTTTTATTAATTACCTATTATATTAAAGTATTTATAGTAATTTTTTCAGATTTTTACTTTGTCATTAAGTATTTATTAGAATTAATTTTAGTTTTATTAATTATTAATTAATAATTAGTTTTAAATAGCATAATTAGTTTTTATTAAGCAAAATCTAGTTTTTATATTTTTTATAGCTTTTATATGTTTTAAAATAATTTTAGAAATTTTATTAGAATTTTTACTGTTCATTTAGTAATTTTCTTAATTTAAAATAGTTTAATTAGATAATTAATAATTAATAAGTAATTAATTAATATAAACTCCACAAAAAGACAAAAATACTTATTTTTAATTTTAAAACTTATTTTTAGTTATTTTATAATTTTAGAAATTTTATTTTCATTTTTCTAGTGTTTAAATAATATTGTATTATATTTAAGTTGCTTAAATATTATTAATAAGTAATAATTAGTATTTAATTAATAATAAATAATTAATTAGTGTTAAAATTTATTTTAATTTTTTAAAAATTTCTTTTACCCTTAGGTTTGTAAAAAATTCATTTTCACCCCCTGGGTGTTTTCAGATTTCCATTTTTACTTTTTATTTCGTACGCTTACGTTTTATTTAAACGTAACGTACGCGTTTTTAAGTTTTGAACGTTTCTAGTTTTTGTAACTTTCCCGTCTTATTCATATAACTTATTTAAGCTATTTCTTCGTATATTCCTTAGTTTAATCTCATTCAAACCCTTATCCATCCAGATTCACCCGATCACGAAACCGTTTGTTTACAATCCACACCTCGTCGGGACATAACGACCCGGGGAAACCACTATATTCCGCGGAGCATTGACTCTAGGCCTTTGAATTTGTTGACCATTCCTTGGTCAATATAAGTTAGGTGGTTTAGCATCAATCAATATGTTCTAATGATCACATAAGCTGGGTTATACTTAAAATTTTGATTAGACTAGCACATTGACAACTAATAAAAAATATTAGATGAAAATTTTGTGTATGAAACGGTGTCAAGCTTCTTTTAATTCTTTTATCATCTAAAGGTTAGGCGGATCATTTGCCGATAGTTAGGTCATAGGCTTAAATTTTATAAGATAAGTAGTAAAACGATTGGGCGTGTTGAAGGGGGTCGAGCACCCCCTGGCTCCCCCACTATCTCCGTCTCGATACTGTATTATTAGACTGAGTGGTTGGGTGTTTGAGACGCATGCACCCCGCGACAAAGGGACAAGGCCACACATTTTGTCCAATTCGATCAGCTAACCACCGAACTTTGCATTTAGTTTGTTGAAGTTAGGGTTGCCTTACTACGGGCTTAGATCATGTGTTTGATCTAAAGAGATAAGTTTATAAAGTTTCATAAGTCAAAAGATTAAAACTGACAGAAAATACGAAACAGAAACTGAAAAAACTTATGTTGGACTGTAGATAGAGTGGGCCAGGAAAGGACAAAATAGAGTAGGGAATAGGGGTGAGCATCGGTTTAAACCAGACCCGATCCGAAAACCTAAAATCGTTAAAACCTAAATCGAGAACCGAAATGAAGTTACTCGGTTCGGTTCAGTTTCGGTCGGTTCGGGTCGGTTTCGATCAGGTCGGGTTGGTTTTAGTCGGTTTTTCTCGGTTTTTGGCTTAAAAAGGACCGAACCAACCTGAATCGGAATCGAAAATCGGTAAAAACCTAAACCAATAACCGAACCAAAGTTATTCGGTTCGGTTTCAACCGGTTTTGTCGAGTTGGTTCGGTTCTTGATCGGTTTTTCTTAGCCTTAGTAGGGAATATGTCACCCTAAGAGCGCTGGGTATCATTTGGTGCCATGCATGGTGCCATGGGATAAAGTGGTGCCATCTCAGTACTTTTTCCTATGTACTCTGTTGAAAGTTTTGGGTCGTCTCCTTCAACTGTCAAACCCGCGAGAAAAAAAAGAAAACAAAAACGCATCACACAAACACAACATACAAATATACACAAGGCACATAAACACAAAACCCAAAAAAAAGAAAAAAAAAATCCCACCGCGTGGGCTGGCGGTGGTGCCGAGAGAGGCTAACAGCCGAGGTTCGGTATGGTTTGTCGCGCCGTAAGTTGGTGCCGTCAGTCATGACTTAAGCAATCAGCCACTGTACCCAGTGCTCTAACAATCACATATCCCAAAGATTATACTTGGTTGTAGGGGTGTTCATGGATCGGGTAATATCCACAATAACCGAAAACCGAAACCGAACCGAACCGGAAAAAACCGAACCGAATTGGTCAAAACCGAACCGAACCGAACTAAATATTCGGTTATAGGTTTGGATATGGGTTTGGCAATGAAAACCGAAAACCGAAAATATATAAATATATATATTTTTTAATGTATTTATATATAAAAATAATTACTAAAAGTCTTTTTTAGTATAAATATAACATTATTTAAGCTTGAAAAAAAATTGTTCTAAAAATATATATAATTAAATGAAAAAATAATTAAAATAATGTAATTCATGTTATTCGGTTCGGTTTTCGGTTTTTGGTTATTCGGTTCGGTTGAATCAAATTTGAATTCGGTTCGGTTTGACCCAGAAAAAAAATTAACCGAACAAACCGAACCGAATAACCCGATAACCGAACCGATGACAACCCTACTTGGTTGCACATTTTATGATAAATCACTAAATTGGTCGGGAATAAAAAGACAAATACAAATGGGCCTACATTATTCAAGATTCTTACCCTTTTATATCTGAAATTGAGTGGTACTTCTGGGCAAAGGCTATTTTGCAATGGTTAATCCGGCCGGGTCGACCAATTTAGTGATTTATCATAAAATGACAACCCGGTTCCGGCAAAAAAAACCCGGGTTTCTAAAAACGGGTTAACCGGTTAGACCCGTCGGGTTTTAAGTGACCCGAGTCAACCCGGTTCTCGAAACCCGGCCGGGTCAACCTGAAAAAATAAACTGCGAGTATTTTAGTTATTTACACAGACTGTCTGCAGGTATAGATTGGGGTTATGAAGAAATCTGTTGACAATGCATTGAGATGTATTGACCAATGGATGTCCCCAAAGAAGGTTTGCTAATTTCTTCGTGTTTTCTTAATGCTTAAAATGTCATTTTGTTGGGAACGTAGTTTTACTATTTATCAAGTCTCGGTCATTTACTTTGTAATAGGTTGCTAAGGCTTGTATGTTTATTTAATCTTAAGGCTTATGTAGCAAGCCCATGGGCCTTAAGCCCATTTCATTTTCAAGATAGGGAGGAAGGGAGTGTTGCCCTAGTCCTCACCTATAAATACTATGTAACCTCTCCTTTGAGAGGGGTTGGTTCTCTTGGTAATTTCATCTATTTCTTTTTCATATCAAGGGGTTCCTTCCACTCTCTCTCTCTACCTACTTTCTCTCTCTAGATCTAGATTTCTATTAGTGATTATGTTATTAAAATCGTGACCTAACAAGTGGTATCATTCGCCAAGGGATAATATAGATTGATTTAGGTTTGATTTGGTAGAAAAACTTGGTTTTAAAGTGAATTTCTTACAAAACTGGTACTGTTCATCGTGTCATTTTCGAGTTAGGGTTCATTTTTTTTCTATCGAGTTAGGTGCCAAAAGACTATCGAGTTAGGTGCTTATTTTTTTCTATCGAGTTAGGTGTCAAACTTATCGAGTTAGAGGTGTTTCTTTCGAGTTAGGTGTCAAACTTATCGAGTTAGAGGTGTTTCTTTCGAGTTAGGTGTCAAACTTATCGAGTTAGAGGTGTTTCTTTCGAGTTAGGTGTCAAACCTATCGAGTTAGGGGTTAATTTTGCTTAACTTATCGAGTTAGAAACCCTAAAGTTAACTTATCGAGTTTGAACCTTAAGAGAACCTATCGAGTTAGTAACCTCAGTAAGAACTTATCGAGTTAGAACCCTACCTAACTTATCGAGTTTGAACCCTAAGAACTTATCGAGTTTGAACCCTAAGAACTTATCGAGTTAGAACCAAACTTTTCAAGTTTACCTAAATCTAAAACCTTTATTTATCTTTTAAGATCCATTTTAACATAATCACATCATCTCATCTTTTCAAAGTTTTCTCCTTCTTATCTTTCTCTTCTTGATTTCAAAAAAAAAAAAAATAAATAAATAAATAAATAAAAATTTGGTATAACGTTGAAAATTTTGGCCAAAAATTCAAATTTTTAGGCCAAAATTCAAATTTTTTCGGTGAAATTTGGCGGCAAAATTTTTGAAACTCAAATTTTTCTTGCAACCTTTTAATTGCATTTCATGGTGATTTTCAAATTTTGGGAGAGAAAATTTTTTCAAATTTATTTTGGAGGGAAAACCAGAAATCACTATTTCGACCTTGCGTGTGACATTTTGCTTGATTTTTTCGATTACATCGCAACAATCAAGGGGGAGAGCAATGTCATCTACAACGTCTCAATCACCTTCTTCCAACTACCTTCCTCACCAATATTCTCATCAGCAAGAACATCATCAACAACAAAGTCACAGCTCCCTCATTCACCATGTTCTGCTCTTTGGCAATGAATCAAGGCCTCCGATGTTGCTACCAGGAACGTATAATGTTTGGAAACGGAGATTTTTACAATGGCTCACAGATCGTCCTGCTGCAGATCTCATGCTTAAATCCATTCAAGATGGTCCATACAAACTGATATTTCTTGCTGACTCAACAGGGATTATTAGAATACAAACTGATGAGGATTTGAATGCAACTGAACTTGCTCAGTACGATGCTGACCAACAGGCTGTATGGTTCATAACAGTGGCACTTCCCAACTCTATTTACATGTATATGGACTTTCAAGCTAGTGCGTATGAAATGTGGAAATATCTTGAAGCTATGCATCGTACAGAAGAACTTCATCACTTCAGAATGAAGCAAATTCTTGAATCTTGCTTAAGCATGAATCCACTGAAGACCATTCTCCCTGCTCCACCAAATCTAGCTGTTGACCATGGATCCTTAATTTACACTCCAAATGGTCTCTTATTCAATCCTCCGAATGCACCTGAGCCTTTCTTCATTCCACAGTACCATCCTGCAACACTACATAATAATGTGCAATCTCTTCTGCAAAATCTAGTGAAGCTTAGTCAAGTATCTTCTAAGAAAGGCAATGGCGATATAACTTCAACTTCTGAATGCTTAAACACAATGATAGATACTGATGATGAAGAAGATCTTATCGAACCAAGCATGGCATTCTTGGCATATACAGAAAATATTGCAGATGAGGAAGCTCAGGATTATGATTCAACTCTAGTCTTTGACGATAATGTTGAATACAATGCCACACTTAGTCAAATGGAAGTTGAAGGGGGTAATCTCAATGATGTTTTGCAAAGTTTCATGGGAGATATTCCATCTGATGATGAATATGCAGATTTGGAAGCCTATACAGCAGATGTGATGTCAATGTCAAATCATGATTATGTTCAAGAACATAATTACTTCGGTTATCCACGACCTGCTACTTCAAACCTCATGATCCAATATGATTCATCTCCGCAGCAGACTTTAACTCATCTTGTTCCATATGACAACGGTGATGCAGTGTACTATTCTAATTCCAATGAAGATGACGATGAGGATTTCAAAATTATGAATCGAGGACACGAACTTATTGCTCGTGCGTTCCGCATATTCTCCAACAAGACAAACAACTGTCTTCGTTCTTCTTCTAACACAAGGAATCAAGCTAGTGTGCAAGGTGAAAGAGTTGGGATACAAGGAAGTAATGCTCAAAGGTTGGTTGGGAATGGTGAGAACATTGCAGATGTCGTTAATATAGGCAATGAGGTTAAAATATTGGAAGATAATTTGGGTGTCATGGATGATACTGAACCAGTATATGACACAAATGCTTCTGATGACTCTAAAGACCCATTTGAGAGAAAGATGACTGAAGCTGAGAAAAGAGCCATCAATTCTACAGAAAATTGCTTAGCTCATTTTGAATCAGTTAAGACTCAATGCAAGATTCTCTCAGAAGCATGGTTTCCTACGGGGGGTATCTTTAATGCATTCTTCGGAACTGAAATGGATCGTCTAACCTTCCAAAGGAAACTCCGAGAAAACATTGTTCAAATTGAAAAACAAATTGAACAGGGAAGCGATTGCATGGCAGGATTTAGAGCGCTCAAGGCTCACTTCAAAGTGTTCATGGCATTGCATTTTAAATCTCTCATACACTATAAATATGAAAGAAATGTATGGAGAGAGAACATCACAAGTATGGAGGTTGAAGATTTTAGAGATCAACTTGTTTCACGCCTAAACCACTTAGAATTTATGCTTAATGAAAGATCACTTCATCTGAGTGCTATCAAAGAACAGAAGTTGCAGATTCAAGAAGAGAAAGTTCATAAAGATGATTCATTGAAAGCTAATGTGGTTGTCATGGAAAGCAAAGGGACAGAATCAGAAGTGCAGGATGACAACAGCAGATTAGGGAATGATAAAGATGCAGATTGTGCAGAGATCATACCCTTCTATGACTCAGAGCCCAACCTTGACAAAGGATAGATGGATGAGGAAGATTTCATACCCATCTATGACAAAATGTAATGACCGAGATAAATCAATGTAATATTAAAATGTAATATTAAAATATAAAATATCGTATGTGACTATCTTATTACAAATATATTTTTTTTAATATATTTTGTATTAAAAAGTTGGGGTAGATATATTTGTTGTGATTATCTTATTACAAAATGTAATGACCGAGACTTGAATAAATATAAAAGTACGTTCCCAACAATCTCCCCCTAAGGGTCGGTCATCACGGTTGCTTGACGTCTTCTTCTTTGTCTTTGATTTTTGACTCGTATAACTTAAGACGTCTGCAAAAGAGAGTGGCTGTTCTTTTGCTTCATTGTTCATTGTTCGTAATAGATGTGGTAGTGATCATCTTATGAAGTTATCTGCCATGCGTCACTTCTGCGTCTGTGGTGGTCGTCGTCCATTCCAACATGCTCATACACCTTTGAACTTAGACATTCACATGCACGTAGTTCCCTTTCATTCACATAGATCTTTAGTCCTTAAACTTTGTAGATTCTTCTTTTTGGCGTAGAATCTAATTATGAACATTGTGTTGTTTAGATCTTTAAGGGAGCTTTTGTTGACTTCAAGATGTATGTATGAGCATGCGGAATCAGTCTCCATGGAGATGATATGTTCCTGAAAGTAAACAGTTAGCAATAAACAACCGGTACTTACTGATAAGAAATTAGAGATCGTCAACAGCATAGTGTGAAGACTCCTTCTAACCCTTATCAAGGCCGTTCCCATATCAGATACTCCCGAAGGAGCTTACGAGACCTACTAGGTAGCTCAATGAATGGGTGAGTCGCTGGGGATCACTCCACGACTGTGTTAAAAACCACCGCAAACACTAAGCGTAACTCACGAGGAGTTACCGAAGTGACCTGCTGTCAGGGCTGTTTGATGTTGACCCTGGCAGGAATTTCCGTTCAATCATTGAGAAATACTTGAGTAATTCTCTCATAAACGTTCTCGGCAGATTGCTAAGATCTGCGAAGGACTCGATAATTTACAGCTGGTGCCCATTGATGTAGAACACCAGTTGTAGAAATACTAAGTGTTCCTAAGAGATCTTTGATGTATCTCATGGCTCTAGACTCGATAAGTGCTCACTTAGGTTTCCTATACGGAGACTAGGGAGGGGTCTCCTGCTTCAATATCAACTATCTCTAAGAGATAAGTCGATAGATTACACTGGTTCCCCGTGAGAACGAAACAAGCTCTTTAAGAGAACTTGAGTGGTTAAGAAGGTTTAGTGCATTGCGTCACTGGGTCCATGACGACTTAATCTTCAATACCGGTGTTGTCTTTGCAACAACCAGTAGCATATGAATTGAACCCGGTGTCTGCCCTAAGGTTGAACATATGGAGGGCTATTTCTTTTCACCCTTTTCATTACTTTTCTTTTTAATTCTTCAACCCCTTCTTTCTCCTTTCATTCTTTCCTCCTTTTTTCGTATCATACCTAAGGACTTCTAGTTCTAACTAATGGTGGTGTCCTTGGGTAGATCCCTCCGGCTTAGGTGGATCATAGGACGGTTATTTCCTAACCTTAGTCACCTTATAACTCCATGACTATCCTATAATTGCCATTGAAACCTTTGAAAATATCTCAAAGTGTTTGTGCTAATCAAACATTTTGTTTAACACTTTGAGAGTTTTATGTTTTCTTTATGAAGAGCTCCCCCTTCACATGTGCTCATATGTATTTAATAAATTTGCACATGCGGGAGGAGCGAGCACTTTTGAATTGATCCACTTTCAGTGAACGAGACCGATTCGAGACACGCTTACATCACTAGTTAGACTAGCTTGAAGTTATTACCCGGCCTGGTCAAGTTCACAGAAAGTTTCTCGAAATGGTACATTTCTACTAAGACTAATCCTTTTCGAGACACGCTTACGTGGCTAGTTAAAGAGTTCCATTGTCAGCTTTTAGGTAACAACTAGCTCTAGTAACTAACTTGATGTTATTACCCGTCGAGGAAAAGTCTTTTCGAATTTACTAACTTTATGTTCCGTCAATTCCTGGGTGAATCTGAGTCTAGCTCGCATAAGGTTTGACATTTAAGCAACACTCAACTTTCATATTTTAATCACTTTCACTTTTCTCCCCCTCAAAAATAGCATATAAGATGTTGTTTTTGAGAAACATTTGATTAAAATATGCCTTTTGAGTCTTATGGGGAGAAATCAACAAGAACTTTTGATTTTGAGAACGATGAGTTATCAAGTGCTCCCCCTCAACAAATGAATACTCATTGAGGTGAAATACTTGTCTTTTGAGTAGAATTATGAAAATCAGAAAATGTTTGATTAATTCTACTCAAAATTAAGAAGCCTTCGCTCCTTATGTAAGGATTGAGGCACTGAAGCGTACCTCAGGGTCCTTTCAATACAAGTGCGGGTTGTACACTGTAATGTGTGTACAAACCATAAAAACATGATTTTGACAAAGCATTATGATTAGGAAATACTCCCCCTCAAAATGAGTATATTTTTATACAATTTTAAACTTTGGAGCGAATTGGGGAGTAACGATTTGAAAAATCTTCAGCAAAATTTTGAAAAGTTTTGAAAAACCTTTTGAAAAATTTTGAATAAATTTAGCTCAAGATTAAGAGAGTTTTAGATAAGCTTTGCATGAGAACTTCTTCTTGTTTTCAAGGAAAAGTGCGCGTTTGGTTTTAAAGAACGGTTTAGCAAGGCACTTTCCTTTCTCTGAAACCCGAGTTGTACACTGAAATGAGTGCACAAGTCGTTGTTTTTATACAAAATTAGTTTTCTATTAAACAAAACACTCCCCCTCAAATAATGAACATTATTCGAGAGATAGTCTTCTTGAGCAGAATTTAGAATCGTATTAAAGAAATACTTTTTGAAAAATTTGAGAGATGATTCTGCTCAAGGTTTTAGAAAAACATAATCAAGTATTATACAACAAAGAATGCTTGAAATTCAAAACTCTTTTACTATTGAAAGTTGTTTGAGACTCGGAGTCTCTCTTTTGAGTTTTTAAAATCTGAAAAAGATTTCCATCTAAAGTTGAACCTCATGGGTTCTTTTTGAAGATTTGTTTTTGTGATGAATGGAAAACTTCCGTTATTTGGGATGTTCAGATCAGAGACATTCTTTTATTGAAGCCAAAGCATTCCATATTTTGAAAATATGAAAGGTTTTGAATGACTTTGCTTTGGTCTCCACACTTGCTTTACCGGTGTAAAACGAGAGTGTAGAGTTTGGAAAAAATTTGTTTCTCACCATTTTGGATCCATTTACCATTTTAGCCTTTAAACACATTTTGCCCTTTGACCTCAAAATATGTTCCATAAGAAACATTTTGTCGAATGTTGAAATTTTGACTTTCAATGGGATGACATGTACTTGCACACAGAGAAAATGCATCAGGCACAAACAAGTATAAGATGAATCAAAAATCTCATTCTAAATCAACCTAAGTGCTCAGAATTCTCAGATTAGCACACAAAATCACAGATTAATTCATTCTTTCACTCGAAATTTTCCAATTATGATTATGGTTTGGGGTTATGATTTGTGTTGGGAATTATTCTATCAGTTACAACTGCAGAAGATTGTACTTGCAGTGGAAACTCATTACCACTGCAAGAACAAATATTACCACTGCTCACTTATTAACTGTCAGAGAAACGCGCATTGATAAACATAGAAAAGATTTTGTGTATATCTTATTCTATTAGTATTATACTTATCTTGTACAAGAGGACTCCTTGTTGTATAGAAGGAGATCCTAGGTCATAGTTAGAATATATCTTTCTAATAGGTTTTCTTAAGAGCTTCAAGGTGTAACCCTAGTGATATCTTAGATCACTCGTATTATTATTATTAATAATATTGGAGCTAGTTGTTTTGTTACATTCATTGTTCATACATAAAACTGTTTCATTTACAATCAATCTTCTAAGTATCATTAAGTAGATTCCGCATACTTAGTGGTATCACTCAAAGTATCATTATTAACACAAGTTCAAGGTGTTCACGATCCAATAAGTGGTATGAGAGCAAGGCTTTGATATTTTGATTTAGAAGATCCTATGGCAGATTCAAAAGAAACAATGGAGACAGAAACAAGCCAATCAAACATTGCTGCAAAGCTTCCCAAGCTTAAAATTAATGACTTTGAGATGTGGAGGCTTATGATAGAACAATTCTTTATGGTTCAAGACTACACATTATGGGAGATCATAATGTGTGGAAATTCATTCAAACCTGGTACAACTGTAGAGATGGTTGGTGACAAGCCAGTAACAAAAGTAAACGCTGGTCCTGTTACTAATGAAGAAAGAAACCAACTAAAGAATGATTTGAAGGCTAGAGGTTTGTTATTGATGGCTCTACCCAGAGAACAAGTTCTAGCTTTTAGCAAATACAAGTCTGCAAAGACCCTCTTTGATGAGATCTGTAAAGTGTTTGGTGGTAATGACTCTACCAAGAAGACTCAAAAGACTTTACTGAAGCAGACCTATGAGAATTTTGGTTCAACAAGCAATGAATCTCTTGATAGCATATTCACAAGGCTACAAAAGATTGTTACTCAGCTGACTGCTTTTGGAATTAAGGTGGAAAAAGAAGACCTCAATCTTAAATTTCTAAGAAGTTTACCTGCGGAGTTTGATACCAATGTTGCTGTATGGGAAGATAAGTCAGATCTTGAGACCATGAAGCTTAATGATGTGTACAATAACTTTAAAGTTATTGAACAAAGATTAAAGAAAGCTGGCAAGTAAAAAACAAGTTCTGCAAGTGTAGCACTCATATCATCATCAGGTAATGATAGTTCAGATGATGAAAGTGATAGTGATGATGACAGTGGTAACATGATTGTTTCCACTGGTAATGGAAATGTTTCCACTAGGAGCTCAAAGAAACAGATTGCAGGACTAAGTGATGCTACTTTCTATGCCTTTATATCAAGCCATGTGGGTGGTTCAATCCTCAATCATGAGGACTTGGATCAAATTGATGAAGATGATATGGAGGAGATGGACATCAAATGGCAGGTGGCATTACTCAGCTTAAGATCAAAGAAGTTCTGGAAGAAGACAGGGAGAAAGATACATATAAGTGGTGATGAGACTGTAGGTTTTGATAAAAAGAAGGTGGAGTGCTATAATTGTCACAAGAAGGGGCACTTTGCAAGAGAATGCAGAAAACCAAGGAAATCTGACAATAAGTCAACTTGGTACAAGAAAGAAAAGAACAAAGAACCTACAACAGAAGAGCCAAAGGTGCTATTGGCTATTGATGGAGTGAGCTTTGATTGGAGCTTTATGTCTCAGAATGGAGAAGATGATTCAGAATCTGCAATGATAGCCACTGAGCAAGCACTCATGGCTTTCTCTGACTCTGAGGTATATACTGATAATGCTTGTTCTAAAAATTGTAAGGCTGTAAAAGAGTTAGAGTTTTCTAAAACACAATATGATGCACTTATGCTAGATTTACATCATACTAATTATAATTTAGCAAATCATAAAAGAGGTCTAGGTGTTTTAGAAAAACAGATACAGCACTATAGGGCTAATGAATCTAAGTTCAGTGATGACATTGCTGTTTTAAAAAGAGACTTAGATTTTTATCTTGAAGTAAATAAAGCTCTTAGGGAAGAGATTGAAAAAGTTAAAAAGGCTAGTGAGAACATTCATATAACTAAGCAAACACTAGACCATCAATCCAAGAGCATTGACAAAATTTGGGAAGCCCAAGTTGTGAGCAAAGCTAAATCAGGTCTTGGATACAAATCTGTTCCACCACCTCTAAGAGGTGTTCCAGCACCTCCTGGCATTGACCTAGCTCACACAGGCTTAGAAGAGTTTCAGGATCCACCCATGACCTATGGACCAAAATTTGTTAAACCAGTTGAAACTGAAAAGGTTCAGGTTGAGGTTGAGACTTTTGATAGTGCTAGTGACTCATCTCTTAAAGATGAATGTTTGAAAGTTGAGTCTAAAACTAGTGTTACTAAAGATGTTAAAGTTGAGGAAAGAAAAAGTATTCCTGAAGAAGTCAAAGAGAAGCCTAGAACACAGTCAAATTTCACTAGGTCTACTACTAGGTATGCAGAAATGTACAGGGATAGGCCTAAATCTCCTAGAGGGAACATGAGAAGTTGGAATCATGTTAAAACTAGGCAGTTTGGTAGTGATTTTGTGTTCAACAATAAGGCTTGTCATATATGTGGTAGCTTTGACCATTTAACTAAAAACTGTACCTACCACATGGGAAGAAGGGAAGTTTTTACAAGGGTGAATGAATCTAATTCTAATAAAATGACTCACCCAAACCCCCTAAGCAAGATGGTTCCTAGGTCTGTTATGCTTACCACTGGCATTAAACATGTTTCCACTGCTAGACCAGCAGTTACCACTGCCAGAAGTAATAACAGAGTTTATCCTAAGTCCCCTGTCACTTCTTTTGTTAAATCTTATCAAACAGGGAAAAAGACTTATTTTGAAAAGAATGATCACAAGAATCACATGTGGAGACCAAAATTTTCTAATCCAGCAGTTTCCACTGCTAGGCATGCAGTTACCACTGCAAGATCAAATGTTTCCACTGATGTTCATAAGAAAAGGGTAAACTTGGGAAAAGCTGTTAAGGCCTCAGCTCGTTGGGAATGGAAACCAAAAGGAACAACAAACAATCCCAATGGTGTATCAATGACCTTTGATAGATACAATTATATTGATACACGAGGCAGATCCAAGTCATTTGTGGCTTGGGTCCCCAAAAGGTACTAATTCCTTTATGTTGTGTGCAGGGACAGTCAAAGACTACTAATGATTATGAATGACTTGATATTATTTTCTGAGTTTCACTAATATGTTTTTCAAGTTGTTTGGTATATGTCTGTTCTGCAAATGTTAATGAGATTGCAAGAAGAGTGTTACAGTTACCAAGAGGTGTAGCCAAGGAATGTGATCTAATAAGCTGAATTTAGTCCCTATTGCTAACATTATAATGCTGAAGGTCTTTCATACTGATTAAAGAAGATCTTTTCATTTATTCCAAGACATAAGTTACAGCTTACATTCAAAGTTCCAACTGGATTACAAAGATCATTCCTAATACATTTGGCTAATTGTGTACTACTAGCCTCTATCAATTATTACATAATACTTGAGGCTATGACAAGTACAATGAAGAAGCTGAAGATGAAAATGGAAAAAGAAGAGAAGGAAGACTGTGAAGATGCTCAAGTACCAAAGTCAAGAAAATACTCACAAACTTTGGTCCTTGGCAACATTCATCAATCATTTACTTCTGCTTCTCCTTTCCCTTATGTGTGATTTGAGCTTTATTGCTCTGTCCAATATGCTCTTGATGCAGAAGACAAGGTTTTGGAGCAGGAAGATCCACCATCAAGTTTGATGATGTTGGGAGTGATGGATCTCTCTTACTTGATCTTGGTTGGGATCTCTCTGGTGTGGAAGGAGGAAGAAAGGTTGGATCTTCATTCTCTTCCTCTGAAGATTCTTCATCAGATGTCCAGATGAAGGGAGAGACAAGCTCAGCAGGATTTGTATTACGGCTTGATTCACCCTCTATGTATGCATTCTACTCTTTGTCTTCCACATCCCATCGTTTCTTTATCTCCCTCTCAAAATCAGAACCTTCAAGTCCCCATGGATATGGTGGTACCTCTTCTTCTGATGTTGGAACAGAAGAGTGTTGATCAGAGGACTCAGGGTTTGATGACATGGTTTTTGGAAGAAAATTGGTCTTGAAATTTTGTTGTGGGATATTAGGGTTTGAAAGATTGTTGGTGACTGAGATGTTGTGTTTGGAGGAGGTTAAATAAGCCAAGGTTAGGTGTTATACTATTTAATGAAGATTATTTACTTCCATCTGTTTTTGTTGGTTTGAGGAGTAACTGTGGTTTGACTTTTGAGAAGATATTTTTGTGTATAGTAACTTGGTTAAAAAGTTACTTGGGTTAATATTTGTGAGTTAAGATGAGACTTATTTTATGATGTTATATCTCATTGGAGTTATAAGGTGTGTAACTTAGACACACAACAAATGGTTATTGATTCATCATGTCTAACCCACATAAGAATCAGCTAGTCCATAAGCAAACGGCTTCTGGTAAAGACTTATCAAATCCGTTGATAGCTGATAGTTTGCTAAAAACTATGATAAGAGCAGCACATTTTACATGTTTTACTTACCACTGCTCTTTGAAATTTTGTTGATTTTTACCACTGCAAGTTCATTGTTTCCACTGATAGTGTAAATTTTACCACTGATGAACTAGCCGTTACAACTGTGTGTCAGTAATCTTATTTTTACTAGCCGTTACCAAAATAACTGTCTTTCCTTATTAATAGGGTTAAATTTTTGGGAATTATCTACTTACCAAATTGTATTTCTTAAAGATACATCTTTCTATAGATAATTCTTCATCCGCGTTTTTCTCAAAACCCTATTAGTATAAATTGATTTTATATGGCTTGCTTTTTCTTCACGATTACAAACACTTTCATCTCTCAAATCACAAAATCATGGTGACTCTCAAGTTTGCAGCTGAACACAATCAAGTGGCTTACCTACAAAAGTCAAACGACAAGAGTGGACCTATTTTTCATCAGATTGTGGACTTCCTAAACTCAACTCATATAAGGTATGCCTTAACTATGAATCCCACAATCTTTGTTTCTCAAATCAAACAGTTTTGGAACTCTGTGGAGTCCATCACACTTGAACAGGGAGACATACATGAACCTGTAGAAGCTCTTAGAGCCACAGTGGATGGGGTAACTATTGATGTTACTGAGTCATCTTTGAGGAGAATTCTCCAATTAGATGATCTCAATGGTATCATCACATTACCTAATTCAGACATATTTCACTACATTGATTTGATGGGGTATGATACATCTGATCAAAAAGTAACTTTTAAGAAAGGATGTTTTTGTCCCCATTGGAGATTTTTGATACACACTCTGTTGCATTGCCTAAGTCCTAAGAAAACTTCTTATGAACAATTTGGATCAACCATGGCTTACCCTTTAGTTTGCTTGGTTTTTGATAGGACTTTCAATTTTTCAAAGTTTATATTTAATAACATGAAAGGCAATGTAACAAGTTCATACAAATTTTTTATGTATCCAAGGTTTGTGCAAGCAGTGTTAAATGAATTTCGACTGCAAAATCATAATAGGATTTATGACACTCCATGTCTTAAGCCAAAAGTATTTCAAAACATGTGTAAGGCTTCAGATCATTGGAATGGAGTGACTCATCCTCTTTTACCAAACATGCTTGCAAAGATTTCACAGATACAGGGTGAAGATGCAACAATCCCAGTTGTATCCCATCACACACCCACTATTTCTGTTCCATAAATTCAACATTTTCCTGGTGTAACTCACACATATGAAAGGAGGCAAAAACAGCCAACTCCTTCCATGACAACATTGCATGTTGCTGATCCTTATGGTTTAGGAACAAGCAGTGGTGGTTCAAGGCTTCAATCTAGTCCAACTAGAGAAGAGCCTGAATCAATGCCTTATGATTCACCTCTCCCAACAGGTAACACAGTTGGAAGTGTTGAAGGCAGTGTGACACTAACTGAATTGATGGAATTATGTACCAAATTAGCCAAACAGGTTCAAACTCTGGAGAAAGATCTGGCACAGACCAAAGTACAACATGCCACAGAGTTGAATCTATTGAAGACTGAGATCCAAAAGTTGCAGGCTGAAGTTGTAGATCTCAAGAAGAAAAGACATGTTCAAGTTGTGGTTTCTTCCCCATCATCATCACATGATGGTCTTTCTGCAGGTTCTGGTTATGCTTTGGGTATTTCTTCCAAACAGGGGAGGAAAACAGATGCAGAAATTGAGGGAAGGAGTACTAATCTTGAAGATATGGATGCTCAAGCATATGATGATGTAGCTGAGATTGAGGGGAGGAAGTTGGATAAAGATATGGTTATTGAATATGTTCAACACTTTTCCACTGAAGCAGAGCATGTTACCACTGATCACATAATTTCCACTGCAGGTGAAAAAGTTACCACTGATGTTCCATTACTTACCACTGCAGAGGAAGAAGCTGCCAGAAAAAGATCAATTAAAGGTAAAGCAATGGTGCTTGATGCATAACAAGTTCTTACAAGGAAGATTTCTCAGAAAGATCAAGCTCAAATTGATTTTGATGCAAGATTAGCAGAACAATTTGAAGCTGCAGAAAGAGAAAATATGAAGAAGCAGCAGGAGATGGATGTTGCTAGTTTTATGGAAGCACAGAGGCTAGGTAAACTTGAAGAAGTAATGGCACAACCACTCTCAGTGATTCCACCAACCATCTTACATGAGAAACCCCCTATGTTCTCATATGTGCCATCAGATGAAGAAATTGAGCATATGATTAAGCATGATCCAGTTTGTGGAAAACTAGAAGGGGGGTTGAATAGTTTACCGCTTTTTCGATTCTTATTTAGCTTAAATATCCTTTTAAAAACTTTACGTTTACTAAAAGATATAAACACAAATTTATATGTTTGATTCTTTGAAAGGCTTTTCATGTGAATAACAATTCTAACATTACTTGTTTCATACTTTGAAAAGCTTTACTTGTGATGATCCTAACTTTGCTTGTTTTAGTTCTTTGAAAAGCTTTACATTTGTTTCAAGATATAAACACAACTTTACTTGTTTTAATTCTTTTGGAAAGCTTTATATGTGATTAGCAATTCTAACTAAAAGACAATATGTAATAAGCAAAGATAAAGAAAGAAACGATCAAACCACAACACGATTGTTTATCGTGGTTCGGCTACAAGGACTCTTTTTCCTTGCCCTACATCCACGCCCCGAGTTTCCAACTCGAGAGTTATAAGCACTAATCAACAAGCTCCTTTCACCGGCGGAGAAAACCTTTACAACGTCGCTTACACTTTTACCGACACTAAGCTAGATGTCGAGTTCTTTTACAAGGGTACAACTACTCCCATTCGTCGCTTATACTTTTACCGACACTAAGCTAGATGTCGAGTTCTTTTACATGGGTTCAACCACTCCCGTACGTCGCTTACACTTTTACCGACACAAAGCTAGATGTCGAGTTCTTTACCAAGGGTACAACCACTCCCGTTAGTTCTTTTACTAGGGTACAACAACTCCCAACACTCTTTGTATTTTGAGGCCTAAAATACTAACCTATAACTTCTACATACATGACACACATGAAGTATAAACTAGCAAAGCTTATACATGACCAAGCTACCAAGACTTGCAACTTTAGAGTTGAAGCTTGCAACTTCTTGAATGATCTTGTGGAGTTCCTTGCTACATAAGAGAATCACACAAGTCAAGGGTTACTGAGTTAGTTGAGAGAGTATGTGAAAATATGTCCTAAAGGGGTTACTCAAAACTAACAAATGGTTTGGTATTTATAGCAAACTATACTGCAGGTCTGGCGGATCAGGCGGAACCCTCAAATGGGTTCCGCCCGTGTACCCCCAGGGTACCGTCAGGGCTGCAGTTGGTTTTTGCAATAAATCTTCCAAACCAAACAAGGTCACATCACATTACTTCTAGTCAAACACAAGACTTGCAAGCAAGCATAAGGTTAGTCAAACACTCTTTCTTACCATAAATGTATATGGACAAAGCTTACCTTAAATGTGATGTGACATTACTATTTTAAGAAATAAATGTGATGTGACAAGACACTTTCTAATTTAAGAAATGAAAACAATGTTTTGTTTAAAAGGAAATGTAAACCTTAGTTAAACAAGACTTAAACACTTAAAGTGATGATTTACTTATAGCTAAACTTCATACTTTGTCATTAACAAAACTTAGCAAAGATCGTAAAATATAAATAACGTTTTTAGGCGATATTTGTATTAACAATCTCCCCCTTTTTGTTGATGACAAAACATAAACTTTATTTATAAGTAAGTCACTAGTTTTAGTGTTAAGTCTTATAAAGTTAGTCTAAAAACTTGTTTTTGCAAAGATGAGGTGATAAGCACTAAAAACTTGTTTTTGCAAAGATGAGGTGATAAGCACAAGTTTATATAAATTCTCCCCCTTTTTGTCGAAACAAAAAGAAGAGTAGCGAAGCGGAAGTAAGCACTTGCTCCCCCTTGGACGATACTCCCCCTAAATGGAGTGCCAAGAGAGGAGACATGGATTTTGAACCTACAAGAAAAAGGTTAGTTGTCGCACAAGACAAGTCATGAAAGCATTTCATGTCTAGAACACAACTAAGAGTTGTGAAGTGGAATAATGCAACACTCATGCTCCCCCTTGAATATTACTCCCCTAAATGGAGTATCAAGGAAGAAAACATGGAAAATGATCCTACAAAAAGAAAGGTTAGTTTCTAAAACATAAGATATATGTATGCTACCATAGCAAGGTATAGTTCACTTATTATACCTAAATGGTCAACAAACAATGCACACCTTGTAGTAGAACGAAATTCATTCCATGTAAAACTTTGACTCTTAAAGAGTCAAAGACACGAAAATTGGATGACACCATCCTACTTCTAAAAATGAAGGACCAAATAAAAAGAAACTAAGAATATAAAAATCCTACATCTATAAAAAGGAAACCATCACTTTCCTTAATGAGAAACATTCTTCCAAAACAAGGGTAAGGTTGTTTGTTTGTTTAAATGGTGAAACATTTTCCAAAAGAAACGGTTTTGTTTCATTTTGGAGACTCTAAACTTGAGGTGGTGTTGGTGCTCTAAACTTGGTTTGATTGTTTTAATGAGCAACATTTTCCAAAAGAAACGGTTTTGTTTCATTTTGGAGACTCTAAACTTGAGACGTTCCACAATGTGGTTTAGGATAAACCTCATTTCATTGTTTAGAGGATCATGGATGTCTTTGTTGATAAGGTGAGACAACAATGGTTTTGGGTGGTGATATTCTTGTTGTGGTATTTGGTTGTGGTCAAAAGACTCATTTAGGTCAAGCAATGACCGTGGTTTTTCATTTGTGTAAGGTGGTGGTTTTGTTGGTCTTGATGGAAGATCATTGAGATGCTTCTATTTTCTTATATGGAGAAAATAAAGATTCAAAGTGTTGGGAAGGTTCATGTGGTGGTGGTAGTTGAACAAAGTGACGAAGGCTTGGTTTTCCGAAAGGATTACCATAAAGGTTTTTGTAAATGGGGTGAAACACAAATGATTGTAGGTGTGTATGACCTTGATCATTTGGAAAAATTTAGGGTCTAGCATAACGGTAGGCCAAACTCACAAGCAATGACGGTGGATGAGGTGCATCATCCAATGACTCATTTGGTTGAAATATTGGTTGTTGTTGGGTTTCCGTTTCGGCAATGGTGTCAAAGAGTGACAATGATGGAGGGCTTGATGGTTTAGGTGATAGTTTTTCAAAAGTTTCCAATAGTGGATGTGGTGATGTTGGTGGTGTATGGAAAAAGTTCCATTGGTGTTGAGGTAGTAAGGTTAAGGAAGTCTTGGATAGGTGAAGAGATGTCAAGTGATGAGCTTGATTTGATGGTTTTGTTGAAGCAACAAGGTTTAACACTAATCCTAGTGGTTTTATCTTGATGATTTGGATGAGGTGTTTTGATTAAGTCATCTTAAATCTTGGTTTGCAAGAGTTTTAAGATTGAGAGAGGTAATGGTGTTGGTGTGAGTTTTGGGGTATTCTAAAGTGATCAAACTTAAGAAGAATTGTGGGAAGGAGTGTTTGGATTTGATGTTAGTCCATACAAAAATGATGGTTCCTAATGATTTGGAAAACTAATTGTGGGTTGTTGTGTCATGGAAGTCAATCCAATGAGAAGGGTGAAGTAAGAAGACAAGGTTTGCACTAAATATTTAGTGGTTTTGGTGAGTTTGTTTGATGGAAAAATCTCAGGGATTTCAAGGATCCTTTAGAAGGGATCCTTCCTTTATGTGTGAAGGAGACTTGAGGTGGTTATGGCTATTTTTGAATTTTGGCGGGAAATGGTTTCGGGTGAGTTCTAAGGAATGCTAAGTACCTTAGTAAGCTAAACACATTGCAAGTAAATGTTTCTAGCTAAAAGAATTGGATTTTGGTGTTTGGATGTTTAAATGTTGAAAATAAAAATAAAAATTCTGCAGGCTACTGGCGGCACCCAGGGAATACACAGGCGGAACCCAAATGAGGGTTCCGTCTGGTCCGTTGGGCCAAATCTGGGTTACCCAGATTTTACACGGGCGGAACCCAAATTTGGGATCCGCCGGATCCGCCAGCACTGAAAAATCAGACAGAACGCGATTTAAACCCGCGAGATGATTTTCAAAATTTTCGAAAAGTCCTAAAACTAAAAATATAATTCATACCTGGTTAGGAAATGCAAAAATTAGACATGTAAACACACGTATCATAAGACTTTGACCGGGGGCTAACGAAATTCACTATACTTAGTGAAAATTTGATAAGCATGAAAATTTGACAACTTGCCAAAAGTTGTATTCCTGCATCAATGTTAGTTCCTACAAGTACCAAATAGTACCAAATATCCTAAAAACACACAAATACATACCACATAATGTTTAAACGACCAAATTGTTCAAATAGCACCTAGTGCCAAACACTCCTACACACCCGCTCTCATAGACGGTCAATCTTCTTCTTGAGCATTTCAAGAAATTTCTCGATGTTTTTGAACATCCCCTTTGTTTGCTTGAACTCCGCCGACTCATTTGGAATATCCGAAAGTTGGAAAATGTATTCTAGAGGTGGGAGCCTAGAGTTGGGCAAAGCCTAGAGTTGGAAAATGTTTTCCTTGGGCTTTATAGACTCTCCTATCACTTATTGGGACACAGGTGTGTGGAATGATAGAGTAATCTAGGTGAAGACCTCTAGGAGTTGGTGAACCTAAAGAGACGGGTCAAGAGCATTCCATACGGCTTAGCCGTTGTGCCTCACACGGGAATGTCGGCCATTCTCTTGGTCATGAAGTAGGCAAGGTTGAAAGGTTGCCTAATGAAAAAGGAGTAGAGCATGTAGCAAAGACAAACATTGATGTGATCATGGTTTCCTATGGTGCTAATGACATTGGCTCTAAGGAGTTCTTCCCATTTCTTGAATTTGGGGCTTGAGTTCATTGAGTTCCATTCCATATGGATCTTTATGAACCTCATTACCGGTTCTAGTTCTCCTAGTGTTGGTGGTCCTAATGAAGAGGTGGTCACGGAGTTCATCCTTGGAGACAAGAGGAGTATCATAGGGATGGACTCAATCAATGAGTGTGTCAAGAGTTGAGAGGGAATGTTTGTTGGGGTAGATGCGAATACCACAGTTTGGAATATCTAGGGTTTGAGCAAATTCTTCGAGAGAGAAGGAGTCTTGATGACTACTAGCAATGAAGTTAATAGACATGCGACCATACTCATCTGTGGAGAGAGTGACGGATGTATAGATTTCTAAAATAAACCTAGGACACGTAAGCTCATTAATCTCTAAGAGACACTCAAAGTTGATTGTGGAAAGTTCCATGTAGAGGTATGTATCTTCTAAGAAGGATGGATCAATGGTTCTACCCTCATGGACGTATGGTTTTTCTAAGGCTTTGAAAACATCGATTTGAGTTTTAGTAAGACCTTTGGTTTTGTGGTATTAGGGTAGGTACTTAATGGTGTCATTGAGGTCGTAGTGGGTTAGAGGAGGCATGATGATGTGTATGTTCTAGTGTGTGCCTATATGAAAACAATGTGGAGGTGCGGTTAGCTTGACTCATTTTGATGCTTAAACACGTTTTATAATGGAAGTGATGTTTCAATGACGTTTTTCATTTGTTTTAACAATGTGGTGAACGGTGGTAAAGTATGGGTGACGACCGAGAGTGGATATGTGAAATGAGGTGGTGATTGTTTGACAACACTTAAAGCTTGGTTATCTTCTTTGTGTTCTTCACTTGCTAGAAAGTGGAAGAGACGCATTTCATTATGAAATTCACTTGACTTTTGACGACATAGACAAATATGTTAATGAGAGTATGGATATGAAAATTGCCCTTTGTTTCAAAGAGCGACACAAAGGTGAACATAGGTTTATGTATCATGAAAGGTGGTTTAATCTTAATAGGTTAGGTTATAGTGGGGATGACACACTTGTTTGGTTACATTGTGGAATCTTCTTGTGAAGATGACTAGGTGGAGTTATTGGTGAAGATGATATTGACTCTTGGTTTCTTTGAGGGCATGGAAATGGTGGATGACTCGATATTGATAGGACAAAGGATAACTCGATATTTAAATGGTGGATGACTCGATATTGATAGGACAAAGGATAACTCGGTTTCTCATTTCACATTGGTTGTTTGAGGTTTGAGTGATGAAAGGTTATGAGGAAGATGCTTGAGGTTTTGTTCATTTTGTGAATCTTATGGGTTGATGGTAAGTTGGAGTTGTGAGTAAAGAGGTGTTTGGTTTTGAACTTAAAAAAAAAATTCTGTGGCTTTGGCGGACCAGGCGGAACCAAAAAGTGGGTTCCGCCCGTATGGTCTGAGGGTGCCGTGGGATCTGGAGAGAAGACTCAAAAGGAATTGTCTTGATTTTAGTGGTTTTATCCTAATGTTCAAAGCTAAGGTTTTAGGTCTTATGAGTCCTTGACTAAGCCTAGGGATGATGAATGCTTCTCATTCAAGAGGTTTTGTGAAAACGTTGATAGAATGGTTAACGTATAAGACTTTCTTAGTTAAGATGTTCCTCAATGAACATTTTTACCAAGGCGATGATGAGGGATCACAATATGTCGACTAAGAACATAATGGATTGAATTGTTGCCGAAGTCGATGCTTCCAATGTTGATGAGATAAATTCTGTTGTTGACACGAGTTTGCTTGGAGCTTGTTGATTGTGCTTCTCCATCCGATACTAATTTGAGAATCTTACGCGTTTTGGAGAATCATTGGGTAAGTAAGTATAAAAGTGCAAGTACCACTTGTGCGTTTCTTATCAACTTATTACCCACATACTTCCATTTGGCATACACTATGGTTTCTATTCCCGTTCTTTTGGGAGACCATAATCCTAGTTGTGTAGTACCTTATGTTGTATCCAAATAGGCTCAACTAAAGAGTTGTTTTAGGATATTCTTTAACACGAGCACATAGACGAAAGCTAAACATAATGTTGAATCTAAATGTTATGAGAACAAGTAGTCTTCCAAACATTTCTCTATGTTTAGTTTTTACCTACGGATTTACTAATCTCATTCTTGATAAGTAATCAATAACTTAACCATTGAGAACAAGAGAGTAACTAGGAATGTCTTTAAGTTAAAATCCCTTGCTTTTGTGGCTTGCTTTTATTATCAAAAAGTCTTTCAAATATTGACACTATACTCACTTGATTATTTTGAAAAATCAATTTTGTTTCACTAGTTGTTTTATTCTAAATTAAAAAAAATGTTTTCGTTGAATTTGTTTAGACACAACTATGACCTATAAATCAAGTTTTATAACTTATGTCAATTTACTTGATTCAATGTTTGACTCAATGTGAGAAGATGTTATTTTGTACTTTTACTCCATGCTTGTCATGCCATCATTTGGACTTTCGACTAAGTTGTCATCTACCAAAGATAATATCTTAGAAGGAGGAGATTACTCGTTAAATGACATATTCAACGACTCCTCGACTCTTTGGGTTTTCTTACTTACGACACTATGAACTCTTTTTGAAAAAGTCCAAGAGGTACAACATCATGAGACTATGTGTCACATTTGATGAGTAAATCCTAGATGTTGAAAACTCATTTTCTTTCACACATCCTAAAATATGCTAATGTGATTTATTTCACCTTGTGTGTTTTATGTGAGATTATCATAAAGAAGTGATTGAAGAAAAACACAATTAAAGACTCAAATTATGGTGTTTGAGAAAATTGTTTAACAAAGGTTTGTTTTACAAGCATGACAAAAGTGTTAGACATTTTAACACTTAGGAAATTCTTAGTTATCTCACTTGTAAGCAAGAGTTGAGTGAGACTTACTCAAGAGTTTTTCGTGTTTATCTCTTGATGGATAAATAACCAAAACACCTTATATCTCCTACTAGTACTAAAGGCTAAATTCCTCGTTGCATAGAATCTAATCTTAGTTATTTACAAATAGTAGGTAGACACTGTAGAGTATTACAAATAACACATATTTGAGCACATAATGCAAGAGACAAGATATAACCAAAGTCAAGTTTAAGTAATGTGTACCTTTTAAGTTGCATAGAGATGCTATCAAGCAGATAAGCATTAAGCGTAAAAACTTGGTTTGACGACATGCTTTGAAACTCAATAACTCATGTATCCAAGAAGGTTAGACAATCATATAAAAGCAAAGAGTATGATAATCTTAATTCTTTTATCATGAGTTTCTATTAGAGATAGAATTATCTCTAAATCTCTCTTCTAGGATAGACAAATTTTACTTGCTTTGTTTTATTAGTTAATGGTGCTTTTGAGTTAAATCCTAATCCGGTTTTATCTTTAAACAAACTTTGACTCCTCAACAATCTTTCAAGAGATTTTGAGCTTTCATCAAATTTAACTAATAATTTTTCCTTTCTCATTTTGCATTTTAATCTCATGTTTGTAATCTAGACATAATTTACATTCTAGATTAATTACAACATTGCACTTAATTTTAGACATTTTATCTTCTAATAAGATTTCCTTTTCAAAGATATTCTTAAGAGATTTTGAAGACTCATTCTTGAAGATAGCTTTTAGTTCCATGTTGTACAAATGTTTAGACTCATTTTCTAGTTTAGAAAACCCTAGGATAAATTAATCAAAGCAAAAGAGTTTGATTTCAAAGTGTACCTTGCTTGATGTTTTATCTAGTATAGAATCACAAACCGGATGATTGACTTCATCTTCATCCGAGTTATTCCATGAATCGCAAGCAAGACTACTACGAGCTTGACACGAGTAATCACCTTAACAAACACCTTGCTTGTTGTATCAATAAGTTGACAATAAACTACCGGATCATTGTCTTCGTCAACATCCATTGCATTCCAAGATACGCAAGTAGGTTCATCAAAACACACGTACTCATCTTCACTTGTACCTTCATTTAAAACATTTAAACTAGTAGCACATGTATTAACTTCTACTAAAAGTCTATCAATTAGTTTTTCTAAAACTTCTAATTCATATGTAAGATCAAATTGATCATCTTTGACTTGACATATTTCTTGATGAAAGTTTACCATATTTTTCCAAACATCATTAGCCTTTTGACAAAAATTCATTCTTTCATATTTGGTACTAAAGCTTTGTAAAGCATTGTTTTAGCTTTAGTATTTTTATCAAGTTTAAGATAGTTATCTTGGTTTTCAAAAGCTTGTTTTCTTTGGTTCGAAATTACCAAAAGAAATAATATGCCAAAGATGTTGATCAATTGATTTAACATAGTTTTCAAAATTACTTTTCCATTCAAGTAAGTTTTCTTTTTCAAATAGCGGTTGGTTTTGAATAGGTTACCCTTCTATGAGATTTTCAAAATCCATGGATCGATCCAAGTTTTAAAATACATTCTATTTTAAAGATCTTGAGTAATGTAGCTCTTGATGCCAATTGTGGAAAACTAGAAGGGGGGTTGAATAGTTTACCGCTTTTTCGATTCTTATTTAGCTTAAATATCCTTTTAAAAACTTTACGTTTACTAAAAGATATAAACACAAATTTATATGTTTGATTCTTTGAAAGGCTTTTCATGTGAATAACAATTCTAACATTACTTGTTTCATACTTTGAAAAGCTTTACTTGTGATGATCCTAACTTTGCTTGTTTTAGTTCTTTGAAAAGCTTTACATTTGTTTCAAGATATAAACACAACTTTACTTGTTTTAATTCTTTTGGAAAGCTTTATATGTGATTAGCAATTCTAACTAAAAGACAATATGTAATAAGCAAAGATAAAGAAAGAAACGATCAAACCACAACACGATTGTTTATCGTGGTTCGGCTACAAGGACTCTTTTTCCTTGCCCTACATCCACGCCCCGAGTTTCCAACTCGAGAGTTATAAGCACTAATCAACAAGCTCCTTTCACCGGCGGAGAAAACCTTTACAACGTCGCTTACACTTTTACCGACACTAAGCTAGATGTCGAGTTCTTTTACAAGGGTACAACTACTCCCATTCGTCGCTTATACTTTTACCGACACTAAGCTAGATGTCGAGTTCTTTTACATGGGTTCAACCACTCCCGTACGTCGCTTACACTTTTACCGACACAAAGCTAGATGTCGAGTTCTTTACCAAGGGTACAACCACTCCCGTTAGTTCTTTTACTAGGGTACAACAACTCCCAACACTCTTTGTATTTTGAGGCCTAAAATACTAACCTATAACTTCTACATACATGACACACATGAAGTATAAACTAGCAAAGCTTATACATGACCAAGCTACCAAGACTTGCAACTTTAGAGTTGAAGCTTGCAACTTCTTGAATGATCTTGTGGAGTTCCTTGCTACATAAGAGAATCACACAAGTCAAGGGTTACTGAGTTAGTTGAGAGAGTATGTGAAAATATGTCCTAAAGGGGTTACTCAAAACTAACAAATGGTTTGGTATTTATAGCAAACTATACTGCAGGTCTGGCGGATCAGGCGGAACCCTCAAATGGGTTCCGCCCGTGTACCCCCAGGGTACCGTCAGGGCTGCAGTTGGTTTTTGCAATAAATCTTCCAAACCAAACAAGGTCACATCACATTACTTCTAGTCAAACACAAGACTTGCAAGCAAGCATAAGGTTAGTCAAACACTCTTTCTTACCATAAATGTATATGGACAAAGCTTACCTTAAATGTGATGTGACATTACTATTTTAAGAAATAAATGTGATGTGACAAGACACTTTCTAATTTAAGAAATGAAAACAATGTTTTGTTTAAAAGGAAATGTAAACCTTAGTTAAACAATACTTAAACACTTAAAGTGATGATTTACTTATAGCTAAACTTCATACTTTGTCATTAACAAAACTTAGCAAAGATCGTAAAATATAAATAACGTTTTTAGGCGATATTTGTATTAACACAGTTGTAAAGAAGAAAGCTATTGAGCTTATTGCTAACAAGTCCTTAACTGAAGATCAAAGAACAGCTCAATTGGTTGATTTCATTCAAATGAAGAATCAACAAGCACTGGATGAAATTATTGGAAACTTCAGAAAAGGTCAAAAGAAACAAAGACAACCCACAAAGGCACAGATCATTCATGAGATGAAAGTATATTACTGTCATGTTGGAACTTGGAAGATGGCTGACTTCAAAGGTATGTCTAATGAAAGAATTGAAGCTATCTACTACAGAATTAAAAGGCAAGATAATACCTTCAGACCTATTGATTTTGAAGAAGTTGAAAGATTCAAACAAAGTAAAAGAAAAGCTTCAACAGTTGAAGATTATGTTACTAAAAGAATGAAAGTTCCTCAAGAGAAAGAATCTCAATCTGAGAAAAGTGCAGAAGATCTACTAAGTGAAATTATCATTGTTGAAGAAGAAGATTTCTATCCAGATCCTTCACAATCAAAACATCAAATTATTGATTGGGAAGTGTACACAACAAAGAATTTTGCTCCCAGTTGGAAAATTATCAGACTGGGAGGAGAATCTTCATCATTCATTCAGTTTGAAGATCTTCTTAAAGCATGTGACAGAGATGATCTTGATACTCTTTGGAAGCTTGTAAATGAAAGATTCAAGGCTGATACTCTCAAGGATATGAAAGAAATGCAGCTCTGGGTTGACTTGAGAAGATTATATGAACCAGATCTTAATGATAAGTATTGGAAGTTTAATTCATCAAACTTGAATACTACATGGACATATTTTGATAAATGTGATGTTCATCATGTTTCTACAACAAATAAAGTGGATGTGTTTATGTTTGCTGAGAAGGAATATCCACTTAAAGCTACAACTCTGTCTGCAATGTTGAAGTCAAAGTTAAGAGTTTATGCAGATAATGAAAAGGTTAGAGCTTTGATTCAGAAGATTAAAGATCAATATGCAAGAGCTGATAAAGGATTAAGAAAAATAAGATAAGTGTTTGGAAGAAATCCCATATTCTCAGGTTTATTGTATACTTGAAGAAACTTATTGATTTACAAATAAATCATAAGTTTAGGGGAGGATTGTTGGGAATTATTCTATCAGTTACAACTGCAGAAGATTGTACTTGCAGTGGAAACTCATTACCACTGCAAGAACAAATATTACCACTGCTCACTTGTTAACTGTTAGAGAAACGCGCATTGATAAACATAGAAAAGATTTTGTGTATATCTTATTCTATTAGTATTATACTTATCTTGTACAAGAGGACTCCTTGTTGTATAAAAGGAGATCCTAGGTCATAGTTAGAATATATCTTTCTAATACGTTTTCTTAAGAGCTTCAAGGTGTAACCCTAGTGATATCTTAGATCACTCGTATTATTATTATTAATAATATTGGAGCTAGTTGTTTTGTTACATTCATTGTTCATACATAAAACTGTTTCATTTACAATCAATCTTCTAAGTATCATTAAGTAGATTCCGCATACTTAGTGGTATCACTCAAAGTATCATTATTAACACAAGTTCAAGGTGTTCACGATCCAACAATTTGAGTCTAAGCACACTTGTTAGCAACATAATGCCTGAATATTAAACAAACAAACGTCCTAGTAATAGCAAAGACATCGACATCTTAAACCCTAAATCACATGATTCTAAACCTATGTTGTTCCTAATCAAGCAAGTACACCAATCGAGCATTCTTTAGTGTTCTCTAAAGTTATATAAACTAGTTAATTTAGACTAAACACATAAGAAATTAAAGCCCTGATTGATAACCCTAGTTTATGATTATTCCTTTTTGACTGTTGAAAACACTTGAAACATTTAGATAATGATTAGACAACAACAATGAAGAAATTAGAAACTCACAATTATGGAAACAATCGAGGATAAAAAAATTGTAAGCCTGAATAATTATGTGTGAAACTTTTGAGAACATTTGTGAAAACATTGATTAGAGCCCGTTTTATTTTCCATGCAAGATCCTTTTACCTAAGTTTAAGACATTTGTGAATCTTTACTCATTAAAGGTTAATAACTTTTCCATTTGAAGTCCAAACAAGGTTAACTTGGAATCATTGCAGAAAGAATTTCCTTTCTCCCCCTCGAATTAGCATATATTTTGTGAAATCTTTTTGTACATTTTAATTCGAGAGATCATAGAAGTTTTTTTGAAAATGAGATTTTAATACGAATGATGAAGAAACATTGTATCCTTGAAGAATTATGATGAGGTGTGCAAACTTCATGATAATGTGAAAAGTTTTCTCCCCCTCAAAACATGTTCCATATTGACAGAGTAAAGCAAAATTTGTTTTAATGAAGGAACATAGTTTTGAAGTTACGAAGTTTGCACACAGAGAAAGAAGATTTTTTTTTTTTTTTTTTTTTTTTTTTTAATATTTAAAGAAAAAAGTTAGATGTTTGACTCACTTAGGTTTAAAGAAAATTTTGCAAATCATCTGGAGTCAAACACCGCATACCAATATGGTGAACTAAATCAACAAACCTTGATGGAGGTAATTATCTCGCATGTGAGAAGGATCCAAATTGCGTGTAGACGACTCAGTAATGTCAGGAATGAGTTGAGCCGGTGCAAACAGATTAAAGAACGCCTTTGGGTCATGCTCTGCGGTTTGTGGAACTGATTTAGATATGGAGTCTTCAGCTGATTGTCGTGAGTTGGACACGGTTTGTTCTGCTGTTGTTGGAGATGCAATTGGAGGACCGTCTCTCCCAACAGTTGTTGTTGTTTGTGAGGTGAATCAGGTACTTGATGGTGATCAAGATGTGCAGCGGAAATTGGTGAGACCTCAGAAAGACGGTTTTCAATCGTATCATCAAACAATGGAGCAAACAAGATTTCCACTTCTTTACGGGTGAGAGACAGTGGTTCAGCCGAAGAATCCAGAAAGTCCAGACGGTTGAATGCGGGTCCTAAGCTGTTTTGCTCAGAAGCCATAGTTGATGTGCTTTTTAAACGGTTAGATGCGGGTCCTAAGCTGTTGTGCTCAGAAACCATAAAATTAAGCTCGGGTCCGAAACTGATTTGTTCCGAAGCCATACCTGTTATATCTGCAAAGAAAGAAAGAAGAGACAAGAAAAACAGAGAACACGGATCCCCAAGAGAATCTGGGTTCCAGATGTTAGAAGCATAAAGATATAGTGTCAATTATCTTCTTGACACTCGAACACACAATTCCGATGGTTTTCCTTCTTGTCTCAGGGGTAGATATAGTGGAGTTCACATTAGTTTGGGTACCTACAATCTCCCAACAAATATCTTATTACAAAACGACCATTGCTTTCCATTTTAATATTAAAATTAAAATATATTAAAATGTTAATATTAAAATATATTGCAACAAATATATTTTAATTTTAAAATTTTAATATTAAAATGTTGAGATTTTTTTTAATATTACATTTTGTATTTTTTATATGGATATGAAATCAAATATCGTATGTGGTTCATTGATCAAGTTGCCACATAAATTTAATTCAGTGCCTACATCAGTCTGTTTATATTGAGATAAATCACAACAAAACTGGAAAAAGGTTTATATTGTGTTATCACCTTTGATTTGTTGTTTACAGTAGAAAAATGGTTTTTTTTTCTTTTTTATTTATTTATTTATTATTTTTTTTTCACAGTAAAAGTAGTGTTTGGACATTATGTTTGGACAACAGAAAATGGATGTTTGGACATGTGCATAAAACCGGGTTGACCCGGTGGTCGAACCGGTTGACCCGCCAACCCGGTGACCCGGTGACTCGGCCGGGTCGATCACAAACCCGGTTTTCAAAACATTGCTATTTTGGACTCTAGATTGATCGATAGATGCAAATGATAGTCAATAATTTAATGCAAATAAACCCATCAGTTGATAGTTGATAACGAGGTGGAATCGGCTTGCGCATTGCGGCGGGTGACAATTTTGTTGTGTCATGTACCTCTTTAAAGGGATGTTTGGTACAGTGAAATGGAAACAAGAGAAAGACAATCAAGGCCTTTTCCATTGTTTGTTTTAAGCAAGGAAAGGAAATAGAGAATAAAAATAGAATTCCCTTTCCGGCTTTTCCATTCTTCAAAAAAAGTAGAGAATTGATGGAATTGATAAATTAGACACAACCCATTCATGGTAGCATTCACTACTACAAAAATGAACATAGAGCCCCCTTAATAGAGCCCGGTTTTAGTGAAACACGGGCTCTAAAGGGATTTTGGATTGTGAAAAAAGGTATAGAGCCATGTTTTTTCTTACAAAACCGGGCTCTATGTTAGATAATGTTAGAGCCGTCTTTTTTATTTAAAAACCGGGCTCTATTCCTCGTATAAAGCCATGATCTCTTTGACAAAACCGGGCTTTATGTTGAAAATCATTAGAGCCATGTTATCTTCAACAAAACCGGGCTCTATTTCACAGATTACTCAACCAAAAATTCCCAATTTCCCCCCACCCCAAAACATAAGCCCCAAAACTCAACTTAAATTTTCATTTCCCCTCAAAAACCCAGTCTCACTTTTCCATCTCCCTCCCAAACCTCGATTACACCCCATTTAACCCCAAAATCAGATCTCACCTTATCTTGATATCTTCTCCCCCAAAACCCGACCTATTTGCTCGTGCCTTGAACTCATGTTTCGACTGTGACTACCTTGGCGACTATTCAAAAGGTTAGTGTGTGTGTGCTCTTTCACTAAAATTAAAGTTAAACCCAATTTTTGACCTAGTTTTAAGATATTTATTTCATGAAACAATAGATGTTTACTTCATAAATTGGTTGTATCTTTGTACTCGTATGTATGTATATTTAGGCTGAAATCACTAAAATTGATTGTAGTTTAGCTTTTGACTATGTTGATTATTTTGACTATTTTTAGCATAGAAAAGTCATGGATTAGGAGTCATGGTCTAAATGAATCTGATTTCTATATTCTGTAACCTGATTGCAGGTGCTCGATTTGGCTATCTTCCCAGAAGCAGAATATGACCTCCCTATATTTTGTGCTAACTTTTTTACCACTGTCAACACAAATATAGTTGTATTGTAAGTCTTTGTACAAAATGTTATCTACATTTTTAATGTTACCAGGTGTCAATACTCAATATGGACTTAGATTTATGACCAATTGCAGGGACCTTAATCCTTTGTATGATGTCATGGATGAGACATATTACAAGGAGAAGTATTATAAAAGCTTGATTCCTCTTGGCCTGAAGTATACCAAGGTGTGTTGAATTTTGACTTTTGGGATTATTTTCTGTATCGAATGGATGGCTAAGATCTATGGTGTGCCGACTTAATATAACCAGGTATCCGCCGTGTGTTTGGTAAAATAATATAACCAGATAATTTTTAAGTCAACTTTTTTTCAGTTACTTATTACAAATTTGCAGGTGTGGCTCAGTTTGATGGATCAGGCAAAAAAGGAAACTGATATTTCTCAAATAGGCTTGAATCGGGAGGCACAACATAGATATTTAGCTTGGAGAGCCCAAAAGGTTTGTCTATCTTCTTTAGTTTATTATAAAGCATATTCTGTTAATGTCATGTTTAATTTGCTTGATGGTTCGAAGTGTACGTAAGGCATAAAATGCCATCTCTATGGCTTTACTGATAACAAATACTGTTTTTACTTCTGACTGCATGTGAATAGTTTATCTGTGGCTTAATGTTTTTGCCCCTCAGCTCACTGTGAAAACATTGTTGGGCTGGTATAAATGCTTGCATCAAATTGACTGATAGACTGATATTTTCCATCAAGATATGAACTTTATGGGTGTGGGAGTTTTATGGGTCGGCCGCCCGACTAGTAACTAGCGATTTTTGCAACCTTGCCATCTATATTACAGACTGATATTGTCCATCAAGATATTTAGAGCACACACACGTGTGTCGTTAAGTTAAAGTTGAGGTTGTAAGTGTAATCAGTCCCCCATGTTAATATACAATAAAGTAACAATTTAGTATTTCTAACATGTCCTTGTTGCTATAATCAGGATCCCGGCTACCATCTTCTCAAAAGATTATTCGGGGAGACTTGCAAAGGTATCCATCACGACTTACTCCATTAAACATAAAGTAGCACGCTTTGACTTTTGAGATCAAATCTTTTCAGTTCTAGTGTCCTCAACTCTTTTGCTTACGATACAATTGACTTTTTTGAACATTTTCACTTAATTTTAATGTCATCTTGTCTATTTTTGTGTAGGACATTGTAAAGAAATTCCTCTTCAATGGAGTGGAAGAGCTCGGTAACAAAACATTTCTAGATTACTTCACAGAGTATGAGGTTGAAGGTGGGTGCAAATGGAAAGCAACTCGTTTCAGAGGATGGAAATGGAAACCAACTCGTTTCAAGGGATGGGACAAGTAACGCCATAGAACTTGGGAGTGGTGGCGCTGAGCTCATTATCACTACAAGAACTGATGATATAATATCAAACAAAGAAATTGGCTCCAGGGAATATTTACGTTATTATCGTCAGAGACCAAGCCCATCGGCAACTGGAGTTCCCATGACAGCTTTATTGGCTGCAAGTTAAGCCTACATCCCATAAATCATCACTAGATAAGTCACTCTACCTGCTCTTAATCTGCAAGAAATTATAGGATAAATAAACTGTTGCTAATAGTTCGTACATAATTGACATCAACATATTTTACTACATTTCAAATTTGATCTCACACATTAGTGTATCTGATATTAATAGTTAGTGGCCAATTAACTTATGAATGGGTCAATTCGAGGTATTCTTGATCTATAACTAATGGGTCAAATGAGTAAAAGATAAATTATTAAAAATGAGTTTCTTGTGTCTCTTTTGGTTCTATAGAGTATAGACTTGCAGTTATATATGCGGACTGAATTGCAGAAGCATATTAACAAGTAAGATTCAATTATGTAGCTACTGTTCAAAGATTGTAAGTTTTACTTTTTTCATGTCCTTGTTATCTTAAAATCGTTAATTATGTATTTGATTCTGATGATGCTCAGAATATGAAAACTGTTGGTAGCTTTATTAACAAAAATTGACAGGAAAAAGACGTATATGCATATACTTTAAAATCACAAGCAAAAATAAAGTGATACAATTTCTTGCAGAAAGTTTATACTTTATCTTGTTTAAGTGAAAATATATATAGCATCGTGTATGCAAAACTAGTTTTGGTGCTGATCTTTTACACAAGTGAACCCTTACACTCGTCTATTAGTTTTTGTCCAATTGACAAATATCATTTCTTTGCACAGAGGATGATTAACATCTTTTGTGAGGCCGGTTAATTTCCTGATAGAACCCTTAGTTCTTTCTTGCTTGTGATGATAGTCGGACTGCAAACATTGCTAACAACTTTATAAAATATCCCTAGCTATAGATTGTAAAGTAAACAAGGCTCTATGTTGAACTCAGTTAACAAACTTATCACTATATCAAATTTTCAGCAATAAACTGGACGCACATATAAACAGGGCAAAGGGCAAAAATCAGCTGGGGTGTGTCTCTCTGAGATGACTGAAACTAAATTATACTAATGATTGCTACATTAAGCGTAGTTTCCATGATCAATGACATACATTGCTATATATCAGATTACTCACAGGTAAATTAAGAAATAATCTTTGTAGAGTAGGGATTCTAAGTGTAAGGTTAGGATATTTGGTTACATGATGAATGCTAACTACTTAACGGTTGTTTCTTTTTTAGACGAAATGCTCTCAAACATATGAAACTCTTGCTATGAAGAAGGTTCATCATTTGTGTTTTGGCGTAGCTACTTCTTATACAGGTAGGTTACTTAGTTCTGGTTAATTAAATGCTTGAATATTTTTTTACTTGAAGTCAGTTCTTAGATGGTTAAAGTAGTCGGGGATGCTTCATTAACAATCTACGCTTTCCCTTCGGTATCAAAACTATTATATATTTAACTTGTTCTTATTACGAGTGATGTTTTATATGCAGCCTGTATATACGATGATTCAGCAAGGACGAAAACTCAAGCAGCGGGCCACTTTTCTCCTCAAAACTTGATACACTAGCTGGAATTGGAGAATATACAGATTTTTTTTTTTTTGTTTTTGTTTTTCCACATAGAGCCATGTTCTTTAAATGAAAACCAGGCTCTATAACTTGGAATAGAGCCCGTTTTGTAAACCGGGCTCTATTTGTGTTTCGAATAGAGTCCCCCCCCCCCTTTTGAGCCCTCATGCAAAACCGGGATTTATGAGCCTTTTCAACAGGGCTCTATGACGATTTTTGTAGTAGTGATTCTAAGGGTGGAGGGTGTGGTCACGTGTTTTCCCTTGCCACATCAGCTCCACATCATAAAAAACACTCCTTTTATCATTTCTTTCAATTTTCTCTGAAGCATTGCAACACCTTCTCTTTTTTTCTTTAATTTAATTTTATATTTTATCATTTAAAAATACATTTAATACACACACATACACTAACAAAAACCAATAAAATATATTCTCTCTCCTCCAAAATGTTGTTTCTCTCTCCCCAAGGCTTCGAGACTAAAGTGCCGCTAGGGAAGTTTTTTGTGTTTTGTTTTGTTTTCCCGAAAGTTGTGCAGTGGCTTTCTTGCAGGAAAAAAAGGGAATCTTCAATCTTTTCTCAAAACGCATCCTATACACTAAAGGAGAATCAAAATTATTAGAAAAAAACGGGGTATGTGAGGCAAAGGCATGTGTTGCACACTGCTATCTTATTTGGGGAAATCACATAAACCCTATTAACAATTTCTCTCTGGCGATTATAATTTGCAAATCTTCGTTTTGACTCATTCTATCATTGGATCTGACATAACTAGGGATGGCAAAAAAAATCCGTACCCTACGGGGAACCCGATCCCCAAACCCGAGTTGACTGGGGAATCCCCAAGTTGACCGGGGATGGGGACGGGGAATCCCCGAATTATTAAATAGGGGATGGGGCGGGGATTGGGATAGCATAAATCCTCGACCCCGAACCCGAACCCGAACCCGAACTTTTTAATGTACAAATATGTATAAATTATATATATATTAATACTAAATGTACTTGTATATGTATATGCTAGTGAGTATTGACAAGTATTATACTCAAAGTATATTTGTATGTGTATGTGACATTCAATGGATCAAAATCATCAAATATTTTAAAATGTTAAAGCAATAATTACGTATTATCCAACCAATATTTTGTCGGAAAACACTCATTCGATGCACTCTATTTTCATATTATATGTAATGTTTCAATATATACAATGTTTAAAGTTGAATACGTTTTAATTAATCCAACTATGCACAATGTACACTTTTTGAGACATTTTATAGGTCAATTCTTTATATTTTTTTATTACTTTTGTTATTTTTATGCTTAATTCATAAGGGCCGAAAATCCCCGGATCCCCGTGGGGATGGGGATGGAGATGCAAAACGATTCCCCGATGGGGATGGAGGCGGGGATGAAGATGGGAGTGAGAAACGGGGATGCGGATGGTAAATACGATCTCCAATATTCCACGCCCCATTACCATCCCTAAACATAACCATCTCTCCTACTTATCATGTAATTAAGTTTGGGCTTTGTACAACTTGTTGTTCATATCAACATATACACTTCTATTCAAACCTCAAAATCCACAACATATAAACACACATATCTTGAGGTTTTAATTTAATACTCCATTTGTCCCATATTAAATGCATGTTTGACTTTTTAAAGTCTTTCTTGCTCAACTTTGACCTTAAATATTTTTGTTTGTGTAATATAATACTTGATACAAAATATATGAAAGGATTAGGTTTTAAATGTACAATCATTGTATATAATTGTTATCAAATACTATATAATACAAGCACAAATATTTAAGGTCAAAGTTGATAAAGAAAAACTTTAAAAGTTAAACCTGAACATTTAATATGAGACAGAAGGAGTATATGTTAGTAGTATTACCAGTGGATATGCATATTATATTCGGAGTATCATGGAACAAATTCCAGCTCGTGGTTTCTTGTTTTTTAACCATTTGCAGTAACATATTTTCTAAAAACTCTACAAATGTGAAATTTTCTTAACATAAAGTTACAGCGTATGTGTATGATAATATGATTGATAAATAATGGTGAATTGATTTGATTGATTACAATTACATTGTATCTATAGATAGACAGAAAATTCTAGACTCGGGCTTGAACCCGTTACATAATACGGTCTAACACTCCCCCGCAGTCCGAGCGGCGAAATCGCGAAAGCTCGGACTGGAGATTAAAAGCTAAAAATAATAAATTAAAGCAAATAAAAAATTGTTGATGAAGACATTCGACAGCAAGCGCAAGCACATCTTCAGCTTCAGCAGCAGGAAACAAATCAGATAAACCAAAATATCCATACGAAACAGGATAAACCAAAGTATCATTACTAAATGGGATAAACCAAAGTATCGCTTACCAAACAGGATAAACCAAAGTATCCTGACCAAATGGGAAAACCCAAATTATCCCCTACGGGATAACCTAAAGTATCCCGTACAGGATAACCAAAAGTATCCTTTACAACTAAAACAAAAGAAATAAAAAAACTAATGCACTAACATCAAACAAAAAAAATAATAAAACGAAAGTTGGTTTTAAAACTTAAACCCCAAAAGAACTTTCCGAATAAACGGGGCGTGTTTTTCGTGTTTTTCCCTAGAAAAACATAAAGATTTAAAAAAAAAAAAAAAAAAAAAAAATCTATCCCTTTTATTAATTTAAAAAGGATTCGAAGGAGATGGAAGAACAGCCGCAATATTCACGTGTAGGTAAAGAACATATTGATTTGTTGACCAAGAGAACAAATCACGTGTAGGTAAAGAACAAATATTGATTTGTTAACCAATATAATAGAACAAATCACATGTAGTTAAAGATCAAAGATGCGATCAGTGTTTTATTGATTGGGACAGATGTTAACGTTTAAAAGGAGCCTCCGAACCTCTGGCGTGTAACCGGCGGCTGGAGGCGGCGGCAGAAGATTAAAGTGGCGGGAGGATTAGGGTTTTGTGAATCTTAATAGCCTGATATCATGTAGGATAATATAATTGATAAATAACTAGTTATAATGCCTGCGCACGCACGGATTTTTTTTAAAGTTTTTTGAATGACATATTTTTATTTATTAAAAAACAAATAATTTAATCATTGTTTTGTTTAATTTATGATTTTTAATTAAAGTTTTTTTTATTATTAAAGATAATCATTTAAAAAGTTTAATCTTTAGTTGCATTTTATTTATGTTTTTTGTATTTATTTTTTACTTGTATAGTATATCAACAAAACGAATTTATAAATTTATAAATTAAAAGATAATAATTAATTAAAATATTACTTAATAAGGAAATAATCTTATTTTTGAAATACGAAAATCCCAGGGGTTTTGTTTTATTATATAAAAGATGGTGAATTGATTTGATTGATTACAATTACATTGTATCTAAAAATAGACAGTAAATTCTAGACTCGGGTTTAAGCCCGTTACATAATACGGGCTAACAGTATGAACTTAATAAAAATTGTGTAATATAAACTTACATCTAGCAATAATAAATGGTTGAGAATTATAAATTTTGAGTAATATCAACATTTTCATTGCACTATATTTACGGTAGCAAACAAGAGAATCAAAAATCATGTACAGTTTTTGGCTCGATTTTATGTGTACCAAACAAATGGAATATATTTTCTTTCTCTTGAGTTATTCCTTTTCCTAATGATCCAATTCTAAACTGCAATTTCATTCTACCCTAATTCAATCGTACCGAATTTGTATGAGGCCCAATGGGTATATTTTAGTATGAGTTTGTTTCTGGAGTTTAGTAGAAATTGTTACTACGTATTCACTTTCTAATGGGCTCTTTGATGTAAATTTGTATGGGGCCCAATGGGTATATTTTTGTATGAGTTTGTTTTTGGAGTTTAGTAGAATTGTTACTACGTATTAACTTTCGAATGGGCTCTTTAAAGCAAATTTGTATGAAGCCCAATGGGTATATCTTTTGTGGAACCAATGGGTTCTCAAATTTGTTTTTAAAGAAAAAGTAAAGTAAAATAAGTGGTGGGTCTTCAACTTTAATTCCACTTATAGAACGGAAACATTATAAAATAAAAATACAAAGACTTTCATCTCTTTCCTATTCACTCAACTTTCTTTTCTTCATTGAAAAAAACTCAAGAACACAACATTATTTTGTTTCATTTCCTTTCATCTAAAAAAAAATTTGAGAACATAGTGTTAGGGTATTTCACTGTGCGTTTGCTTTTTGTATACGGACTGATTGCATGCATCGAAGATGTAATTTTTTTTAATCGCAAATTACTTCACTTCATACTCAGGTATACTATAAACAAGTTGAGCGTCGGTACACCGCGTTGCTTTGGGGCGTCGTTGAAAAGTGGCAATTACAGAGCCGTGGTCATTAGTGCATAAAGGTAGGTAAGTATTAGTAATAAAAAACGTAGCAATACTCGAATAAAAACGCAGCAATATTCAAATAGAGTTTTATAAGTTTTAAATCATCAAAGATTTAGTGTAATAAAATACAGCCTACACCACTCTGACAAAGGCAAGATGCATTTGCTACATAGCCATTGTTGGTTGTTGCTCCAACCAAGCCGTATCCGACTATCCGCATCCTCGATGTGATAAGAACAAACAATATGATGTGTTTAGAATTCATCATGTATCAGCAACACAATATGAAGCATATACCCGTCATACATAACAATGTTATGTCCAGCCTCAAATTGGAAGTGTGAAATGGACAAGGTCTACTGCTCCAACAGTGGGCAATCTCTGCTCCAATGGTGGGCAATCTCAGTCAAGCATGATATTGGCATTAAATGATTTAAGCCTTTCACACACTGTAGGGAGACTAACACTATCCAAGCCTATAACTTTTTCACCTATAAATAGAGCTTCAATATTGAGGTTCCATGCATCAGAAAACAAGAGAGATATCAGTGAGATAAACACTTGAGAGTATTTGTAATAGGTTCGGTTTTTTGTAGTTGAGTGAGCTTGACTCCTCCTGTAATTCTGTTCTTTGTTATATGAATAGAAGAATTTTCCGAGCCTAACAAGTGGTATCAAGAGCTTGGTTATTCATCCAGTCCATTGGTCTAAATTGATGGTTCACCCTCTTTCAGACCGTTTCTTGAAGCGGTCAGGTTCCATCCAGTTTCAAGCATTCCAGATTCATTTGTGAGTCCTGTTTGGCCTAATTTTGCTTCCACCTGTACAAGCAAATAAGGTGCACTTTATCATGGAGAAATCATCATCGGATACCATGATTCCGCTCACATCCACAAATTACAACATGTGGAAACCTCGTATGGAGGATTTGCTAAATTTGAAGGATTTAGCAGAGCCCCTCGACAATCAAGTGGCCAAACCCGATAAGAAGACTGACGATGAGTGGGACAAAATGAACAGGAAAACTGTTGCACAAATTCGACAGTGGATCGACCACAGTGTGTTCCATCATGTTGCACAAGAGAAAAGTGCATACAAACTATGGGAAAAGCTCGAATCCATGTATCAGGCGAAGACGGCCCGAAACAAAACGTTACTAATGAGACGGCTGGTAAATCACAAGTTACGTGGTGGTACCTCGGTAACTGAACACACGAGTCAGTTCCAGGATCTCGTGAACCAGCTGAGTGCATCCGGATGGGTTCTCAAAGATGAGGAACAAGCCATATTACGCTTGAGTTCTCTACCTGATAGTTGGGAGACCCTTGTTGTCACTCTCAGTAATTCCGCCCCTAGCGGCACCGTGACTATGCAAATGGTCACAGACGCCTTGATGAATGAGGAAGCCAGAAGAAAAGAAGCCGGGTCTGATCAATCACATGCCCTTGTTTCAGAAAATGATGGACGCGGGGGAGGTAGGAGCGGTGGTAGAGGACGAGGTCAAGGTAGAGGCAAAGGTCGAGGTCAAAGTAGAGGGAGATCTCAAGTTCGAGGTAGATCACGAGAACGGGGAAAGTCTATCGATACCAATAGTTGCTTCGATGGCCATTGCAACTATTGTGATCGTTATGGTCATAGGAAGAGGGATTGCCGAAAGTTTCTACGGGAACAGCCGCAAACGAGCGAGAGTTCGAGCAAAGAAGATGGAGAGGCCATGGTTACAATGTCACCAGACATTGCACTTGTTACATGTGGAGAAGAATCGTGCCTACACGTTGGTACTCATGATATCGAGTGGGTGATTGATACCGCTGCATCATTTCACGCCACTCCAGATAGGGATCTATTCATGACTTATAGATCCGGAGACCACGGTTTTGTGAAGATGGGAAATAAGAGTTTCTCAAGTATTGTCGGTGTTGGTGATGTGCTCGGAAGAACCAGTGTTGGATGTACACTTGTGTTGAAAGATGTTCGACATGTTCCTGATCTAAGATTGAATCTAATCTCAGGACTAACTCTAGATCGTGAGGGCTATGAAAATAACTTCAAAGAAGGTACGTGGAAGTTATCTAAAGGTTCTATGGTTATTGCTAGAGGACATATTTGTGGTACTCTTTATAAAACCCATGTTAAGTTGTATCGTCCAAGTCTCAATGCTCTTGAAAAAGAGACTTCTCCAAACCTGTGGCACAGGAGGTTGGGCCACATGAGCGAGAAGGGATTGGCGACTCTTGCAAAGAAGGAGGCTATCTCATTTGACAAAGAAGTGCCTTTGGATCCTTGCCAACATTGTCTATTTGGGAAACAACATCGAGTTTCCTTCAGTTCAACCAGAAAGAATCGCTCCGAGTTGTTGAGTCTAATCCACACAGACGTTTGTGGTCCCATTGATGAAGAATCTCTTGGCGGAAATAGGTACTTTGTGACCTTTATTGATGATGCATCACGAAAGGTATGGGCTTATTGTCTCAGCAGGAAGGATCAAGTGCTTGATCGCTTCAAAGTGTTTCATGCCATGGTAGAAAGAGAGACAGGAAAGAAGCTGAAATGCCTCCGATCCGACAATGGAGGCGAGTACACTTCCCGGGAGTTTTCAGCTTATTGTGTTGAACATGGAATTAGACACGAGAAGTCGGTGCCACGGACCCCACAACATAATGGCGTAGCTGAAAGAATGAATCGCACTATTGTGGAGAAAGCTCGATGCATGCTCAGTATGGCTAAATTACTGAAGTCATTTTGGGGAGAAGCTGTTGCGACAGCTTGTTATCTTATCAACAGGTCACCATCAGTTCCATTAAACTTTGAAGTTCTAGAAAAGATCTGGTCTGGAAAGGATATTTCGTACTCTCACTTAAAAGTATTCGGGTGCAAGGCATTTGCGCACGTGTCCAAGGAGCTGAGGAAGAAGCTTGATCATAGATCCACTTCGTGCATCTTCATCGGTTATGGAGATCAAGAGTTTGGGTACAGGTTATGGGATCTTGAAAGCAAGAAAGTCATTCGGAGCAGAGATGTGGTGTTCCATGAAAATCAATTTCACGAGTTTGCTCCAGCAGTCAACAAACTACAAAGTTCTCGTACTCGAGAAGATGTTCCTGAATCATCACAAATTTCTCTCGACAACGAGGAATTTCCGGATAATGTTCATGGTGAACAAGATGAACCAGTAAATGTTGGTGATGATCAAGACGAGGAGATTCTTGAGCAGGGGGAGCGTTCACCCCAAGGTGCTACTGAAAATGCTCTAGTTCGACGTTCCGAGCGAGGTTTAGTTCCACAAAAGCAATACTCGCCAACTGAATGGATCCTTCTTACCAGCGAGGGGGAGCCAGAGAGCTTTCGAGAAGCTCAATCTCATAAAGATAAATCCCATTGGTGGAAGGCTATGGAGGAAGAAATGAACTCATTGCACAAGAATCAAACGTATGAGCTGGTGAAACTTCCTGATGGAAAGAAAGCCTTGAAAAACAAATGGGTTTTCAAACTGAAGAAAGATGGAAATGGCAAAATTGTGAAGTACAAGGCGAGACTTGTGGTTAAAGGCTTCCAACAAGAGCAAGGAATTGACTTTGATGAGATCTTTTCACCGGTTGTGAAGATGGTGTCAATTCGAGTTGTACTTGGGTTGGTTGCGAGTCTAAATCTTGAACTTGAGCAGATGGATGTAAAAACGGCATTTCTCCATGGTGATTTGGAAGAAGAAATATACATGGAGCAGCCCGATGGTTTCGAGGTTCGAAAGAAAGAGCATCTCGTTTGCAAGTTAAAGAAGAGTCTATACGGTCTCAAGCAGGCCCCAAGGCAATGGTACAAGAAGTTTGACTCGTTCATGGTAGAACATAAATACAAGAAGACAGTTGCAGACCACTGTGTGTACCTAAAGAAGTTTCCAGATGGTAAATTTATCATCCTTTTGCTTTATGTCGATGATATGCTGATAGTAGGTCAAGATGCAGCCATGATCACAAACTTGAAGCGGGATTTGTCCAAGTTTTTCGATATGAAAGACTTAGGCCCAGCGCAACAAATTTTGGGCATGAAAATTGTTCGTAATCGGAAGGCAAGGAAACTGTTCTTGTCACAAGAGGAATATGTTGAACGTGTGATCAAACGGTTCAACATGGAAAGTGCTAAGCCTGTTAGCACTCCGCTAGCAAACCACTTCAAGTTGAGTAAGCAAAATTGTCCTTCTTCCGAGAAAGAAAAGAAGATGATGAAAGGGGTGCCCTACTCTTCAGCGGTAGGAAGTTTGATGTATGCAATGGTATGTACGAGACCTGATATTGCTCACGCTGTCGGTGTTGTAAGCAGATACTTATCAAATCCAGGAAGAAAACATTAGGAAGCTGTCAAATGGATACTACGGTATCTAAAAGGTACGTCCAAATTATGTTTGTGTTCGGGGGAGCGAAACCAATCTTGGAGGGTTACACAGATGCAGATATGGTTGGAGATCTCGACATCAGAAAATCTACTTCTAGTTACATATTCACTTTAGCAGGGGGAGCCGTATCGTGGCAATCCAAATTGCAGAAATGTGTAGCAGTATCAACGACAGAGGCCGAATACATTGCTGCAGTTGAAGCCGGAAAGGAACTTATGTGGCTAAAACGTTTCCTTCAAGAATTGGGTTTTCAGCAAGAAGAGTACATGATTCATTGCGATAGTCAAAGTGCCTTGGATCTTAGCAAGAATTCGATGTATCATTCTCGCACAAAACATATTGACGTTCGACATCATTGGCTTAGAGAAGCAATTGAGCAACGAGATTTGAAGCTCTCAAAAATCGATACAAATGATAATCCTGCAGACATGCTGACAAAAGTTGTGCCATACGAGAAACACAAGTTGTGCTCCGGGATAGTTGGATTGAGAAGTATTCAACAGAGTCTGGAGGGGGAGATTTGTTATGTCCAGCCTCAAATTGGAAGTGTGAAATGGACAAGGTCTACTGCTCCAACAGTGGGCAATCTCTGCTCCAATGGTGGGCAATCTCAGTCAAGCATGATATTGGCATTAAATGATTTAAGCCTTTCACACACTGTAGGGAGACTAACACTATCCAAGCCTGTAACTTTTTCACCTATAAATAGAGCTTCAATATTGAGGTTCCATGCATCAAAAAACAAGAGAGATATCAGTGAGATAAACACTTGAGAGTATTTGTAATAGGTTCGGTTTTTTGTAGTCGAGTGACCTTGACTCCTCCTGTAATTCTGTTCTTTGTTATATGAATAGAAGAATTTTCTGAGCCTAACAAACAAACCATAATTTTATAAAAACAATAGCAATCCACGGTTACGAACATCATTTATAGCAACAACATTGAAGTAGGAAAAGAACATACCCGATCCAAGATCTGGTATCGTGGTAACGACGTTTCAGTCTACGCATGTATGAATCACCTCCTACCCTCCTGCTGATATAAACCTGCGAAAATTAACAAATATCACTCGAGTATCCGCTAATATTTTGTCCAAATATAGCCTTAACCATGTAAACCAAACACTAAGAGTATCCGAATATAAAGTCAAATAAATATCTACTTAATCTAGAATGCAAGATCATAACAAAACACAAACCTAAAAAATAAACAATCCAAAGAGTCATTTATAACCCAAAGCATGTACACACCTTTTTTGATGAGTTCTAGCCGGAGCAACAACCTAGCAGTTTAAAACCCTAATCCTTACTGATTAAAATTAATTTTTTGTGATGTCGCAGAGAATCCGATCTATCAACAATTTGTTTCGCCAATTGATGATTCTATTGTGTGTGTGAGAAAGACTACTCCCGAACATTCTAGTCAGTGGCGGACCCATTAATATTGAGGACGGGGGCAAAAAAAATTTGTTGACAAAAATCGTTGTGCACACAAAAATAAAGGTAAAAAGTCATTGTGCACACAAAAATAAAGATAATAGATACAAGGTTTTTACCTTGTTTGCCTTCAAGGTGGGGGGCAATTTGATTTTGTGATGGGGTGCACTTTAATAAAAAGGTCCCAAAAAAATAATTTTTACACTAAATTCTGATTTTTTTTGGCGAATCGTGGAGGCACCGCCCCCAAACTTTATACTTAGTTCCGCCCCTGATTCTAGTCATCTGTGTGTGTCTAAGATATGCTATAAAGTCTAACTGGCAACTAATGCGACACTGCTCGAAGCACCAAATTATGGAGGTATTTGTTGCTTCTAAGGCTATGTTTGGTGCGATGAGCGGTGAGCAATGACTTTTTATTTATTTTTAATTGTTGTTTGGCAAAGGTGCGGTGAGCTTTGCTATTATTTTAGAAAGCTCATTTTTTCAATGCTTCTTTAAGAAGCGGTGAGCTGTGGCTACTGCTCACAACTCACTACTACTGCTCACCACTACTTTTACCAAACACACCCTAAATCTGTAATGGTTGATTAAAAAAGGGAGTAATAACATCAAATGCAAAACCCGTGCTGCTAGACGCTGAAGCTGATGTTGAACCAACGGCAAGTGTGCTTGAGTCATCAAAGGTATGGTTGAGTAAGGGTCAAAATATTTGTGTGCTGGTAGTACTAACAGAGGCTTTATTTGAAGCTTCATGCAGTGGCAAGCCAAAGCATCCTAAAGTAGGTTGCGCTTCATAAGATAGACCTCACGAAGGATTTTTGCCTCGACACAATTAGTCTTTGTATACTATTTGTTGGATTCCATTTTGTGTGAGTTCCTATTCCTGCCAGCAGAGGGAAAAAAAAGAAAGATCTAGCCTATAAGTAATCCTAAACACATGCTAAAAGCACTTTCAATAAGCAACACAAAACTAATTAGGCAAACAAAAGGTTATTTTTGTTAGTTTTATAGACATAAAATAATAATTGTGTGTTAGAATCTAACTCGAGATTACGAGATTGCACACTTTACGTATGAAGAGTAAATGAATAATAATAATTTATAAATGTTATGAATATTTATTAATAAACACAAAACATATAATGACCGTTAGTATTTAACGGATAAATGACTAACGACCGTTGCATGTGTTAATACAAATAATGTCAAAAACGTTATTCGCATTATTCGGTCTTCTCGTGTTTTGATAATCACAAAATATAAAGACATGTTATGTAAAGTTACGGTTTATAAGTTTTTAATCGAGGAAACTCGTTTCTTCTACGTAGCTGCTACAACATCACTTCAGGTATGAACAAACATTATACCGTCATTTGTTAAGCGATCAAAGAGTTTTATTTTCTCCTAAACTCATATTTTTAAGTTTGACAAAACATTTTCACAAAAGTATTTTTGTGTTTTTAAAGAAATGTTTTATTAAGAAAATAAATTCAAATTCATACCTTATAACAGCTAGTTTTCCCCCCAAAATAAGTTCAGCCTGCACCATATAAGTTTTCACCACGTCAGGACAAAATGGAAGCGTTTTGTTGGGACGGTCCCTTAAATAGGTCGGCGGTCCCTTAGTGATAAAGGACTGTCTGGTATTTACAGGACCGTCTGTCTCCCTCCTGTCGCCTATAAATATTGAAATGTTACACTTCATAAAACATGGATTTTCACACACAAAACTTTCTGGTCTATGTTCATTTTTTTTTCTTTGATCACTATAACATGTCGGTATGTGTTTATATGTGATTTCCTCTTCCGTCAAGCGCAAGAGAATAGATGAAGACTCGAGATGTTATAGGTGTCCACACAAAAACGTAACAAGTGTTACGGTGATAGGTTCTGTAAATAATGTCATTGTTTTCCGACTTGTGTGTGAGTCGAGGATGGGGATATTTGTGTGAACTTGGATGGTGATGTAGATCCAATAAGTCTTGTAACTAGATTAGTTCATGTATTTGATATGATGATAGTGATGTCCTAGTGTGTAGGTTAGGACTTAGTCGAGTCTTTGTGTAAAGACTTGGATCGGGTGATGATCCAAGTGAGTATTGTGTGAAGCCTTGGTTCGGGTGAAGAACCAAGTGAGTCAAGTGTGTGAAGGCTTGGTTCGGGTGAAGAACCAAGTGTGTCAAGTGTGTGAAGGCTTGGTTCGGGTGAAGAACCAAGTATGTCAATTAAGTGAAGGCTTGGATCTGGTAAAGATTCAAGTTGGATAAGAGTGCTTGTTCGTGTGGCCACGTGGGCCTTGGAGTAGATTGGTTCTAGCTACGATTAGAACTCGACATTATGCTTAGTGTCATTAAGCCTTTTGTAAGCATGTGTATGGATTGCTTTTCCTGAAGGAGTGTGTTGATATAGTGATTGATAACTCTCGAGTGTGGTACTCGGGGAGTGGAGTAGGACGGAGAGTGAGCTTCGTATCGAACCACTATAAATCGCCGCGTCTCTTGGTTGTGTTCTTTCCTTACTCTTTACTTTACTTGTTTTATTTGTGTATGCTAGTAACCAAATTGATATCACATAACTAGTAGAATTCAACAAGTTTGTAAATGTAAATTAACCGGACCTTAAACGGCTAAACGCTTTAGAAAATTAAAAAGACGTGGTGAAACTATTCAACCACCCTTCTAGTTTCTACAAGATGAATAAAATGAAAGAAATTATGTGTGATTATTTGGTAAGTCAAGAAGCTTTCGAAATCCCTTTGGGATTAAGGTGGCCGATCGGTGGGCTATAGGATCTCCCAAAACCACACAAACTTGTCTTCCAAGTTTCACAATACTATATTAGAAGGGCTAGGGTTGATTAATTTGTTTTTCATAAACAATAATTGTTTGTGCTATTTACTTGCATAAACATTTACTTGGTATTAGCACGTGTGTACAAGAACGTGAATCAAACAAACTATTGTTTGATTCTTGGATTGAATTACAAAAAGGTAAGGGGTAATTCCAATAATCCACATAAACCCTAATTAGGGTTCATAAAGTTGATTGCTTGGAATTAGATTCTTGTTTGGCTAGAATCTCAAGGTACATTTACTTTTATTATTGGTTAATTAATTTATACATTATATGATCCTACGCTTCCGCATGTACTTTGATGCTTTATGTGTTTATAAGTGATCCTACGCTTTCTGGTCAAGGTTCATTTTTTTTTATCTTTGATCAATATAACATGTCGGTATATTTTTATAAGTGATTTCCTCTTCCGTCAAGTGCAAGAGAAGAACTCTCGACATAGATGAAGACTCGAGATATTATAGGTGTTCACAGACAAACGTAACAAGTGTTACGGTGATAGTTTCTGTAAATAATGTCATTGCTTTCCGACTTGTGTGCGAGTCGAGGATGGGGATATTTGTGTGAACTTGGATGGTGATGTAGATCCAAGAAGTCTTGTAACTAGATTAGTTCATGTATTTGATATGATGAGAGTGATGTCCTAGTGTGTAGGTTAGGACTTAGTCGAGTCATTGTGTAAAGACTTCGATCGGGTGATGATCCAAGTGAGTCTTGTGTGAAGGCTTGCTTCGGGTGAAGAACAAAGTGTGTCAAGTATGTGAAGGCTTGGTTCGGGTGAAGAACCAAGTGTGTCAAGTGTGTGAGGGCTTGGTTTGGGTGAAGAACTAAGTGTGTCAAGTGTGTGAAGGATTGGTTCGGGTGAAGAACCAAGTATGTCAATTAAGTGATGGCTTGGATCAGGTAAAGATTCAAGTTGGATTAAGCCTTGTGTAAGCATGTGTACGGATTGCTACGCCTGAAGGAGTGTGTTGATATTGTTGATTTAAATAATGCATAAAAACGTTATTAATATTTATCGATATCCCTATGTTTTGACGATCACAAAATGTAAAACCATTAAACGTAAAATCATTACGTAAACAAGTATTTAGTGACAAAATATCATTATATCCAACTAATTCACTTAAGGTATGAATAAACAATTGCCTAATACATTTTATGATCAAAGGAAGGTTTATTTACTAATTACAAATTATATAAAATGGTATAAACATTTTATATATTTAGAAAAACACTTTTGGTGATTAGAGGAAAATGTTTATTTCAAAATAAATAAATGAATTCAAATTTTTAACCAAATTCAGTTAAATTTTCACCAAATAAATTTTCCCCAGAAAAGACAAAAAATTCAGGCCGTTACAGGTGGGCAGCCCCCTTAATTATAAGGGGCGGCCCCAATAATTTTAAGGGGGCCGGTATACGCTCCTGTGTCGGAATTTTTTGCCTATAAATACTGGTTCAAATCTGTAATTTTACCTCACCTTTTGCACTATAACTTTCTGTCCAAATTCTTTCAAATCATCTTCCTAAAACTTTTGATCATAAATATATTAGTTCTTGTTTTCAAGTGATCCTATCCATCCTCATTCAAAGTGCAAGAGAAGAATACTTCTCCAACATCTTGTTTAGAAGTATTGTAGAGTTGTGTATATTGTTAGTTGTTGTGTAAATTATTTTTAAAGGTGTAGAAGGTGTGTAATAGGTAGATCTCGGTGGGTTAGTAGTTGTGAATAGAAGTAGTGAAGATATAGTTGTGTTGTGAAGAAGAAGTAGTGAAGGTGTGAGAAGTAGTGTAGTGGTAGTGGCGTGTATAAGTCGTGAAGAAGTTGTGTAGTGACTAGTGGTGTGAGATTAGTTCTAGCTACTATTAGAACTCGACATTTAGCTTAGTGTCGTAAATCGGTGTAAGCAAAAGTTGTGTAAGGTTTCTCCGCCAAAAGGGAGCTCTTTGTGTTAGTGAAGAAAACTCTCGAGTAGGTGACTCGAGGAGTGGAGTAGGGCAAGGAAGGAGACCTTGTAGCTGAACCACTATAAATCCGCTGTGTCTTGGTTTGATCTTTCCATCTCTTGTTCATTACCTTATTTACATTTTTATTGTTTACATACTCATAAATATTTACATCTAGTTATAGCTTGTGATATTGTGCTAAAATTGATTTCACACAAAGTTCAAACAAAAGGTTCATTCACAAAATAAAGTTTTTATAAATAACCTAAAAAGATATAATACATACATACACATATACAAGTGAAATTTATCATTTAGATTAAGTATATTTCTTTAACAAATCTTGAATTGTAGATTTTGAAAACAAAGTTTTGAAATAAAAATTGACGTAAAACTATTCAACCCCCCCTCTAGTTTTCCACAATTGGTATCAGAGACAGGTTAAACAAGATTTTTAAAATATATTGTATTTTAAAACTTGAAATCGATCTATGGAATCGGAAAAATATTTAGAAGGAAAAATGACATTTAAACTACCATATTTTGAAAATGTGAATTTTAGTGAATGGAAAAATAAATTTGAAAATTATGTGAAATCAATAGATCAAGATCTTTGGCACATCATTTCAATTGGTGATAGTCAAGCAAAAACGGTTTTTGAAAATCAATACAATTACCCCCAAACAAAGATTGATAAAAATACTAAAACCAAATTAATGATTTATAAAATACTACATGGAATTGAATATGAAAGAGTATTCTTTTGTAAAACGGCAAATGATATTTGGAAATGTTTTTTAAACTTTCACCAATGGAAATGTCCAGCCAAAGATGATAAACTTGATGTTGCACAAGAATTAATTGTTCTAGAAAATTTAATAAACAAACATTTAGTTGATGTAAATACAAGTGCTACTAGTTCAATTATGGTCATTGAAGGTATCTACAACGAAGATTACATGAGCCAAATCTGAAGAAAGATTATAAATGAAACACGGAGCGACATGGAAGGTGAAGAGGATCATTATATAGCATGTGAAGATTGTGAAGCATATAAAGCCCCAAACGAGGTACAATCCGAAACCAAACATTTTTGCTATGATCAATTCATATTAGAGTTTTCAAAATTAGAAAGTAACTTCAAAAGTTTTTGCAACATAGACTCAAATATCACGTTTAAAAATGAATCTTCAACATCCACTGAAGAAAATTTTGAAAAAGGAAAAATACTTGCTAAATTTGAAAATTGCTCCAAATCACTAATATACTTAATATTCAAATGGCCTTTGATGACAAAACTGGATTAGGATTTAATTCTAATGATACTTTGACAAATAAATCAAAGCAAATAGAGTTTGTAAAACCTAGTGGAGAAATTTAGAAAATTACTCTAGTCATAACAATTGTTTATCTCTTGAGACAAGAAGGCCATTATCATTGTGTGAAAACATATTGATAAGAAATTCTTGCACTTGTTAACAACATCTATACCATATGCATTTTAAATGCAATGGATGTTGTGACTAACCATCTAGGACCCATAAGACTTTGGGTACCAAGTTGTTTCACATGTTAGGTATCATAATCATGAGGATTAGCACACTCGCATATACGTGAAGTTTGACGAACAATTGAGACATGCATTTAAACCTTCAAGTGTTTATGCTTCAAGAACTTGCTTGCGATACTATGGTGTAGTCTTGTTATGGGTTCTCTATTGCATTGCTTCCTCTTTTCACTTTCTCATAAGTCTTATTGAATTAATTCATTTTAAGACGCAAGGTACGTTCTCTCTTTTAATTATAACGTAAACTTCCAAGATTTTTAATTGTATGTTCGTGTGATAATTTTGTTTATTGTATTATTTACACTGCGGATATATTCACTAAACCCGTTTAGCATGTACTACTTAATCACTAGCATTTAGGATTAGGGATGATGGAGCAAATTGATAAAATTCTAGTAGAATTTCATAAATCAATTATTTCATAAAATTGCTTTATTTTCTCTTCTTCGTTCTTGAATCTAGGTATCTACTTCACACAAAAATTGAAGATTGAGAACTCTACATTGCATAAATTTCTTTTTAAAACTCAATCTATCTAAACTATTCACATTTTTAGCAACAAATATTGTAAGTCATTCATAACACATTTCATCAAATTTTGGTCATAATCATCATTAAGTATTTTACTTCAATTTCTTCAATATCATTTTGGTTCTTTCAAATCAAGTCTAGAATTTTCATAACTAAATGTTTTCCATAAGATTAAAATGCTTAATTAACATTAAAACCCTTTAATTACAAATCCTCTTAATAAAATTTCTCTTTGCTTATACACTACTTTTCAAAAAAATTTCTTAAACACATTGTTGAATAATGCTAAAAACGTTTTCTCATAAATCATGCTCCATACTACACATGTAATTGTCATATTATATAATCAAATATATATTTTTGACAACCATGGGTTTAACAAATAACATCAGGGAGATTTTGGATTGCTTCTTAGGATTTTTTTTTTATTTTTGCATTAGGAGTTGAAGCAATCGCATCTTCACATATGTTGAAATTAGACACAAATTATTACTAAGACATAAGTCATTTTGTCACATTTGTTCCATCATTAGCTTCCCACTCACTAATTGCCTTTGGATATATGACTTGGTTATTTGTTCCTCTACATTACTATCTTTGCATGGAACTATTTTATATGCTTAGTTGCCTACATGTATACTTTCCATGCATACTTCATTAAGATGATACTTGAATAGTTGCCTAAAAGAGATGGACTTGCCTAAAACCAAACCTCCAAACAAACATCTTTCTGAAAAATTTCTGCCAAAAACCATTTATGCCATTCTGGGAACCAGGACCTGGGCGGCCCCCATAATTATCAAGGGCGGCCCCTTTAATTTTAAGGGGACTGACCATTAATTAAGGGGGCCGGCCACCTGTTGGTCGAGGTTCCCTGTCTGCTTTCTACTTTCTAGCTCATTTCACCCTATTTTGATTCCTTACTTCCCTAAATTCACAAACACTTTTTGTCTAGTAAATCCTCCACTAATTTATCCTTCCATAAACACATAATCATCACACTATAAATACCTCTCCTCATCACATATCCTTGCTTAACCATTCCATCATGACCTCTCCCAACAAACCAAAATCAAAATCCTCTAAGCTAGCAAGGATGACTGAAAAGCCCACATGGAGAAAGAAACAAAGCCCTCAAAACAAATCCATCTCAACAAGTGGATTTGGTAATCAATCAACACCTCCAAACACTTACTTTCCAAACTACACTCCAAACCCACAAGGACACTCCTTTGAACAACTCTATAAACCTTACCACATTGGCCAAACATCCAATTTCATCCCAAACCATACATCTCAATTTCCATCCAACTACAATGATCCATATCACTTAGGTCAATCATCAAATTACAACCCCAACTACACAACACCAATTCATCCACCTCCACCAAATGATTCACTCCACATTATCACGGAAAAACAAAAGTTCCGTGAAGAAATTAACCAAATCCATGATCTTAACGATCTCCTTGCTATGCATCTTGCACAACGTAACAAAGGGCATCCTCCATCATCACCCTATGCAAACTGCTTACCCCACTCTCTCAACTTGGACCAAGTTACAAACCACACTCATTTTTTCCCTTGTTGCATCTTCCTCTAAAAACAAATCCTCTACTTGAGTGAAGATATCTCTTGGATTGAGTATCTTCTCACTCGTCCTCATCCAATACCACCTTTGACACGATACAACATCATGAGGTCCACCTCTTCTGCTCCATATCCTACACCATATCCTTCTCCATCAAACAACTAAACTTTATGTTTACGTTTCACATCACCAAATAAAATCATCACAAACCTTTTGTATCCCAAGGAAGTCCAAGAGACCTCATGTTGGCAACTTTGTATTATCTAGTGTAGTTAGCTTGAAAAGCATATATTTATATGCTTATGTAATAATGATTATGTTTTCAACATAATCTATTTAAATAATCAATGAATGTGTCTTGTGTTTTTAATTATATTATTTGCTTGACTATTATGCATGACTTTCTCTTTAGTACAGATACATGTTTGCATGATTAGTTTATAATTATATATATGCTTCCCTAATAGACCAAAACTAAAATGAAATGTTCCAATAGAGCTTGCTGCAAACACAAAACAAAAACAAACCATTTTTGGAAAAATTTTGAAATTTGGTCGTCTGGAATTTTACCAGATGGGCGGCCCCCTTAATTATCAAGGGCGGCCCCTTTAATTTTAAGAGGGCCGGCCATGAATTAAGGGGACCGACCACTTGGAACAGTTTTTACACTGTTTTCTTTTGCAACTTGTGACTCCTTTTGCTAGTCCCAGCTACCATTTCCCTTAAAAAACTAAACTGATTTTAGAATCTAACAATGCAGTTTCAAATTAAACCACTTCTAAACATGATTCCATGCTATAAAACCCTTATACACCTCTCATACACACTCCATTATCATCACACTCATCAACCTCAACCATTTCATCATGTCATCACCAAAAACCACCACATTCAACAAAGCCAAGAAACAAAAGCTTGTTATCATACCACCAAAACAACTTTTCATTGATCTCACAAGTGATGATAATACCACTCCATCACCACCACCTCAATGATCATCTCATAGTGCTCCCAATGAACCATCCAAAACACCATCAACTCATGGAACCTCTTGATGCGTAGGGATTGCACCAAGCTTTACCTCTCGAGGGATCTCGAGAAGCTTACAACCCCCACCAGGCAGTGTACCTGATCGTTGTAGTATAGTATAGTGACAAGTACCGGGGGATTGATCGTTCAGCTAGGAATAGTGTCGCTAGGATTAGAAAACCTAAAACAAGGTCTAAAGATGAGGGATGATTCTTTTTGTATTTTTTAGTTTTTATAAAAGCAATTAAAAATCTCGGTTTTGAAGGAGTTGGGCGGAATTAGTTGCTAGTCAACTAACCCAATAACTAAAGATGCAATCAAAATAAAATACTAAAAATGAAAATAAACTAAATTAAGATAGAGGTGTGAGCAATATATGGGAGAATTGTGTTTACATAGATTTCATTACTCCCTAGATATCTTTTACAGGTTAATTACTTGTTACAGTTGCATGGATGACGGATTGTATTCCTTAATACCATTCATGGGGTGGCGTACTTACTTCCCCAATCCTATAAGCGCCTACTTCACTCCTATGTCGAGCCGGCTAAGAAGCTCCTAACATGGGATCACTAGAATTTGCTCATGCATTAAATACAACCAATAAAACCTAGTACACATCGGTTCATGTTTCTTAAGACGTTCAAGCATGTTACACAATGGAGATCTGCCAGTTTTCTTAAGCCTAACATTGAAATCATTCATCCATTACAACTATAAACAAGCAATCAACCTATAATTAACATCTAGGTTTCATTACATCTAAGCAAACACATGATAGATCTAGCTTAGCATGTTAAAATCAAGACAAGCATAAGATATATTCAAACAACACATAGACATATTGAATGAATTGAAAGAGGACTTATCTTAATTGAACATGAAAGGTTTCAAGGGGTGAAAACCCTTGAAAATACTTTTACAAACGACCTAGGGTTTATTAGGTTCGACCCTAGTATTCTCCACACAAGTTCCTCTCTTAATGAATGAAAAATAGAAAAGTATATATAGATTTTGTGAGGTGACAGCGTCAAGAACAAATGTCTGACGCCGTCATCTCGCCGCCAAATAATTTCTCGGACTGCCTAGATCTGGGTTTGACGCCGTCACGTGTACTTCTTATGCAGGCCGTCACAAAGATTACTCTTGACGCCTTCAGGTTGTCTCTGGGCCGTCATGGATTTTACTCCTGACGCCGTCACAATTTTCCTCTTGACGCCGTCAGGTACTGTTGTCAGCATGGAAAATTAAGTCTTTGCCGTTTTCTTAACTTTTATGCTCCAAAAACGTCCAAAATGCTTCCTTTTCCAGAATTCACTCCCAAAGTACCTAAAATCACAAAAGGAACGATTTTGGGCAATATTTGATCAGATAAATTTAATTCCGGGCTTAAATGACCCCCTAAAAACGGTTCATTTTTCGCCTCATCATATACCCTTACACTTGAGATTTGCTTGTCCTCAAGCAAATGCGCTTTTATTCTAATCAAAATACAAGTTAGGGTTCATTTAACACTAATATAAAAGTAATTATAACAAATAATCGTTCCACTAAAGACCAAAGACAAGCACGGAGGTCATATACTCACAAATAGTGTTTAGATACTCACATCTCTCGGGTGTAATAAAGTAATATCACAATATGGAAATGGAAAACATCTCTCACTACCTGTCATAGCAAAATAGATTACCATAGGCTTGGGAAAGGATCAAACCTCCACCACATGGCGTAAGCACGTAGGATAAACTATCAAAGAGGTCTTTTAAAGGGTTGTAACGTTAGGTGTAGGGATATGGAATTCACGGTTTTGTTGGATATAGGCAGTCTTTACTGGTGGCGAGTTAACAATCTTGGTTAATTAAATGTACAATATGGCGTTGCTAAGCCAAGACTAGACTCGACTTAAGCTAATAAATTAAAAATAACAAAAACATGAAATGAACATAGAATGAAAAGGGATGGTAGTCCGTATGTTTTCTCTCTTTTTTTTTTTTTTTATTTTTTTTTATTTTTTTTTTTTTTTCATACACTCTTACCCTACCATCCAAAATAATACATCATAGGGAATGAACATTTCCCTTACACTTGAATCTTTACTTACTTTACAATAAACTAATCTAATGACTCGAATTAAGAAAATCAAAACACTTGGAGTACTTTTAAGATTAACGCACATACGGGGGTAATATATGATGTTCTTCCCCATTACTCCATAAAACAAGTACTTTACCTATGAGTCCCAATCGTTCCAAAACAATTTGTACAAGGATATGACTCGACTTAGCAACCATGTAATCATTTAGATAATTAACTAAGGGTTTAACAAATAACAATAACGCACTAAAGATGAGTGCATACACGGAAGGCTAAGGCGATTTGGGTGTACATTTAAGTGGGGTGTAACAAATTCTTCCTATAAGTAAGATGCTTAAAGTTAGAAACGAAAAGATAGGCTCGGAGGGGTGTACTAGGGGTTTCGTGTACTAAAAATGAGTACAACGCTAATGGTGTGGGAAAAATTAGTTGACTTAACTAGCCAAGTAATATGACTTAAATGGTCAAGTAATTATGATACGGGTTTAACACAAGGGTGATCCTAATGCCTCTAATCATGTAGTAAATCCTACTACACGAATGTAGTCTCACTAGCGGTCTCGGGATGCATCACTAACGCAAGTTCTAGAATCTAAATGCTACCGGTACACTCATAAGCACTAATAGTAAATGCTTTTCCTATCAAATCTAAAGGCGAACCTCACATATTTGGGTGGAAAATTTTTCTGAATAATACGGTTTTGTGCTAGTCATACAATCTCCTATCCATGAGACGCTTGCTATGGCTAAAGTTTCACTCCTAAATGTTGTAAAAAATTTTAAATTTGGTGCTAAAATTGCACTAACAAGTATTTCTCATAGTTTTATTACACATCTACCATCAAACAAACAAACTCAAGCGAAAGTGTATTTGTAAGGTATCATCATTTTACCCTCCCCTTACACTTAGGATGAACATTGTCCTCAATGTTCAAGTAAAGAATGTAAAAGTGAAATAAGTAAAATGAATGAAATTAAATACTCCCCTGATTCGCTCGGTATGGATAATAAGGTGGCCAGGTTAGATCTTCCTCCAAGAAAATGAACAATCAAAGCTTCCCTTCCAGAATATAAATCATCTTCTTGTCATACATAACCTGTGAAACCTGAGAAAACAGACAAGGCAACCTCGCGTAAAATCGGCGGCAATCTATATATGCTAACAAATCCTAGAAAACAAAATAAGATATAATGCTTGTGGAATGATGTTTGCAGATTTCCTGGAGATTATAAAACTAATAATTCAACAAAAACTTTAAGACTCCGTTAGAAAAACAAAACTGGTAAAATTTCCAGAATTTTGCACGTAACGCCGTCAAGAGTAAACTCGTGACGCCGTCAGAAGTGACCTGCAGAAATTCTTATGTTAAGTTTCCGGAAAATTTCTGGAAAAACTTCGTCCTACTTCCTGGAAAATCCTGCAAAACATCATTATGACTCGATACAAGCATTTGACTCTAACAAATACGAATATACATGTTCACTTAATATTGTGGAGAATCATGATCGAGTTTGTTTCTTAAAAACATATCTGGGGTTTCCCCTTACACTTATCTTTTGCGAAATACCTTTGGATGAAGTTAAGACTAAGCTAAACAACAAAATAAAGTATTTTCACCATTTTAGTTTTGAAACATGATCTACCAACAATAAAAATAAAGCATGCATACGGAAGCAAATAACAAACAAACAAAAATAAAAATCACACAAAACATGGGTTGCCTCCCAAGACGCGCTTTTCTTTATTTACGAGTCTTGTAGCTAGACTCAAAGTCATGGGTTACTACGTGATCTCATCCCTTCAGATGATGTATCCCATGTAGTTGCGGTCATTAATATCGTGGTGGTGGTGTCTCAATCTGTCGATACTTGCAATCACCTTTCCTCCTACCTTACTTCTCAAGTTAGCCATCCCATCTTGGCTTATGCTTTCAATTGTGAAAGGCCCATACCACCAAGGACTCGGTTTATCGGGAGGTATCGTGTTGATCCCAGTTGAGCAAACGATCTTATATAGAAGTTGACTTAATGTAAACACTTAAGCTTGAATGCGGAATGTAAAAGCTTAACTTAAGAAGAACAATTCACTATCAACACTTCAATATTATTAATACGAGCATTCGACAATGCTAGGGTTTTACAACCTTGAAGTGTAAACGAAAACTAAACAAATACGTACTCAATCTAACCCTAAGATCCTCCTTTTATAGGCCAATGAGTCCTACTAGGTTTACAATAACTTTCTATGCAAGATAGGAATATTCTAGACGTATAAGATATACACACAATCTATTCTATAATTATCTACTACAAATACATGCTTATCACATTAGCAGTAGTTTCCTTCAGCAGCATTTTCCCATAGTAGCACTTTGTCATTAGCAGCAGAGTCATTTATATTAGCAGCAGTTTCATTCAGCAGTAGTTTCACTCAACTGCAGAATCCAAAACCCAACAATCCTCCACTAAACTTAATATTTATTTCTAAATTATTAAGTTTCTTCAAAGCTTAATTAAACACCAGGAGGATGCTTCCAAACACTCAATTCTTGAGATGTCTGTTGATCAAGTATCTTCTTATACTTTGACAGCAAATTGAATGCCTGATCATCAGTATCATAGTCTTTCTGCAAGTTGAGTAATCCAGCACCATTAACCATCTGATTGACAGTATTCCAGTATCTTACCACTGGGTAATCTTTCTCAGCTAGCATATACAAAGTAATTGGTCCAATTTCTAGCATATGAACTCCATAATCTTGAAAGAGTCTCCATCTTCTTACTTTGTATTGTACTATCTCTGTCCATTCAGAATCATCCATTGAAGGTTCATACATAATTTTTAGAGCTCTCCATAGAACATTATCAGACATAGTTATGATATGATCAACTTGATCTTTCTCATACTTTTTACCATCAAATTTCTCAGCTCCAAACTTTGCTTTGTATAACTTTCACAAGTCATCAACATCCTCTCTATCAAAGTAGTATAGCATCTGTTGAAATCTAAGAAACCTGTGAACCTTTCCATCAGATCTCTCAACATCATGAAATGCTCCAATGTTAGTATCATATCATGTAGTTACTTTGATAATAGGATATTTGATTCCTATTGGTATGGCATCAACTACTTCAGGATCTTCCATCTTGCCAACCATAGTGTAAACCTTCAATTGTTCTTTTAAATGCTCAGGAGGAATATGATCACAATCATTCTTGAACTCATCTCCTTCTGGCTTAGAACTGCTTTCTTACCCTGTTTTACTCTTCTTCTTTGCAAATGATTTATGAACAACACCCTTCCTTTTACCACTTTGCACAGAAGAAGTAGTCTTATCTGCATCAAGCTGCTTAACAACATCTGCTTCTTGAACATGCTCTACTTCAGCCACTTTTTCAGGTACCAACTTTTTATTCATCTGAGCAATATGTTCCAAGTCTTCAGCACAACCCATAGGATATAAGGTATCTGTTTGTCTCTTAGCTTGTTGATACAAGTTAAACACCTCTTGATCAGACTTAGGTTTTAACTGCACCAATTTCCATCACTTCATATTCTTCAGGTATCTTTCTTGCTCTTTTCTTTGTTGCAATGGAGTTGGACCTCTAAGTATCTTTTTCTTCCTTCTAGCAGCAGCATCTTCTTTCTTTTTCTTAGCAGTGAACTCCCTTACCCAAGATCTCACATCAAAAGTTGGAACTTCATTTTCTTCAATCTTGATCATCTTGTTGAGTTCAATATCTGCCTCCATTCTTATCTTCTCATCAACCCATTCCTCATACCTCCTTAAATCTTCTGTTTCCTTTTCAACCCTTTCCTTTTCCTTCTGAGCCAGCTGTTGTTCTTCTTGATCAATCAATTCTTGTTCTTTCAATGCTGCAGCTGAGTCATGTTTAACTTGTAATTCCTTGGGCCACATATGAAAAGGTATTACAGAGTAATCAAATCCCTTGTACATCCATTTAGGTTCTTCAACTTGCTTGCCCTTCCCTTTATCAGTAGATGATGATACAATCTTCTTTGATTGAGCAGCAGGTTCTCTGATTACAACTCCTTTTATAAGTAAACTTGGTGTTGATGATGTGATTGTTGTTGTAGCTTGTTGAGGTAGTGATGGAGTTGGTAGTTGTGTATGTTTTGAAGATGATTCAGATGGAACTTCTGTAGTCTTCTTACTTAACAAAACCATTGCCCCAGCAGCAGCATTATCACTAGACCCAGCAGCAGAGTCTTGTGCATCAGCAGAGTTCACTTTTCCACTAGCAGCAGGATTAGCAAGATCCTTAGTAGTAGAATCATGAGCAGCAGTAGAGTCATCAATCTTGTCAGCAATAGCAGCATTTTCAAGCTCTTTAACCATTGAATCCCCCAAACTCATCAAAGCTTCACCCATCAACCTTGTTGCCTTCACTAATTGCTCAGGCTCCAAAGTCTTGAGTTTTTCCACCACCTTTTCTTGAGTAGCAATCACCTCTTCCATTACAACCTCATTCCCTGATTGATCAGCAATCACAAAGTTTTCATCTTGAGGACTTTCCACATCCATGTCCCCAATATCTGGAACCTCCCCTGAAACCATTTCTTCATTCATAACCTGAGCACTTTCAACCTTCTTCAAATTTGCCTCCACTGAACCCATGACATATTCATTCCTCCCCTGTTTGGGAGCATCCTCTTCTAAATGAGTAGAGAGTTCAGGTGAACTAATAACTTGAGAAGTGCCCACTTTCTTTAGCCTTTTCAAAGAGGTTGAAGATCTTGATTTCTTCAAGTTCTTAATCTGTTTCTTCAATTTGGAAATAAGCTTGGCTTCATCAGTAACAACAGTAGACAAAGTAAGAACTTTATCTTCCAAAGTAGTACACTGCAACCCCAAATTGGTACAAGTAACCGTCAATTCCGGTATAAGTTTCAGAGTAGTCTCATCACTTCGACCTGTGTAACCTGGTCCGAGAGGTGAATCATGGACATTGTCATCATGTACAAGATTTTCCGTCAATTCATTTGTCACTTTCCTGTCCTCATCACTTCAACCTGTGTGACCTGGTCCGAGAGGTGAATCGTGGGACATAAATTCAGTATCAAACCTAGTTTGATCATCTGAGCCCCCTATATTTTCCATTTGGCTAGGGTTACCATCCTGAGAAGTAGATTCAGAAGAATCCTTTTCTCTAGATGTTGCCTTGGTTTGGGTCTTATTTATGTTATCACTATCCTGCTCTGCTGCTAAGCTAGAAGCAGTAGTGACAGCCCTTACCAACATGTCCCCTCCATCAACTGGGACAGCCTCATATGGTACAGCCATACTAACACTATCCTGAGGTAGATCAGTGTCCTTTTTGGTTTTCCTACGGGTATAGTGTATTTTGGGTTGTGTAGCAGATGCAGAAAAATTGGGTGTGTGATGGGAATCAGTGGGATTTCCTGATCCTTCGCCCTGATTATTTTGCACAAGTTGCACCATTGAAGGTGTAAGATTTGTATGTGTGCTTGAAAAACTTTTTCCATGCTTAACCAAGAAAGTAAAAGTTTTTGAGACCAATTTTGGAGCCTCATAAGTAGCAGCATGAGATCTAAAATCTGTAAGTTGGTTTTCAAGAAAGAGCAAGATAAATCTTGGATAAAGCAAATAAGAACCAGACTCTTTAACACTTTTAACAATCCCCTCCAGAATCATATTTGAAAAATTAAATGGTTGACCTTTGCTTAGACATACCATTGCAGAAGCAATAGTAGCACTAAACTCATGCCACCCAGAAGTTTTAGGACTCAAACAATGAAGGAGAAGGTGTACCAAAAACTTGTATTGAGGACAGAGGAGAGCCTTTTGAAATTTTAAATTTGTATGCTTTCCCTCATATCACAAAGTTTTTAAACCAGCAAAAATAGCAGAATTGGCAAGGTAAGTGGTCTCTGTTTCATCATTTAAGAGAAGAGATTCCCTTATAGATGATTCAGTTATACGAACCTTTTGCCCATCTACTAAAGCACTGACATATTTTTCCTCATTCATAGTTTTGACTTTAGCAGTAAGCCAAAACTGTTTGATGTAGGAAACAAATATAGTAGGATTCACAGTGAGTGCATACCTAAGAGAAGTAGCATTCAAAAATTTGACCATATCTGTGAGCCCTTCAGGAACCAACTCTTCATCAAAAACGACCACACTATTGTGTTGCTCTGCCCAGGTACGTACACAATCCATGAATTAGGGTTTAGGGAAATTGGGAATAATTGATTTTGACAATAATGGAGTGTTAGGGTTAGTGATAACTTTAATTTGGAGCGTGTAGAAACCAATTATGAAGATTAATTAGGTTTTAAACTAATTGGTAGAAGTTACACATACCACCCTCTCACTTACAACTGTAGCAGCATAACCATGTCATCCATAACTAGCAGCAGAATGAAACAACTAGCAGCAGAGTGAAATTAAGCCAGCAGCGGAGTTGACTATTCAAACTTGGTCAAAAAGTCAAGAACCCATAACAATTAATTCCTATAAAACCGGACGAAATCTTTTCCCTAATTTACCACAATCAAACCCTAATTACAATCAAAACCGCCAAATCTCACAATTAAAACATCTAATCACCCAAATCAAATCATCAAGAACCATGAAATATTCTCCCGAAATTATCAATATCTCATCCGATTCGTCTTCTGAGGATGATACACCATTTGAAACATATGTCCCTCCCTTCCGTCCTCCTCACAATGGTTGTAGAACCAAGGAGCAAGCCAGAAAGAGGAAGCATGATCTTTCTATCTTCAAAGATCTCCTGCATTTGAATCAAACCCCAAGCACTTCTAGGGGTAAAGAGGTGATGTCCCCCAAGTCTCCATCGTCTTCAGAATCATCAGAAGACACTGCTTGGATCCCAATCAGACCACCATCTCCTAAGGAGCTTGTTTCTCCCTTCATCTATACATCATCAGATGAGGATGAGCCACACCACAATCCACCATCCACTCCAGAAAGACCATCATCATCAAGGCCAAGACCCAAGACATCAACAAAGACAGGAAAGTCAAACCCTCCTCTGCCAAAGGAGAGAGAGATTGTACTTGGGCTTCCATGCCCTAGAAAGTGATGTTTGAAGTCTTTTGATTGTAGTTTGTGTAGCAGTCTTTTGTTATTTTAGAACTTGATGTGGATGTACTTTTGTTGAATGTACTCTTTTGTTTGATGAATGAAAGTTGTTTGATTTCTGTTTATTAACTTGCAAAGCATCAATTTTCAGCTTGTCCTGCAAAATATTAGTCCAAACACCACAAAGTATACAAAATATATACTGGTAGTAGAGTAAAATAGCAACAGAGTACATTAAAACTTAATCATTGGCTTCTTAAGCAGCAGAAACAGATTAACAATCAGCACAAGAAGTTTACACTTTTTACAAAAACAATAAGAGATAAGTTTTTCAAAGATTAATCATACCAATGTTTGCAATTAAGAATTGAAATCTTCCCACATCAAAGTGTTTAGTGAGAAGATCAGCAACATTGTTATCAGTATGAATTTTGACAATTTGAATTAACTTCTTTTCATAGCAATCCCTTATGAAATGATGTCTTATCTCAATATGTTTTGTTTTAGAATGAAAAAGAACATTTTTAATTATGCAAAGTGTGATGTTGTTATCAATATGAATTTTGGTGTTCATGAAATTGTACCCATAATCTAGTAGTTGATTTTGCATCCATAGCACTTGACCACAGCAACTTGAAGCAGCCACATACTCAGCTTCAGTTGTAGAATTTGCAACCACTGTTTATTTCTTGCATTGCCATGACACCAATATGTTTCCTAGAAACTGACAACCTCCAGTTGTAGATTTTCTATCCAAGCAAGCACCAACATAGTCACTGTCTGAATATGCCACCAAATCAAAAGGTGAATCCTTAGGATACCAGAGGCCCAATTTAGGTTGATGCCTTAGATACCTAAAAATCCTCTTTACTGCATTGAGATGTGATTCTTTGGGACATACTTGGAATCTTGCACAAGCACATACAACAAACATAATATCAGGCCTTGATGCTGTAAGATACATCAATGAGCCAATCATGGACTTGTACAAGTGAACATCTACTTCTTTTCCATATTCATCCTTCAACAATGGTTTGCTGGTATCCATGGTTGTCTTAGCAGGCTTAGCATCTTCAAATCCAAACTTCTTCAAAATGTCATTAACATACTTATCCTGACTAATAAATATGCCATCAGTCTTTTGAATCACTTTTAGTCCCAAGAAGATGTTGAGTTCTCCCATTGAACTCATTGCAAACTTATCCTTCATAAGCTTCTCAAAATCAACACACATTGCCCTGTTTGTTGAACCAAAGATGATGTCATCAACATAGATTTGAACCAGCAAAATATCATCTTTTTGTCTTTTGAGAAACAAAGTCTTGTCAATCTTTCCTCTACTGAACCCAGAGTCTAACAAATATGTTGACAAGGTATCATACCAAGCTCTAGGAGCTTGATGTAATCCATACATTGCTCTATTCACCTTGTAAACTTTGTCAGGATAATCAGGGTCCTCAAAACCTGGTGGTTGAGACACATAAACTTCTTCTGTAATGGTGCCATAAAGGAAAGCACTCTTTACATCCATCTGATACACCACAAAATCTTTGAAAGAAGCATAAGCCAAGAATAGTCTAATGGCTTCTATTCTTGCCACTGGTGCAAATTCCTCATCATAGTCAAGGCCCTCTTGTTGTGTGTATCCTTGAGCTACTAATATAGCTTTATTTCTGATGACTATCTCTCTTTCATCTCTTTTACATCTGAAAACCCATTTAGTACCAATAACTCTTTTTCCATTTGGCAAATCAACCAAAGTCCATACCTCTTGTAGCTTGAATTGCAGAAGCTCATCTTGCATTGCTTCCACCCAACTAGCTTCTTGTAGGGCTTTGTAAGTATTCTTGGGTTCAATTTGAGATAGAAAACAGGCAAATAAGCAATTTTGTAGATCTTTATGACTGTTTCTTTGATGCAGAGATCTTGCAAAGAAACTTTGATGTTGAAGATCTTTGAGCTGTATAGTCATTTTCCTTGTTTGTACAGATGATTGAGGATCACTTAGAATTTGTTCTTTTGGATGATCCTTGTGAACTCTTGTAGTAGTAGTGGGACTAACAGGAATATTGAGTTCCAAATTAGTATAGTCTACTTCAGCTCCAAATAATTTACCATCAAGAGCTTCATCATCTGTGTCATCGTAGATATTCTCTAGAGGAGGCATATTTGGATCTTTAGGATAATTTGTATCATCAAAAGGTCTATCCTGAGTATCCATAGAAGGAAACTGTGATGTAGAAGCAGAGTGAGTAGGCGTAGCAACAGAATATATTGAAGTAGTAGTTGCTTGTTTTGGTCTAGCAGTAGAGTCTTCTGAGTCAGCAGTAGAGTCTTCTGGCCTTGTAGGAGAGTCAGCAACAACTATTTTTGGAGCTTCATTTGGTATCTTTTCTGCATTAATTGAAGTTTCAACATCTGCTTGAGCTTCCTTAAGTTTCTCTGGAGGAACATCATCTTCTTGTGTATCTTGATCTTGCTGTATAGGTATAAAAGTAGGACCAACCTTCAGTTTCTCAATCAAAACAATGTCTTCTTGTGGTTTGTTAGTGACAACACTAGCAATAACAGGTACATAATTCATTGTCTTGATCAGGATGTCAAAATCAAACATCCATTCAGGTCCTTTTCCTACAGCATTAGATGTGTTCTCACTAAACTTGATATGCAAATTCTCCTCCACATGTTTGGTTCTCTTGTTATATACCCTGAAAGCTTTACTATTTACAAAGTAACCAACCAAATTTCCTTCATCAGCTTTCTCTTCAAACTTGCCTAACTGATCTTTAGTGTTCAAAATAGTGACAGGACATCCAAATGGCTTGAGAAAATTAATCATTGGTTTCTTCCCATGAAAAAGCTCATATGGAGTTTTGTTGTGAGGCTTCACTACCTTACTCCTGTTTTGCACAAAACATGCAGTGTTTACAGCTTCAACCCAAAAAGGTATAGGTAATTGAGAATCAGATAACATTGTTCTGGAAGCCTCAATAAGTGTCCTATTTCTTCTCTCTGCAACACCATTCTGTTGTGGAGTTCTTGCAACACTATACTGTCTTAGAATACCTTTTCCCACACAGAATTGGTTCATCACACTATTCTTGAACTCAGTACCATTGTCACATCTTATAATTTTCACTCTGTGGTTGTGCAGGGTTTCAACTCTTGTAATAAATTCCTTAAGTATCTCTGGGGTTTCATCTTTAGTGGCTAAGAAAAACACCCAAGTAAACCTACTGTAGTCATCTGTGACAACTAGGCAATATGACTTCTTGTTCAAACTTTTCACAAAAATAGGCCCAAATAAATCCATGTGAAGCAAATGCAAGGGCTCTGTATTTGTGTTCACTGTCTTAGACTTGAATGAGACTCTATGTTGTTTTCCCTTCTGACAAGCAATACAAGGCTCTCAATTTTCAAACAACTTTGTGGGCATGCCTCTCACAAGATTTCCTTTCACTAACTTGTTCATTGTCTTGTAGTTCAGATGCCCAAGTCTTTTATGCCATAATTTGGACTCATCAACAGTGGCTTTTGCAATCAGACAAGTTAAAGGTCTTTTGGGAACTATGTTCTTAATATGGTCACTGTATATATTTTTGTTTCTAGGGACCTTCAATAGCACAAATTTATCATTTGGAAACTGAAAATCAGGAGAAAGGATCATACATTCAGTGTTTGTAAAAAGAACAAAATTCCTTTTGTCACACATTTGTGAAACACTAAAGAGGTTAAACTTAAGCCCTTTCACAAGAAACACCTTCTTAAAGTCCAAATTTCCAGTTCTTAAAGTGCCTCTACCAACAATCTTTCCACTTTTGGATAATTCCCAAAAGCAACATAACCACCTTCAAAAGCCTCAAAATCTTCAAGCTGAGACTCATCCCCTGTCATATGTCCAGAGCATCCACTATCAACTATTACCATATCTTTAAGATCATCCAGTAGATTACCCTACACATGAAAATAGAGAAATTAGTTTCTCTTGGGGACCCAAGCCATTACTGACTTGGATCTGCATTATGCATCAACATAGTTAAATTTCTTTAAATCACTTGATGCACTATTGGTTTTGGAAACATTGTTTGTAACAGTTGATTTTGGTTTCCAAACCCAACAAGCTGAAGCCTTAACAGCATAAAAATGATTTCCAACAACTGTATTTGATAAAACTTTTGGCCCAGAAGTAGAAAGTTTTGTGCTAGCAGCAGATTGCTTACTAGTAGCAGAATGCTTACTAGCAGCAGAGTGCTTGCTAGCAGTGGAGCCAGCAACAGAACCAGTTGTGGTTTTAAAAGTACTATTTGATTTAGCAGCATAAATGGATCTAGTTGCACTAGATCTTAATAACACAGCCCTAGGAATCATGTTTCTATTAGGATGAGGGTGAGTATTCTGATTAACATATTTGTGATTCACCCTTGTGTATTGATTCCAAATAGGTTTCTTGTGGTCAGGACAGCTATTAATCAAATGTTCAAAGCTACCACACTTATAACAAGCCTTTTTCTACAATTGAAACTCATTACCTAACTTGTTTGAATCTAGGTGATTAAAGTTTCTCTGATTTCCCCTAGGCTTATTATTGAAACCATTCATTCTTCCTCTAGAAATCTCATTATACTCAACCATTCTCCTAGAGATACCCTTACCTAACACAGGTCTCACAAACTTCACCTGTTCAATTTTAGGTTCAACTTTAGTAGGAATTTCTTCCTTTTCTACTCTTTGTTCTAGTTCAACCTTTTCTTGTTCCTCATCACTATCTGAGTACCAATCTTAAATAATTGGAGCATCAGGAAATTTTTTGCCCTCTACCTTAGGTGTTTCTAAGACACTTGTACTAGACTCACCTATTGGTTTTTCAATATTTAGCTCACTAATAAAGGACAATTCTTTTCCTGGTGGAGCAAAGGCACTTTTAGCAGGAGGAGCAACCTCTTTATAACCTATTCCACTGCCTTTCCTCATGATGGTACTTTCAATAGATTTATTAACCAAGTCAGAAGCATATTGTTGTTTGTTTACTCTTACTATATGGTTTTCTTTTTCAGCAAGAGCTGCATCCCTATCTCTTTCTACTTCTACCAATTTATTTTTAAGAAACTCAATTTCACTATTTTTCTTAAAAATTTCAACATCTTGTTGGTTAATTCTATCTACATACTCTAGCTCACACTCTTTTAAGTACTCAAGTCTTCTTTCAACATTTTGAATACATACTTTGTAACCTAGGTTATCAAGTTTTAGGTTTTCAACTTCTCTAATTAGACTCTCATTCCTAGACTTAAGCTCTTCTACAGTGTCAGCACAAGACTTAAAAGAATACACAGATAAATCAGAATCATTAGATACCTCAGAGTCAGATCCAGAAGATGATGAATAAGCCATAAGTGCAAAGTTATGCACTTCAGGCTTGACTTGAGCCACCCAGGAATAATTTGGTTCTTCATCAGCCAAATTACTCCAATCATAGTCTCCCAATCCATCACAAGATACTAAAGCAGTAGTGGTATTCTTTGTTTCTTCAGTCTTCTTTGATGCTTCAGCATTTTTCTTTGGAGCTCTACATTCTCTGGCAAAGTGACCCTTCCTGTTGCAGTTGTAGCACTCAATCTTTGACTTATCAAATCCAACATTCTTTTTAGGTCTATACTTGACCTCTCTTCCAGAATTTTCTTGCCCTCAAGGTCAACATGGCCATTTGCCATTTAAGATCCATCTCTTCAAGATCATCAGGATCAAGGTGATCCAGATCTTGATTAAGTGCCTGTGACCTTATACTTGTAGTTAGATCAGCCAAGAATGTACATAAAGCAATATCACTGGTGGAATTATTATCATTAGAACTAGCAGCAGATCCATCAGCAGTAGATACTCTATAAGCAGCAGAGTGAGATTCTTTAGACCTCTTTGACTTTGAAGATACAAAGGCAAGATTTTGTGTACCAGAAGTAGATGAAATAGACAACTCTGGTTCATACACTCTTAAATTGTTATAGAGACTTTCCAACTTCATAGTTTCAAAGTCAGGCTTATTCCTCCAAACAACAGTGTGCATACTCCATTCTGGTGCAAGACTTCTGAGAAACTTGAGATTTACATCTTCTTGTGGAACCACATAGCCAACAAGCTTTAAATGACTGACAAGTTGATTAAGCCTGTTGTAGGTGCCATTAATCTTCTCTCCACTCTCGGCAGTAAAGTTCTCAAACTGATGCTTCAACATGTTTTTCCTTGACTTCTTGGTAGCATCATTCCCTCCGAACCTGAATTCAATAGCATCCATTAACTCTTTAGCAGTCTCACAGCTATCAAAGTCCAACTGAAATTCATTAGGTATTCCCATTAAGAGAATACTGTGTGCCTTGATCTCCATCTTCCTTACAGAGTTCTCTTCAGCAGACTTGATTGGTATATCTTTACCATCAGGGCCTTTCTTTGGTAAAGAGTCACCATTTATGATCACATTCCACATGTTAAAGTCAATCATGCGAATGTACTGTCTGATTCTCATCTTCCATAGCTCATATTCACCAGGGTTGAGCATGGGAACCTTTGAAGTAGTCACCATATGTGTGTCATCACCCATCTTTAGAAGTTGCTTAGGAACAAAAAACTAGCAAGGAACAATTTCTTCTTGATTACAACTTCTAGATCACAAGCTCTGATACCACTTGTTGATCCCAGTTGAGCAAACGATCTTATATAGAAGTTGACTTAATGTAAACACTTAAGCTTGAATGCGGAATGTAAAAGCTTAACTTAAGAAGAATAATTCACTATCAACACTTCAATATTATTAATACGAGCACTCGAAAATGCTAGGGTTTTACAACATTGAAGTGTAAACGAAAACGAAACAAATACGTACTCAATCTAACCCTAGGATCCTCCTTTTATAGGCCAAGGAGTCCTACTAGGTTTACAATAACTTTCTATGCAAGATAAGAATATTCTAGACGTATAAGATATACACACAATCTATTCTATAATTATCTACTACAAATACATGCTTATCACATTAGCAGTAGTTTCCTTCAGCAGAATTTTCTCATAGCAGCACTTTGTCATCAGTAGCAGAGTCATTTATATTAGCAGCAGTTTAATTCAGCAGTAGTTTCACCCAGCAACAGAATCCAAAACCCAGCATATCGTTATCTCCAAGTGTCTTAAGAGTACTGAGTTCCCTTCCTCAAATGGTACATGGCTCCTCGTTGGTCGACTGTGTTCGAACTCGACATGAACTTCATTGCTTTTTCTTTTTTCATGTTTAGCCTCCTTGTAGCTTTTGATTCTTGCCTCCCATGCAAGTATTTTCTCCTGAATATGAATAGGTGACGAGTCAATGTTGTTTTTGAGCTTTCTCCCCCTCAAACTCTCTTGCCCATATTGCGGGGTCATGGGGAAGCTAATCTTTCTTTTTCCTGATTTAAGCTCAATCTTCCTACTTTCATACTTAATGACAGCTCTTGCGGTGGTGAGGAATGGTGACCTAAGGATTATTGGCATGCATCCATCTCCCTTATCATCAATGATCATAAAATCAACAGGATACATGAATCCTGCGACATTGAGCAACACATCTTCTGCGATTCCTAGGGGGTATACGTAAGAGTGTCCAGCGAAAGACAGCCTAACACGAGTGGGGGCTGGAATTTTTGACGTTAGTTGGGTGTAGATAGTTAGGGGCATAAGATTTACTTCCGATCCTTGGTCGGCGAAAGGACTTAGATATTTCAAATTCCCATTGCTGGCCGGTATCTCAAAGTTCCCACACGCCATCTGCTTAGTAGCCACTTTTTGTACCAACAGTTTCTCGAATATCGGTCCTCCAGGTAATGTATCATACTCATCTTTTTCCTCTTCCTCCTTCTCAGAACCCTGTTTGGAAGATTGGTTATGCCCGTCACCCTTTATCCAATTTGTTATAGTGTTTTCGTTTATATCATGTTTCAGGTAGTAACTTAAGGATTGAGATTTTGGCGGCTCTTCTACGGTTTGTTCAGTAGGGGTTTCTACCTTCTCATTATCCGTGTGGACAATTGTGGTGGAATTAACAAATCGGGTAGTGGGGATGATGCTTTCTTTCCTTAGTAACATCCTTTCGGGGTTTCTCTGGTTGGCATACTCTTCCATCAGGCTCATCATCTCATTTATTTTCTCTTGCATCTCCTCTTTTTGTTTATAAATTGCTTCCTCGAATCTAGCAAGTCGATCTGAATGAGTTGCCATGTATTCTCTCATTCTGGCTTCAAATTCCGGGCTAAGTTTCTCGGGAGGGGAATAAGGTGGGGCGTAGTTTTGAAAAGTCTCAACATTCTGTCTAGAGGGTGACTCTGATAACGGCGTTGAAGTCATTTTCGAGACAGAATTGACAGTGGCCCGTCTAGGACTTAAAGGTCTCCTTTACCTTTCCTCAAAATAGTCAACTTTTGCCTCAAGTTTGCATAGGAGTTCTTCAGAGATTTGGCTAGTCCTTTCAGGTGTTGAGATTGCGTTGATGGCCACTTTTATAGTATGATTAAACTCCCATACCTCTTGATTATCGGCGGCAAGCTCTTCAAGAATTGCCCAAGACTCCTCGGCGTCCTTATCACGCAATCTACCTCCCGCGGCCCTATCGATTGTGCGTTTAGTGTGATAGTCGACATGATCATAGAAAATCTGAACTAATAACCAAAGGTTTATACCATGATGAGGGACTTTATGGAGGAGATCCTTAAAATGAGCCCATGCTTCGTATAAAGTTTCACCCTGATGTTGTTCAAACATCAAAATGTCATTTCTAAGCATCGCAGTCTTCCCCGGTTGGAAGAATTGGGCAAGGAAGCGCGTGGTGAGATCATCCCATGAGGTGATGGATCCCGTGGGGAAACGTTCAAGCCATTGGCTAGCTTGATCACGTAGAGAGAATTAGAATAGGCGTAATTGGGTTGACTCTCTAGTTGTAGCATCAAGGTCTATAGAATCTATGATTTTAAGGAAGTCCTTGAGATGTTGATTTGGATCTTCGGAATGAAGTCCATGGAATGCACATACGTTTTGCACCAACCGGATGGTGTCGGATCGCAAGGGAGACACATTGGCTCCTTGGGTGAGCTCAATGGTGTTTCAATAGCCTTGGTGGTTAGGTCGGGAGTACTCTCCTAGGGTTCGGGGCCTAAGAGGTTGGTTAGCTAGTGGTGGGTTTTGTGAGTGGTCTTGTTGTGGTGGGATGATGGGTTCAAAGATGTTACCATCGTCCATGATGTCGGATGGCGAAGAGTTACGAACAAAAACACGAAGAAATAAGATAGACTAAAGAGAACCTAGAAATAAAAATAAAATCTTACTAGAAAGGAATCTAGCAAGTAGACCTAATAAAAAGAAATCCTAACCTAGACAACAACTATTTCCCCGGGCTGCGGCGCCAAAAACTTGATGCGTAGGGATTGCACCAGGCTTTACCTCTCGAGGGATCTCGAGAAGTTTACAACCCCCACCAGGCAGTGTACCTGATCGTTGTAGTATAGTATAATGACAAGTACCGGGGGATTGATCGTTCAGCTAGGAATAGTGTCGCTAGGATTAGAAAACCTAAAGACTAGGTCTAGAGATGAGGGATGATTCTTTTTGTATTTTTATATTTTTAGGAAAGCAAGTAAAAATCTCGGGTTTGAAGGATTTGGACGGAATTAGTTGCTAGTCAACTAACCCAATAACTAAAGATGCAATCAAAATAAAATACTAAAAATGAAATTAAACTAAATTAAGATAGAGGTGTGAGCAATATATGGGAGAATTGTGTTTACTTAGATTTCACTACTCCCTAGATATCTTTTACAGGTTAATTACTTGTTACAGTTGCGTGGATGACGGATTGTATTCCTTAATACCATTCATGGGGTGGCGTACTTACTTCCCCAATCCTATAAGCACCTACTTCACTCCTATGTCGATCCGGCTAAGAAGCTCCTAACATGGGATCACTAGAATTTGCTCATGCATTAAATACAACCAATAAAACCTAGTACACATCGGTTCATGTTTCTTAAGATGTTTAAGCATGTTACACAATGGAGATCTGCCAGTTTTCTTAAGCCTAACATTGAAATCATTCATCCATTACAACTATAAACAAGCAATCAACCTATGATTAACATCTAGGTTTCATTACATCTAAGCAAACACATGATAGATCTAGCCTAGAATGTTAAAATCAAGAAAAGCATAAGATATATTGAAACAACACATAGACATATTGAATGAATTGAAAGAACACTTATCTTAATTGAACACGAAAGGTTTCAAGGGGTGAAAACCCTTGAAAATACTGTTACAAACAACCTAGGGTTTATTAGGTTCGACCCTAGTATTCTCCACACAAGTTCCTCTCTTAATGAATGAAAAAGAGAAAAGCATATATAGATTTTGTGAGGTGACGGCGTCAAGAACAAATGTCTGACGCCGTCATCTCGCCGCCAAATAATTTCTCGGACTGCCTAGATCTGGGTTTGACGCCGTCACGTGTACTCCTTATTCAGGCCGTCACAAAGATTATTCTTGACGCTCTTCTCTTGACGCCTTCAGGTTTTCTCTGGGTCGTCATGAATTTTACTCCTGACGCCGTCACAATTTTCCTCTTGACGCCGTCAGGTACTGTTCTCAGCATTGAAAATTAAGTCTTTGTCGTTTTCTTCACTTTTATGCTCCAAAAACGTCCAAAATGCTTCCTTTTCCAGAATTCACTCCCAAAGTACTAAAAATCACAAAAGGAATGATTTAGGGCAATATTTGATCAGATAAATTCAATTCTAGGCTTAAATGACCCCCTAAAAACGGTTCATTTTTCGCCTCATCACCTTTACCTCCTCCATACCATCATCATCATCCATCAATGACTACATCAATACTCACCTATCACCTCCACCAAGAAGTCCACCACCACCACCTCTTGAAAATGCATCCTTAGACATCACTTTTTCATTATCACCCATCACACCTCTTGATGCACAATTTTCACCATCACCACTCAATTATCCAAACTTTAATCCCATCCCATGGAGCTTACTTGAAGCTCATGGTGATACTTGCCTTTGTTGAATCCATAACCGCACCATCATCTTTGGCTTAAGAGATGAAATCCACTACATGTTTTCATACATTGAAAGCTTGTTCCCTCAACCTCAACAAACAACATCCACTCCTCCACCACCAACATCAACCACACCTCCACCTCCATCAACATCAAACACACCTCCATCAACTCCATCATCTCCACCTACAACATTGCTCCTCCCAAACTAAGCATGGCTCATATTTGGAAAATGAAATTGTTTTAACCATTTTGATGGCAAGCTCTAGGAAAAACATTTCTATTAGAGTTTTGGTTGCTTGTAAGCCCTTAAGGCTTTAGTTTATTAGTTGCATTGTTCATGCATCTTGGATGCATGTTGTTTGTATTCTCATCAATTTATTGAAGTGTTTTCTTTCATGCTTATATTGCTTGTTATATATATATATATATATATATATATATATATATATATATATATATATATATATATATATATATATATATATATATATATATATATATATATATATATATATATATATATATATATATATATATTTGTTGCATGTATATATATTGTATGTTCTAAATATTTTTGCAAGCATTCCATATCTCGACTTGTCTTGTAACCTTAAAACGAGGGGGAGTACACATCAAGGAGGAGCTCATCCGACTTCGGGACAACCTTTTTGATGTTCACAAAAATGGGGAGAAGTGATATAAAACTCACTAAATACTTGCATATATAACAATTTTTGATTTAATGAGTTTAGATTTTGTAATCATCAAAAAGGGGGAGATTGTTGATATAAATAATGCGTAAAAACGTTATTAATATTTATCGATATCCCTAAGTTTTGACGATCACAAAATGTAAAACCATTAAACGTAAAATCATTACGTAAACAAGTATTTAGTGACAAAATATCGTTATATCCAACTAATTCACTTAAGGTATGAATAAACAATTGCCTGATACATTTTATGATCAAAGGAAGGTTTATTTACTAATTACAAATTATATAAAATGGTATAAACATTTTATATATTTAGAAAAACACTTTTGGTAATTAGAGGAAAATGTTTATTTCAAAATAAATAAATGAATTCAAATTTTTAACCAAATTCAGTTAAATTTTCAACAAATAAACTTTCCCCAGAAAAGACAAAAAATTCAGGCCGTTACAGGTGGGCGGCCCCCATAATTTTAAGGGGGCCGGCATACACTCCTGTGTCAGAATTTTTTGCCTATAAATACTGGTTTAAATCTGTAATTTTACCTCACCTTTTGCACTATAACTTTCTGTCCAAATTCTTCCAAATCATCTTCCTAAAACCTTTGATCATAAATATATTAGTTCTTGTTTTCAAGTGATCCTATCCATCCTCATTCAAAGTGCAAGAGAAGAATACTTCTCTAACATCTTGTTTAGAAGTATTGTAGAGTTGTGTATATTGTTAGTTGTTGTGTAAATTATTTTTAAAGGTGTAGAAGGTGTGTAATAGGTAGATATCGGTGGGTTAGTAGTTGTGAATAGAAGTAGTGAAGAAATAGTTGTGTTGTGAAGAAGAAGTAGTGAAGGTGTGAGAAGTAGTGTAGTAGTAGTGGCGTGTATAAGTTGTGAAGAAGGTGTGTAGTGACTAGTGGTGTGAGATTGGTTCTAGCTACTATTAGAACTCGACATTTAGCTTAGCGTCGTAAATCGGTGTAAGCAAAAGTTGTGTAAGGTTTCTCCGCCAAAAGGGAGCTCGTTGTGTTAGTGAAGAAAACTCTCGAGTAGGTGACTCGAGGAGTGGAGTAGGGCAAGGAAGGAGACCTTGTAGCCGAACCACTATAAATCCGCTGTGTCTTGGTTTGAAATACTCATAAATATTTACATCTAGTTATAGCTTGTGATATTGTGCTAAAATTGATTTCAGACAAAGTTCAAACAAAAGGTTCATTTACAAAATAATGTTTTTATAAATAACCTAAAAAGATATAATTCATACATACATACACATATACAAGTGAAATTGATCATTTTGATTAAGTATATTTCTTTAACAAATCTTGAATTGAAGATTTTGAAAACAAAGTTTTGAAATAAAAATTGACGTAAAACTATTCAACCCCCTTCTAGTTTTCCACAGATATAGCGATTGATAACTCTCGAGTGTGGTACTCGGGGAGTGGAGTAGGACGGAGAGTGAGCTTCATGCCGAACCACTATAAATCGCCGCGTCTCTTGGTTGTGTTCATTCCTTACTCTTTACTTTACTTGTTTTATTTGTGTATGCTAGTAACCAAATTGATATCACATAACTAGTAGAATTCAACAAGTTTGTAAATGTAAATTAACCAGACCTATAACGGCTAAACGCTTTAGAAAATTAAAAAGACGCGGTGAAAATATTCAACCCCCCTTCTAGTTTCTACAAGATGAATAAAATGAAAGAAATTATGTATGATTATTTGGTAAGTTAAGAAGCTTTCGAAATCCCTTTGGGATTAAGGTAGCCGATCGGTGGGCTTTAGGATCTCCCAAAACCACACAAACTTGTCTTCCAAGTTTCACAATACTATATTAGGAGGGCTAGGGTAATTGTTTTTGATACCTCTTGTTCACACACAATACCTAAGCTTTTCCATCTTTCTTTTGTGTTCTATTCGATCGACCAAACAAAGGTTTGGGTTGATTAATTTGTTTTTCATAAACAAAAATTGTTTGTGTTATTTACTTGCATAAACTTTTACTTGGTATTATCATGTGGGTACAAGAACGTGAATCAAACACACTATTGTTTGTTTCTTGGATTGAATTACAAAAAGGTAAGGGGTAATTCCAATAATCCACATAAACCCTAATTAGGGTTCATAAAGTTGATTGCTTGGAATTAGATTCTTGTTTGGCTAGAATCTCAAGGTACATTTACTTTTATTATTGGTTAATTAATTTATACATTATATGACCCTACGCTTCCGCATGTACTTTGATGCTTTATGTGTTTATAAGTGATCCTACGCTTTCTGGTCAATGTTCATTTTTTTATCTTTGATCACTATAACATGTCGGTATATTTTTATAAGTGATTTCCTCTTCCGTCAAGTGCAAGAGAAGAACTCTCGACATAGATGAAGATTCGAGATATTATAGGTGTCCATACACAAACGTAACAAGTGTTATGGTGATAGGTTCTGTAAATAATGTCATTGTTTTCCGACTTGTGTGTGAGTCGAGGATGGGGATATTTGTGTGAACTTGGATGGTGATGTAGATCCAAGAAGTCTTATAACTAGATTAGTTCATGTATTTGATATGATGAGAGTGATGTCCTAGTGTGTAGGTTAGGACTTAGTCGAGTCATTGTGTAAAGACTTGGATCGGGTGATGATCCAAGTGAGTCTTGTGTGAAGGCTTGCTTCGGGTGAAGAACCAAGTGTGTCATGTATGTGAAGGCTTGGTTCGGGTGAAGAACCAAGTGTGTCAAGTGTGTGAAGGCTTGGTTCGGGTGAAGAACCAAGTGTGTCAAGTGTGTGAAGGCTTTGTTCGGGTGAAGAACAAAGTATGTCAATTAAGTGAAGGCTTGGATCGGGTAAAGATTCAAGTTGGACAAGAGTACTTGTTCGTGTGGCCACGTGGGCCTTGGAGTAGATTTGTTCTAGCTACGATTAGAACTCGACATTATGCTTAGTGTCATTAAGCCTTGTGTAAGCATGCGTACGGATTGCTCCACCTGAAGGAGTGTGTTGATATAGTGATTTATAACTCTCGAGTTTGGTACTCGGGGAGTGGAGTAGGACGGAGAGTGAGCTTCGTGCCGAACCACTATAAATCGCCGCGTCTCTTGGTTGTATTCTTTCCTTACTCTTTACTTTACTTGTTTTATTTGTGTATGCTAGTAACCAAATTGGTATCACATAACTAGTAGAATTCAACAAGTTTGTGAATGTAAATTAACCGGACCTAAAACGTCTAAACGCTTTAGAAAATTAAAAAGACGCGGTGAAACTATTCAAACCCCCCTTCTAGTTTCTACAAGATGAATAAAATGAAAGAAATTATGTGTGATTATTTGGTAAGTCAAGAAGCTTCCGAAATCCATTTGGGATTAAGGTGGCCGATCGGTAGGCTATAGGATCTTCCAAAACCACACAAACTTGTCTTCAAAGTTTCACACAATACCTAAGCTTTTCATAAACAAAAATTGTTTGTGTTATTTACTTGCATAAACATTTTCTTGGTATTAGTACGTGTGTACAAGAACGTGAATCAAACACACTATTGTTTGATTCTTGGATTGAATTACAAAAAGGTATGGGGTAATTCCAATAATCCACATAAACCCTAATTAGGGTTCATAAAGTTGATCGCTTGGAAGTAGATTCTTGTTTGGCTAGAATCTCAAGGTACATTTACTTTTATTATTGGTTAATTAATTTATATATTATATGATCCTACGCTTCCGCATGTACTTTGATTCTTTATGTGTTTATTATTTATGTATGACATGTTATATAATTCCAACAGTGTATCAGAGAGCCGTTATAATGTGTAATTAATTACCAAAACGCATAAAAAATGAATCTTGATTGTGTTTTAATTCTTGTTAGTCGATTTAGGGTTTTTAAAAATTCCAAACCCTAATTTTTTTATGTGTCGATTACCCTTAGTTATTTTTTAGGGTTTTGGTTTTGATATTTAATTTGATTAAAAACCCTTATAACAGCTAGTTTTCCCCCCAAATTAGGTCAGCCTGCACCAGATAAGTTTTCACCATGTCAGGATAAAATGGGGGCATTTTTCAGGATGGCCCCTTAAATAGTCCGGCGGTCCCTTAGTGATAAAGGACCGTCTGGTATTTACGGGACCGTCTCTCTCCCTCCTGTCGCCTATAAATACTGAACTGTTATACTTTATAAAACAAGGATTTTCACACACAAAACTTTATGGTCTATGTTCATTTTATCTTTGATCACTATAACATGTCGGTATATGTTTATAAGTGATTTCCCCTTCCGTCAAGTGCAAGAGATGAACTCTCGACATATATGAAGACTCGAGATGTTATAGGTGTCCACACACAAACGTAACTAGTGTTACAGTGATAGGTTCTGTAAATAATGTCATTGTTTTCCGACTTGTGTGTGAGTCAAGGATGGGGATATTTGTGTGAACTTGGATGGTGATGTAGATCCAAGAAGTCTTGTAACTAGATTAGTTCATTTATTTGACATGATGAGAGTGATGTGCTAGTATGTAGGTTAGGACTTAGTCGAGTCATTGTATAAAGACTTGGATCGGGTGATGATCCAAGTGAGTCTTGTGTGAAGGCTTGGTTCGGGTGAAGAACCAAGTGTGTCAAGTGTGTGAAGGCTTGGTTCGGGTAAAGAACCAAGTTTGTCAATAAATGAAGGCTTGGATCGGGTGAAGATTCAAGTTGGACAAGAGTGCTTGTTCGTGTGGCCACGTGGACCTTGGAGTAGATTGGTTCTAGCTACGATTAGAACTTGAAATTATGCTTAGTGTCGTTAAGCCTTGTGTAAGCATGTGTACGGATTGCTCCGCCTGAAGGAGTGTGTCGTTAAGCCTTCTGTAAGCATGTGTATGGATTGCTCCGCCTGAAGGAGTGTATTGATATAGTGATTGAAAACTCTCAAGTGTGGTACTCAGGGAGTGGAGTAGGATGGAGAGTGAGCTTCATGCCGAACCACTATAAATCGCCACGTCTCTTGGTTGTGTTCTTTCCTTACTCTTTACTTTACTTGTTTTATTTGTGCATGCTAGTAACCAAATTGATATCACATAACTAGTAGAATTCAAAAAGTTTGTAAATGTAAATTAACCAGACCTAAAATGGCTAAACTCTTTAGAAAATTAAAAAGAAGCAGTGAAACTATTCAACCCCCCTTCTAGTTTCTACAATTGGTATCAGAGCTTCGTTTATCAAGATCTTTAAAGTATATTGTACTTTAAAACTTGAATCGATCTATGGAATCAAAATGATATCTAGAAGGGCATCATTTGAATGAGCCACCATTTTTCGAAAATCAAAATTTTGTTATTTGGAAAAATAAATTTGAAAGTTATGTGAAATCAATAGATCATAGTCTTTGGCATGTCATTTCAATTGATGATTAATAATTATTGAAAGGAAGTTTCGTTAATAAATTTTTCATAAGAAACTTGTGCAAAATATTTGAAACAAAAATTTTGATTTATGAATCTTTGCCGAAAATTGAGTTTGATAAAACAATTGTATGTCAAGTGGCAAATGACATTTGGGAAAATGGTTCAAACTTGCATCAAGGAAATGTTCAAGCCAAGGATAATGAAAATGTGTTATTTGAAAAACACTTAAGTTTAAGTGGAATCATGTGCTACTAGTTTGAATGTTTTTATTGTAGGTAAAGTTGCTGACATGGAATTCTTAAGCAACCTAATTGGTGCACCATTAATGGATCTAAACACACGTCTTGTGTTAGAATGATACTTTGAGTGATACTAACAATCCTAGTCAAGCCTAAAACATTCTTAACAACCATACTACTTGTTTTGAAGCAATGATAATAAAGAAAACAATGTGCGGTTTAATGTGTAATGTGGATAGCTAGAGGCCAAGGTAAGTTTTCTTACAACCGTGACTATCATGCTTGCTATTTGAGTGTTTGCTATATGTTTATGTGACTATGTGATTATGTATTACTTGCTTGCATTCTAGTTAATTTTTGTGTGCTACGTGCTAGATGTTTTGTTTTATTTGGACGTTTTGTCTAAACGCTTATCCTTCATTGGATTCAAGCAAACTATTTGGAAAAATAATGGTCTTACCACAACCATTATTTATATCGAAACTTTCGTCAATCAATCACTATAGATGATGCACACTTGCTTCACTCTTTGTTTGCTCTCTAGTTCTCGTCTATGACTTTTATTAAGTGTGATATGATTGACTTCTAGCCTTCCTCGATACAAGTCTCATCCTTGAACCTCATTTAACTTTTTACTCTTTCTTTTCTCCTGTTTCGACTCAAGATCCACTCTTTATTCAAGCGTATCGAGTCATTTCCTTTTCTTCTATCTCAATTCTACTCCATACCCATTCCTTAGCCTACTCGTGCATATTGAGTCATTTTCGTATCTTAAAATACAAAGAGTCATGTTTTAAAACGATTTAAAACCAAAGATTTTTCATAATGACCAAAACACCAAAAACGGGCAAAAACCTCACAGCTACTGACGACGGTCCTTTAGCTCTCGGTGGTCCCATATCGATTAGGGACTGTCCGTGGCTTTTAAAGCAAAACAAGATTTGTACTCTATAAATACAAGTAAAACATATCAATATTTAGTTTGACTACTGAGTTTCTGAATAACAAGGTTAAATCATCACCCATTACATTAAGATTTTAATACAAAGGTCTCAAGTGTAAAATCATAAACTACTCTTACATATTTATCATCAATTGTAAGTGAAACTTATCCAATTCTTCCTTTAAGATAAACAATTAGAATTTATTATGAAATTGAAATTAGGGATCTTGAATAACTTTTCTAAATCAAGTACAATTAAGATCTAACCTCAATAATAGATCAATAGTAGTATCATTTGATACAATCATAAGTCAATTGAAATGCTTTCACGTATACAAGTTATGAACATGATGATCTACAAGGTAGGAAGATATCATTAACATAAGTCCTAAAACATATACTTGAACTTCAATTTGATAAATACATGTCAAAAACATTAGTTCTATTTGATAATCAAAACAAATCCGAAGAAAGGAAAAACTCTAACAATAACCTTGTGATTCTTTCTTTCATAGGAAACAAAATGTCACACATATATGATTTTGATCATCTCAACACCGACTCTTATACTCCTAGAATTTCTCTTGAACCAACCACTCCGGGAAGTCACATTCGTCCTTATGTGAATGTTGAGACTCGTCGTTTTCATGAGGGACGAATCGTTAATCCCTCCTTAGCCTATCATAGAGACATTAATACCACCTTTCGTGCCATAGGATTCAATTTTTTGCTTCACATCAATGGGAAAATTTGTTCTCGCTTTGTGTTAGAATTCTTTCGACAAGTTGAACTCGTACGTAACGAGGATCAATCTTTGTCACTTTGGTTTTGGATTAGGAACTTCAAATTTGCCTTACTCTTGATCAATTTGCTCAAATCCTTCGTATTCTCAATCATGGGCAATGCGTCTATACTGAAGATTGGTGTCTCGAATCACTTTTCAACTATAGAGAAGAAAATAGTTCCTACTACTCCTACATACCTCATCCTTGTGAAATTACCAAACTTCTTCACACTAATAGGAACTTCCCTTACCTTGAAATTCCCTTACCTTGATCAAACAAAAAGTCATATGATAGAGGTTCGTGATGAATTGATTCCTTGGGCTGTCATCCTAGAAGAGAAAACTCTTGGTCTCAAAGGGATTCGCGAGTAACTTCCAGCATGTTGTGCTCACATGATGTATTGTGTACACACCCAACAACCCTACAATCTTTCCTATCACTTCGCTAAGCAAATTGTACCTCTCAAGAGGAATCAAACTAAATTGATACCCTACGGGATGTTCTTAACTCGTTTCTATCACTACATGATGAACTTTCACCCCTATCTCTGTGGTCCTTAATACTCTCTCTTTGAGCCTATTATGGAACCCGTCAATGATCTCCATATATCCTCCATCTTTATCTCCTCAGCATCTGTTGACTATGACATCTATGATGATCCCACACTCGAGAATGAGGAACAGGCTAGAGTCAAGAAAGTCATGCAACAAGACCCTGTCACAGACATTATTGACAAGGCTGTACCATGATGATTTATTTTGAAGTACTTAATTACTATGCTACCTATGTACTCGTATCATTAGGATTTATTAACTCTTGATTGTTGTAATTCGTGAATGCTTGCTTAAACTTGCCTTTAATTTGCATGTTTGTTTTAGCACTATTCTCTTACATTTCAGTTCCACTATTATTCAGAATGTGTTAAGTTATATGCAGGTTGCAGAAATAAGAAATTGGGCAAAATTCTGCGAACCCACTGCCGGCGGTCCCTTATTGATCCGGCGGTCCTCCAGTGATAAGGGACCGTCTGGGATTTAACGGACCGTCCCTCTGGGATCACGGATTTTTGCACTATTTTCTTCTTTCCTGCAATCCTAAACCTATTGCATGATTATCACCACCTTACCTTGTTTAAATAAACATTTTTCAGTGCTTAAAATCTCCTAATGCATGCTTTGCCCAAACCATAACCATGCTTGATTATTTAAACCTTCCTCATCATCCTCAACCTCATCATAATCACATTTCAATCCAACTTCATCACCTACAATGGTCTCATCCTCCACTTCCTTGACAACAACAAACAAAGAACTCATAACACAACCATCAAACAAAAGGCCTAAGCTCAAAATCATTCGACCTCAAACTAATTTCATTAACCTCACACTCTATGACACCACTCCATCTCCTAAGTCACCATCATCATCACCTCAAGCACCAAGTGCACCACTCAAAACACCATCCACCAATGAAACATATCACTCTTCATCTAAAACATCCTCGAGATCAAAGACAACCACATCACCTTTCTCATCATTCTTCAAAAATTTGTCACCCTTGCTCACCCAATCTAGCTCGAGTGCTTTCACTCCATTTGTGAGTAATCAACTATCATCTCCCACTCACTCTATCTCATCACCAAGAAACCAACATCCTCCTCCAATAAACTCATCAACTCATACTACCACATCACCAAATGGGCCATTGGAAAACACTCTTACCACACCACCATCTTCTCCAACCCTTGGTAATCATTTACCTTACTACTTTTTTAACAACCACACTGTGGGGTGTGCTTGTTGTTACCATAACTTTCATCTCATCTCTACTCTTCGAGATGAACTACACATCATGTTTGGTCACATTGAGTTTCTTCAACAAAATGTGCAACCAACTCCTTTTGCTTCAATGCCACCATCGGCACCACCTTCGACTCCACCTTCATCCTCACCATCATCCACTCCACCCTTCGACTAGATATTCTCAAAAGTCTAGTCATGAATAATCAAGTGGAAGTTGTGTTTTGGACTAAACATGTAATGGGAGATAACTTGTTGTATTAGTTAATGATTAATGTTGTTGTTTTATGATGTGTTTGTCATGAGATTATTATGGTAATCATTGTATGCCACTCATGCATGAAATGAATGAATGATTATGTTTTAAATTATGATAATATGTTGTGATATTGGACATAGTTAAACATGAAAATGGACTAAAAATATCTAACCTTAAAAATGGGAAGTTACTTCAATCAAAACACATGTGCCAACCAGGACACCTACTGCCGGCGGTCCTTTAAATGGATTGGCGGTCGTCCTGATGAGGCGAAAAATGAACCACTTTTAGGGGGACATTTAAGCCCGGAATTGAATTTATTTGATCAAATATTACCCAAAATCGTTCCTTTTGTGATTTTAGGTACTTTGGGAGTGAAATCTGGAAAAGGAAGCAATTCGGACGTTTTTGGAGCATAAAAGTGAAGAAAACGCCCAAGACTTAATTTTCCATGCTGAGAACAGTACCTGACGACGTCAAGAGGAAATTCATGACGGCGTCAAGAGTAAAAGTAGTGACGACCCAGTACAAACCTGACAGCGTCACAACAAGAGCGTCAAGAGTTAAAATCATGACGGCCTGCATAAGGAGACTACATGACGGCGTCAGACCCAGATCTAGGCAGTCCGAGGAACTATTTGGCGGCGAGATGACGACGTTAGACATTTGTTCTTGACGCCGTCACCTTCTAAACTCTATATATAGTTTTCTATTTTTCATTCATTAGAGAGGGAACTTGTGTAGAGAAACCCTAGGGCCGAACTTTGTACGAATTTTACAGCTTTTCAAGGGTTTTCAACCCTTGAATCCTTTCATGTGCTATTGAGATAAGTCTTCTCTTAATTCAATCAATATGTCTATGTGTTGGTTGTCTATATCTCGTGCTTGTCTTAATTTCAACATGCTAGGCTAGATCTATCTTGTGTTTACTTGGATCTAATGAAACCTAGATGTTAATTATGTGTTGATTACTTGTTTATGGTTGTATTGGATGAATGATTTCAATGTTAGGCTTAAAAAAACTGGCAGATCTCCATTGTGTAACATGCTTGAACGTCTTAGGAAACATGAACCGATGTGTACTAGGTTTTATTGGTTGTATTTAATGCATGAGTAAATTCTAATGATTCCATGTTAGGAGCTTCTTAGCCGGCTCGACATAGGAGTGAAGTAGGCACTCATAGGATTGGGGAAGTAAGTACGCCACCCCAATAATGGTATTAAAGAATACAATCCATCATCCACGCAACTATAACAAGTAATTAACGTGTAAAAGATATCTAGGGAGTAGTGAAATCTAAGTAAACACATCTCTCCCCCATATTGCTCACAACCTTAGTTTAATATAGTTTATTTTCATTTTTAGTATTTTATTTTGATTGCATCTTAGTATTGGGTTAGTTGACTAGCAACTAATTCCGCCCAAATCCTTCAAACCCGAGATTTTTACTTGCTTTCCTAAAAATATAAAAATTCAAAAAGAATCATCCCTCATCTTTAGACTTAGTCTTTAGGTTTTCTAATCCTAGCGACACTATTCCTAGCTGAACGATCAATCCCCCGGTACATGTCATTATACTATACTACATCGATCAGGTACACTGCCTGGTGGGGGTTGTAAGCTTCTCAAGATCCCTTGAGAGGTAAAGCCTGGTGCAATCCCCACGCATCAAGTTTTTGGCACCGCAGCCTGGGGAATAGTTATTGTCTAGGTTAGAATATCTTTTTATTAGGTCTACTTGCTAGATTCCTTTCTAGTAAGATTTTATTTTTATTTTTAGGTTCTCTTTAGTCTATCTTATTTCTTCGTGTTTTTGTTTGTACTAGTTTGGTCTTCATGGATTTAGAGAGTCGCCGTTTAGAAGTTAGCAAGAGGCTTATAGTGCATAAAAAAAGAAAGAGAGAAGTTAACACATTTAAGGAATTCATTAAGCCTCTCCAAATGAAAACTGAGTTTACGGACTTCGCTCCAACCCCGGATGAATTGAGTTTCCATAGGTTCCTTTTACAACACCCTTGCCCCTCAAAATATAGAAAGACACCATGGATTAGGAGGCATAACTTTAGGAACATAAAAATTCCTTGCATGATTGGGTACATGTCTAGAGAGCACACATACATTGACTTAAAAGCACCCATGAGTATCATGTCTAGGCTCTATTACAATTGGATAATGAACGAAAGGTTAAGCCCTAGAAAAGACCCTTACAATTCTAATAGGCTATGTAATTTCGTCAGGAGAGTTAAAGGGGTACACATCTTTATAGGAAATTTTACTTATCAATGCGACTTTGTAATCCTAGAAGATGTTAGAGGCACTATAGATCCACACCTAGGAGAAATAGTTTTAGGACAACCTTTTGTTGAGAAGACTAAGATGTATTACTACCATGAGAAGGGGATAGCTCAGTTTACTGATGGGATAGAGAAGGTCACTTTTATGATGCCTCACATGAAGGAAGAATTAAAGGGCATCAAGAATCTACAAATCAATGAGATTCGACCCTATGAGGTTAAGGAAGATGGAATAACTAATGACGCCTATTATGAGAGGAGGCGAACATACTATTCGGGTTGCATGAATCTAGGCCCGGAATACAAGCCTGATGAGAATTGGGTTAGATGTTTTGAGTTGGCACAAAAGTGGGAAAGGAAAACGTAATCCATGACCTTGAGTCTAGCTACAAGACTCGTAAATAAAGAAAAGCGCTTCTTGGGAGGCAACCCATGTTTTGTGTGATTTTTTTTATTGTTATTTGCTTCCGTATGCATGCTTTATTTTTATTGTTGGTAGATCATGTTTCTAAACTAAATAGTAGAAATACTTTATTTTGTTGTTTTGCTTAGTCTTAACTTCACCCAAATGTATTTTTGCAAAAGATAAGTGTAAGGGGAAACCCCAAATATGTTTTTAAGAAACAAAACCGATCATGATTCTCCACAATATTAAGTGAACATGTATATTCGTATTTGTTAGAGTCAAATGCTTGTATTGAGTCATAATGAAGTTTTGCAGGATTTTCCAGGAAGTAGAACCAAGTTTTTCCAGAAATTTTCCGGAAACTTAACATAAGAATTTCTGCAGGTCACTTCTGACGGCGTCATGAGTTTACTCTTGACGGCGGCACGTGTAAAAATCTGGAAATTTTACCGGTTTTGTTTTTCTAACGGAGTCTTAAAGTTTTTGTTGAATTATTAGTTTTATAATCTCCAGGAAATCTGCAAACATCATTCCACAAGCATTATATCTTATTTTGTTTTCTAGGATTTAGTAACATATGTAGATTGCCGCCGATTTTATGTGAGGTTGCCTTGTCTGTTTTCTCAGGATCTACAGGTTATGTATGACAAGAAGATGATTATTTTTCTAGAAGGGAAGCTTTGATTGTTCATTTTCTTGGAGGAAGATCTAACCTGGCCACCTTATTATCCATACCGAGCGAATCAGGGGAGTATTTGATTTCATTATTTTTACTTATTTCACTTTTACATTCTTTACTTGAACATTGGGGACAATGTTCATCCTAAGTGTAAGGGGAGGGTAAAATGATGATACCTTACAGATACACTTTTGCTTGAGTTTGTTTGTTTGATGGTAGGTGTGTAATAAAACTATGAGAAATACTTGTTAGTGCAATTTTAGCGCCAAATTTACAATTTTTTACAACATTTAGGAGTGAAACTTTAGCCATAGCAAGTGTCTCATGGATAGGAGATTGTATGACTAGCACATAACCGTATCATTCAGAAAAATTTTCCACCCAAATATGTGAGGTTCGCCTTTAGATTTGATAGGAAAAGCATTTACTATTAGTGCTTATGAGTGTACCGGTAGCATTTAGATTCTAGAACTTGCGTTAGTGATACATCCCGAGACCGCTAGTAAGACTACATTCGTGTAGTAGGATTTACTACATGATAAGAGGCGTTAGGATCACCCTTGTGTTAAACCCGTATTATAATTACTTGACCATTTAAGTCATACTACTTGGCTTGTTAAGTCAACTAATTTTTCCCACACCCTTAGCGTTGTACTCATTTTTAGTTTACGAAACCCCTAGTACACCCCTCCGAGCCTATCTTTTCATTTCTAACTTTAAGCATTTTACTTAAAGGAAGAATTTGTTACACCCCACTTAAATGTACACCCAAATCGCCTTAGCCTTCCGTGTATGCGCTCATTTTTAGTGCATTATTGTTATTTGTTAAACCCTAAGTTAATTATCTAATTGATTACATGGTTGCTAAGTCGAGTCATATCCTTGTACATATTGTTTTGGGACGATTGGGACTCATGGGTAAAGTACTTATTTATGGAGTAATGGGGAAGAACATCATATATTACCCCCGTATGTGCGTTAATCTTAAAAGTACTCCAAGTGTTTTGATTTTCTTAATTCGAGTCATTAGATTAGTTTATTGTAAAGTATGTAAAGATTCAAGTGTAAGGGGAATTTTCATTCCCTATGATGTATTATTTTGGATGGTAGGGTAAGAGTGTATGCAAAAAAAAAATAAATAAATAAATAAAAAATAAAAAATTGACAAATCAAGAAAAAAATAGAAAAAAAAAGAGAAAAAAAAAACATACGGACTACCATCCCTTTTCATTCTATGTTTATTTTATGTTTTTGTTATTTTTCATTTATTAGCTTAAGTCGAGTCTAGTCTTGGCTTAGCAACGCCATATTGTACATGTAATTAACCAAGATTGTTAACTCGCCACCAGTAAAGACTGCCTATATCCAACAAAACTGTGTATTTCATATCCCTACACCTAACGTTACAACCTTTTAAAAGACCTCTTTGATAGTTTATCCTAGGTGCTTACGCCATGTGGTGGAGGTTTGATCCTTTCCCAAGCCTATGGTAATCCATTTTGCTATGACAGGTAGTGAGAGATAACTTCCGTTTCCATATTGTAATTTATACTTTATTACACCCGAGAGATGTGAGTATCTAAACACTATTTGTGAGGTGCTAGTGTATGACCTCTGTGCTTGTCTTTGGTCTTTAGTCGAACGATTATTTGTTGTAATTACTTTTATATTAGTGTTAAATAAACCCTAACTTGTATTTTGATTAGAATAAAAGCGCATTTGCTTGAGGACAAGCAAATCTCAAGTGTAAGGGTATATGATGAGGCGAAAAATGAACAACTTTTAGGGGGTCATTTAAGCTCGAAATTGAATTTATTTGATCAAATATTACCCAAAATCATTCCTTTTGTGATTTTAGGTACTTTGGGAGTGAAATCTGGAAAAGGAAGCAATTCGGACGTTTTTGGAGCATAAAAGTAAAGAAAACGCCCAAGACTTAATTTTCCATGCTGAGAACAGTACTTGACGGCGTCAAGAGGAAATTCATGACGGCGTCAAGAGTAAAAGTGGTGACGACCTAGTACAAACCTGACGGCGTCACAACAAGAGCGTCAAGAGTTAAAATCATGACAGCCTGCATAAGGAGACTACATGACGGCGTAAGACCCAGATCTAGGCAGTCCGAGGAACTATTTGGCGGCAAGATGACGGCGTCAGACATTTGTTCTTGACGCCGTCACCTTCTAAACTCTATATATAATTTTCTATTTTTCATTCATTAGAGAGGGAACTTGTGTGGAGAAACCCTAGGGCCGAACCTTATATGAATTTTACAGCTATTCAAGGGTTTTCAACCCTTGAATCCTTTCATTTGCTATTGAGATAAGTCTTCTCTTAATTCAATCAATATGTCTATGTGTTGGTAGTCTATATCTCGTACTTGTCTTAATTTCAACATGCTAGGCTAGATCTATCTTGTGTTTACTTGGATCTAATGAAACCTAGATGTTAATTATGTGTTGATTACGTGTTTATGGTTGTATTGGATGAATGATTTCAATGTTAGGCTTAAGAAAACTGGCAGATGTCCATTGTGTAACATGCTTTAACGTCTTAGGAAACATGAACCAATGTGTACTAGGTTTTATTCGTTGTATTTAATGCATGAGTAAATTCTAATGATCCCATGTTAGGAGCTTCTTAGCCGGCTCGACATAGGAGTGAAGTAGGCACTCATAGGATTGGGGAAGTAAGTACGCCACCCCATTAATGGTATTAAGGAATACAATCCGTCATCAACGCAACTATAACAAGTAATTAACGTGTAAAAGATATCTAGGGAGTAGTGAAATCTAAGTAAACACATCTCTCCCACATATTGCTCACAACCTTAGTTTAATATAGTTTAATTTCATTTTTAGTATTTTATTTTGATTGCATCTTAGTATTGGGTTAGTTGACTAGCAACTAATTCCGCCCAAATCCTTCAAACCCGAGATTTTTACTTGCTTTCCTAAAAATATAAAAATACAAAAAGAATCATCCCTCATCTCTAGACCTAGTCTTTAGGTTTTCTAATCCTAGCGACACTATTCCTAGCTGAGCGATCAATCCCCCGGTACTTGTCATTATACTATACTACATCGATCAGGTACACTGCCTGGTGGGGGTTGTAAGTTTCTCAAGATCCCTTGAGAGGTAAAGCCTGGTGCAATCCCCACGCATCACCTCCATCAATAAGGGACCTTCCCCCTGTTTACAGGACCGTCCTCAGTAGTGCTCACATTCAGATTTTATCCTGTGTTTTTGTCACAACTCGTAAATTCTGGTCTTTTCCCGAACTTTCAACATTTACTATTCATCGGTTACTATTCATCGATCACTATTCATCATTTTACTATTCATCTTTTTCAGAGTCAGTTTGTGATTCTGAGAAGCGTTCAAAAATTTTTACTATTCATAAAACACTATTCACCACCGGAGAAAATTTGTCATTTATGCGTGAGTTGCGTCATTTCTGTACACGTACGATTATCAACCTAATAAACGTTATCTTATGAGCTATTATTTTAAATAATTGATCCGTCAATCCCAACTATGGTCCTAACACATTTTTATACTCATAATAATAATATAAAAATTTTATTATTAATTTACCCGGTGTTTTCAAATCAACTGTTACGTTTTCCGGTCGAAGCTTATAACTCCGTCCGTTTGCGATATTTCAACCCGATCATTATTTTAACTTCCGATTCTCATCAGGAATAATATTTTACAACTTTTACAACTTCGTCGTATTTTATTTCACCTCTTTAATATTTATTTTTAGTTAACTCGGTACCCGATAACTCCCAATACACAACTAAAACTAAACATATACATGTGTTTTGAAGACAAGATCATTAATTAGTCCCCAACTTTCTTCCTTTTCTTCCATTTTGCTGCCCCCCGTGACTTCCTCCCTAAAAACATGGATCTTGTCTTTTGTAATAATATATATAACCTAAAAACTACACATTTCATTCATTTTTCACCAAAACATACTAGAAACTCTTTCTTTTTCTCTCTTTGGGGTGGTGATCGGCCAACACAAGAAGAACAAGGAGGATCCATCATTTTTCCAAGATCAAGTGTTAATCTTGTCCCTTTAGTTGTCCTTGTTTGAGTTTTGTAATAAAAACTCAAGGTTTCTTAGGTTTTGCTCATCTAAGCTCTATAACCTCTCTATGTAAGTTGTCAAACTTTTGTTCATAATTTCTTCATGTTATTTTGATGATCATATGATTCCTATTCAAGATCTACATGCATATGTTAGTTATACCACTCATTTATATATATATCTAACTTTTGAACCCTAGAAATAGATTATAGTTAGATCCTTGTTAGATCCACTTGATTTATGATGTTTAGGAACCCATGACACCCTAAGAAGGTGTATGATAAGATTAGACTAGATTTATGGTGATTGAAAGTGGTTTGGTTGAAGTTGAAACAAGTTTGAAACTAGAAAAATGGATTTTAAACATATATATTTACCTTCTGTCCCAAATCGACAAACCCAGAAAAATCAGAGATTTCCGGGTAACATTGGGCTAGAGATTTAGAAAATACTTTTAAAAACGAAGCTTTTGGCGAAAAAAGGACTAAAACGAGTTTATAACGAAAGAGATATGATTTTTGTAAGTTAAACGACGAAAACTATTTTCTGAAAAACTGCATGCTGTTGGACGATTTTCGTTGGACAAATAGAGGCGTTAGACGTAACCTAGAGTAGCCGAGCTATCGAAAATATATTAGTATATACTAAAACGAATCCGTGGATATAAAGAACGAGTAAAATGAGCTTAAAATGACCAAGTTATACATGTTTTAAAATCGTCAAAACTATATATATATATATATATATTTAGTCACTACTAGAAATAATATAACTACGTACCAAATAATATATTTTCTAGATTTCTTATTCAAGGAGTTTATTTTTAATTAACGAAATACGTACGACCCAAGGTTTATTTATGCGACCACTAGACGATATCTTAAGTTTTTCAAAACGAGGAATATAACACTAACGTTTTTATATACGATATATTACGACAAGTTTTTATTATTCTAGTTGGACTTATTTTTCCTAAGTATGAAAAATACTTTACTTTGACTATAACTATTATTTCCAAGTTACGAGTGGTATAGGTATCATGTGCATGTGCATTCATTACATCCTTTCATGATCTAAGTAGATCACTATCATTCATATTAGGTTGCGGTTAGAGATCGAACCTCATTTCTGTGTATTCACTTTTGTCATCGTAGCTATTCGCACCAGGTGAGTCATAGCCCCACTTTTACTCTTAAGTACTTGTTTTAAACTCTTTGGGGGAGATACATGCTTAAACTGTTTACTCTTAATTAAACTTAAATGACTCTTGCTTCACTATTTATGCTCATAAGCAAAACGTACTCAAATTAACTTGTTTGAACTATTAAACCTTTTGACTTGAACTTTTGGACTTATTGTACTGTACGTTCTAAGACTTAAAGTCTCCTTTGTTCGGAGCAACACTATAAAGTCTCTCCTGTTCAGAGCATCCTTAATAATTCTCGCCATGGTGGAGTGACTAATAATTCTTCGCCAAGTCGGCGGAGTGACTAATAATTCTTTGCCTAGGTGGCAGAGTGACTTCAAGTCTCCCTTGTTCGGAGCGGCCTTGACTTATGTTGTACTATGTGCCATATTGTGAACTATATTGACCACGTGTACTTGACTACTAAACATTCAACTATTTGGCAGTGGGTTGTAAACACACAGGTTACAAGTCTCTTATGGCGGGACTTGTAACTGAGTGGATTTACTATGCCTTTGCTGTGTGATCATTTTTCTATATACTTTATTTGTTAAACAAACCCTATGAACTCACCAACCTCGTGTTGACACTTTAGCATGTATTTTCAGGTTTTAACCTATGGCACGCTACAGGAGGTTTTGGCAGGGCATGGCATGGTCATAGAAGACTCTGATTATTTATATGGGGACCGTTTTTAAACTACTTTTAAGGGCCTACTTCCGCACTACTTTTAACGATGTAAATTCAATATTTTTGATTTAACTATTTTATTCTAAATGATTGAAGTGAAAACCATTTTTGAACTAGTGTTGTAATACCAATTGAGTTACACCCCAGCTACATGTATGCTTCCGCTGGACCCGATTTTGGGGGTGTGACAGATTGGTATCAGAGCTCTGGCTATAGCGAACTAAGTGTTTTTAAAACCTAGATTATAGCTACTTTTACGAAAAACTTAACCCTATGACCGTCACGTGCCTGCCTGCCAAGATGATGCCTCACTTGTGGTTTGTTGCTGACTTAGGTGATGAGATTTGTGTCTCATTATCTGGTATATTATATTCACTTATTATAGTTGATTACTATCATTGTCTTTCATATAAGCATGTTCACGTATCATATATGTCACCCTATTATGTTTCTCCTAGCATAGTTTCATCATTTGGCCTCGAGTTTGGTCACCTGCCTTAGTCTTTCTGAACGTCTTGGTATTTGTGAAGGACATAGTAGTAGTATAACTGAGCTGAGTATTTCAAAATTCATGGAACCTCGGTGGAATATAGACTAGTATAGGCTGACTACCTATATCCGACTCAGAAATGAATTTTGCAACACTGAGAATGGTTATAATAAAATTCTGTCTGGATTGAATCTTCTACTCAATGTCCAATGTTTGATTTATCTATGTGTATACCCTCGTTGTCAGAACACTTATACTTGTCCTCACCTCGTGAACCGCCGTCTGAAAGCACGTCAACTGGTCATTTCATCTCATGAATCTTCACCTTTATAACACTTCGGAAACCAACGTAAACTGAACTTCGGGACGAAGTTCCCTTAAGGGGTAGAGACTGTCACAACTCGTAAATTCTGGTCTTTTCCCGAACTTTCAACATTTACTATTCATCGGTTACTATTCATCGATCACTATTCGTCATTTTACTATTCATCTTTTTCGGAGTCAGTTTGTGATTCTGAGAAGCGTTCAAAAAATTTTACTATTCATAAAACACTATTCACCACCGGAGAAAATTTGTCATTTATGCGTGAGTTGCGTCATTTCTGTACACGTACGATTATCAACCTAATAAACGTTATCTTATGAGCTATTATTTTAAATAATTGATCCGTCAATCCCAACTATACTCCTAACACATTTTTATACTCATAATAATAATATAAAAATTTTATTATTAATTTACCCGGTGTTTTCAAATCAACTGTTACGTTTTCCGGTCGAAGCTTATAACTCCGTCGGTTTGCGATATTTCAATCCGATCATTATTTTAACTTCCGATTCTCGTCAGGAATAATATTTTACAACTTTTACAACTTCGTCGTATTTTATTTCACCTCTTTAATATTTATTTTTAGTTAACTCGGTACCCGATAACTCCCAATACACAACTAAAACTAAACATATACATGTGTTTTGAAGACAAGATCATTAATTAGTCCCCAACTTTCTTCCTTTTCTTCCATTTTGCAGCCCCCCATGACTTCCTCCCTAAAAACATGGATCTTGTATTTTGTAATAATATATATAACCTAAAAACTACACATTTCATTCATTTTTCACCAAAACATACTAGAAACTCTTTCTTTTTCTCTCTTTGGGGTGGTGATCGGCTAACACAAGAAGAACAAGGAGGATCCATCATTTTTCCAAGATCAAGTGTTAATCTTGTCCCTTTAGTTGTCCTTGTTTGAGTTTTGTAATAAAAACTCAAGGTTTCTTAGGTTTTGCTCATCTAAGCTCTATATCCTTTCTATGTAAGTTGTCAAACTTTTGTTCATAATTTCTTCATGTTATTTTGATGATCATATGATTCCTATTCAAGATCTACATGCATATGTTAGTTATACCACTCATTTATATATATATCTAACTTTTGAAGCCTAGAAATAGATTATAGTTAGATCCTTGTTAGATCCACTTGATTTATGATGTCTAGGAACCCATGACACCCTAAGAAGGTGTATGGTAAGATTAGACTAGATTTGTGGTGATTGAAAGTGGTTTGGTTGAAGTTGAAACAAGTTTGAAACTAGAAAAATGGATTTTAAACATATATATTTACCTTCTGTCCCAAATCGACAAACCCAGAAAAATCAGAGATTTCCGGGTAACATTGGGCTAGAGATTTAGAAAATACTTTTAAAAACGAAGCTTTTGGCGAAAGAACGGACTAAAACGAGTTTATAACGAAAGAGATATGATTTTTGTAAGTTAAACGACGAAAACAATTTTCTGAAAAACTGCATGCTGTTGGACGATTTTCGTTGGACAAATAGAGGCGTTAGACGTAACCTAGAGGAGCCGAGCTATCGAAAATATATTAGTATATACTAAAACGAATCCGTGGATATAAAGAACGAGTAAAATGAGCTTAAAACGACCAAGTTATACATGTTTTAAAATCGTCAAAACTATATATATATATATTTAGTCACTACTAGAAATAATATAACTATGTACTAAATAATATATTTTCTAGATTTCTTATTCAAGGAGTTTATTTTTAATTAACGAAATACGTACGACCCAAGGTTTATTTATGCGACCACTAGACGATATCTTAAGGTTTTCAAAACGAGGAATATAACACTAACGTTTTTATATACGATATATTACGACAAGTTTTTATTATTCTAGTTGGACTTATTTTTCCTAAGTATGAAAAATACTTTACTTTGACTATAACTATTATTTCCAAGTTACGAGTGGTATAGGTATCATGTGCATGTGCATTCATTACATCCTTTCATGATCTAAGTAGATTACTATCATTCATATTAGGTTGCGGTTAGAGATCGAACCTCATTTCTGTGTATTCACTTTTGTCATCGTAGCTATTCGCACCAGGTGAGTCATAGCCCCACTTTTACTCTTTAGTACTTGTTTTAAACTCTTTGGGGGAGATACATGCTTAAACTGTTTACTCTTAATTAAACTTAAATGACTCTTGCTTCACTATTTATGCTCATAAGCAAAACGTACTCAAATTAACTTGTTTGAACTTTTAAACCTTTTGACTTGAACTTTTGGACTTATTGTACTGTACGTTCTAAGACTTAAAGTCTCCTTTGTTCGAAGCAACACTATAAAGTCTCTCCTGTTTAGAGCATCCTTAATAATTCTCGCCATGGTGGAGTGACTAATAATTCTTCGCCAAGTCGGCGGAGTGACTAATAATTCTTTGCCTAGGTGGCAGAGTGACTTCAAGTCTCCCTTGTTCGGAGCGGCCTTGACTTATGTTGTACTATGTGCCATATTGTGAACTATATTGACCACGTGTACTTGACTACTAAACATTCAACTATTTGGCAGTGGGTTGTAAACACACAGGTTACAAGTCTCTTATGGCGGGACTTGTAACTGAGTGGATTTACGATGCCTTTGCTGTGTGATCATTTTTCTATATACTTTATTTGTTAAACAAACCCTATGAACTCACCAACCTCGTGTTGACACTTTAGCATGTATTTTCAGGTTTTAACCTATGGCACGCTACAGGAGGTTTTGGCAGGGCATGGCATGGTCATAGAAGACTCTGATTATTTATATGGGGACCGTTTTTAAACTACTTTTAAGGGCCTACTTCCGCACTACTTTTAACGATGTAAATTCAATATTTTTGATTTAACTATTTTATTCTAAATGATTGAAGTGAAAACCATTTTTGAACTAGTGTTGTAATACCAATTGAGTTACACCCCAGCTACATGTATGCTTCCGCTGGACCCGATTTTAGGGGTGTGACAATTTTTTTCTATCTGATTCCTGCACTACATAATTGATTTCACATCCATATCCAATTTCCATACCTTCATATATATATATATATATATATATATATATATATATATATATATATATATATATATATATATATATATATATATATATATATATATATATATATATATATATATATGCATGTGCTTTGCTCTAACTAGGTTTTGTAGCACATCACCAAAGCTTGATTCCCTGGTGCCCTCATTATGAGGGAGCACTTAGCTAGGGGGACCTTGTATTCCGTTGATCACTTTAACGATTCTGTTGATATAAATAAATGACTAAAAACGTTATTCATATCTTTCGATATCTCTATGTTTTGATAATCACAAAACGAAAACTCATCAAACCAAAGATCATGACATAAACAAGTATTTAGTAGTAAATACTCATCTTTACCATCTAATCACTTAAGGTATGAATAAACAAAGTGTCTAAATGCATTATAAGATCAAAGGAACACTTTTGTTAATCACTAGATATTTATAAAATGTCATAAAACATTTTATATCTTTTATAAAACATTTTTGGCATTAAAAGATTATGTTTAATTCATTACAAATTTATGAATTCAAATTTTCAACCAAAAATGACAAATCTAATCCAGAAAAATTTCCCTCACAAAAGGACAAGAAAATCCAACGTTCAGGAGGGCGGCCCCCTTAATAATACTAGGCGGCCCCCTTAATCATTAAGGGGACCGCCCCCTAATTAAGGGGACCGGCACGCTCCAGAACAGTATTTTCTGGCCCTTTAAATACTGGATCATTCCACATATTTTTCTCACCTTTTTGCACTAAAAACTTTCTGATCTAAACTTCCATTTCCATCCTCTAAAAATCCTTTGATCATACGTACATTAATCTTTGTTTCAAAGTGATTCAAGCCTCAACACTTAAGTGCAAAGAGAAGAATACTTCTATTAGAAGTATTACAACTTAGTATCATCTTGCTATCTAAGTTGCTTCTTTATCTCTTCTTGTAAATCCTTCATATTTTGGTGAATAAGGTGTATGTATTAGTTAGTTATATTTAGTTATAAAATCTAGAATTGTTGTAAGTGTGAAGTGGAACTTGAAGTGAAGAAGTAGTGTTGGATAGTAGTGGTAATAGGAGATAGTAGCAATAGTGACTAGTAGTGAAGAAATTGAAGCTTCCAAGTGGAGAAGACTAGAAGACATTAGTGGCTTGAAGTTGTGATGACATTAGTGGCTTGAAGTTGTGAAGACGTTATTGCCTTGAAGTTGTGAAGTTGCAAGACATTGAAGTTGTGAAGTATTTGTGAAGGCGTGAAGATACTTGTGGTGTGACGAAGTATAGAAGAAGTGAAAAGGTGTGAAGAAGGTGTGGTGTGATATTTGTTGTGAGATTGGTTCTAGCTACGATTAGAACTCGACATTTTGCTTTGTGTCGTAAATCGGTGAAAGCTTTTGGTGTGTACGGTTTTATCCGCCATAAGGGAGGTTATTGACTTAGTGAAGAAAACTCTCGAGTTCGGTGCTCGGGGAGTGGAGTAGGGCAAGGAAGGTGTCCTTGTAGACGAACCACTATAAACCCTTTGTCTCTCGGTTTGTGTTAGCATCGTATTTTATTTATAAAAAGTGTCGGTCATTAACGTATAGTTATAGGTTGCTTTAGAATATCATTATGATGAAGTTTATGTGTAGTTTTCATGATTTTATAAAGTCTAAGGGCTAGTTATGTAATAATGTAAATGATTAGAGAAGCCCTAGACTATGAGTATAAATACTCATGTAAACCTCATTTGTGAGGTTGGTTCTCTTAGTCATTAACAAGTTTATTATTTTCACACACTAGAGTTCCCATCCACTCTCTCTCTCTACTTACTTTCTCTCTCTAGGTTTAGGCTTGAATCATATGTGAAATACGTTGTTCTACGGTCTTACAAGTGGTATCAATTGCCTAGGGATAATATAGGTTGTTTTAGGTTTGATTTGGTTGAAAAAAGTTGGTATAAAAGTGATTTTTGATTCGAGGTTACTGTTCATCAATTTGGTTTCGAGTTAGAAAATTTTTTTATGGTTTTCGAGTTTGGTGAAAATTTCGAGTTAGAAACATCTTTTTCGAGTTAGGTGCATAATTCTTTCGAGTTAGGAAACTATTTCTATCGAGTTTGAGTGTTTATCGAGTTAGGAAACAAGTTTTCGAGTTTGGGTTTAAGGTGTTATCGAGTTAGGTAATTCTATCATATCGAGTTTGGGTGCAAGTTATCGAGTTAGGTGACTCAATCCTATCGAGTTAGGTGCTTCATATCGAGTTAGGTGCTTCATCTTATCGAGTTTGGATTTGTGGATTTTGGCGAGTTAGCCTTGATTTCCTAATCGTTTATCGAGTTAGGATCAGCGTTGCTACTTTCTAAGGGGATACTCTGCCGAAATTTTATTACCTTATCGAGTTAGAAGCAAAAGATCTTATCGAGTTAGAAGCAAAAGATCTTATCGAGTTTGAAACAAAGATCTTATCGAGTTTGAAGAATACCTATCGAGTTAGAAACCTTAACAAACTTATCGAGTTAGAACTTTCAGAATCCTATCGAGTTAGAAACCTTAACAAACTTATCGAGTTAGAACTTTCAGAATCCTATCGAGTTAGACCAAAAAAAAAAAAAAAGAAAAAAAAAAAAGAGTTTTTTGGCGGGAAATTTTGAGTAAAATTTATTTTTCACACGAGACTTTACGTTCAATTTTTACGCGAGATTCAAAGTTTGGTATAACGTTGAAAATTTCGGCCGAAAATTCAAATTTTTAGGCCAAAATTCAAAAAAATTCGATAAAATTTGACGAAAAAATTTTCAAAACTCAAATTTTTCTGGTAACCTTAGAATTGTATTTCTTTGAGATTTTCAAATTTTGAGAAAGAAAATTTTCATACTCGATTTTTGGCAGGAAATTACGAAATCAATCAGATCAACCGAGAACGAACTTTCATCTTCACCAAAACATCTAATCTTCAACAACAACCTTTGTTATCTTTCAAAAGATCCTCAGAACAACGTTTCACTTTGAATTCAAATCATGGCAACTCAACAAGACATTCATGCTGCCGGTGCCGAAAACCGACCCCCAATGCTTGAAAAAGGTGGATATCTTCCATAGACAAGCCGCATGCTTCGTTACATCAAAACAAAGCCTGATGGTAAATTAATGATCAACTCCATTACAAATGGTCCATTCAAGCCAAGACAAGTTCAAATTGAAGGTAATCCAAATGAAACACCTCCTACTCAACCATTCGTGCGTGAACAAACAGAAGCAGATTACACAGAGGAAGACAAGAAGCAGATCGCTGCAGATGATATGGCAATGCATTTAATCCAACTTGGATTACCACGGGAGATCTTTGTTGCGATCGACAGCTGTGAAACTGCTTATGCTATGTGGGAACGTGTTAGAAGGATATGTCATGGAACAGAGATTGGACAACAAGACGTTGAGAACAAACTTCTTACTGAATGGGAGAATTTCACATCCACTAAAGGTGAACAAATTGAATCATACTACACCAGGTTTTGCACTTTGATGAATGAGTTGATCAGAAACAAGTTGACACCTCGACCAATTGCAACAAACATCAAATTCATCAATAACCTTCCAGAAGAATGGGGTCGTTATGTTACAATTGTCAATCAAACAAAGGACTTACATAAGGTGAATTATGATCAACTCTATGACTTTTGGAAGCAAAACCAAGCTGAGGCTAATGAAGTAAGGAAAGAAAGATTGGCAAAGAATCATGATCCTCTTGCATTAATTGCTAATACACCAACATCATTACCAGTGAACACTCAACCACCATCATCATCTTCCACTCACAACTACATGCAACCATCATGCATTCTACAACCAACACCGGTCTACCAACACCAGTTCTACCCACAACAACAACAAGTTATTCCACAACAACAATACCCACATTTCCAAGAACCAGAATTCACTGACAATGATGAAGCTACTGCAGCCTTGACACAAGCGTTTGCTTTTCTGACAAAAGCATTCCAAGGACGCTATTCTGCACCAACAAACAACAACCAAAGGATTTCATCGAATACTCGCAACAGGCAGATCGCTCAGCCGAGTTTCAATATGGGCAATGGAGGCCAAAAGGTTGGAGTTTATGGGAATCAGCAAGGATATGCTACTGGAATTAACATGGGTAATCAGAATATGTAGAATGCAGGTCAGTATGCAGGGAATCAGATGGGTCAGTTTTTTGGAAATCAGAGGGGTCAGAATGTTGGTAATCAGGCAATGGGTAATCAGAATAGAAATGTTGCAGCTCCAGTAGTTGGGAATTTGGGAAATATGAATCAGGGTAATCCGGTAAAGTGTTTCAACTGTCAGGGTGTAGGTCATATGGCAAGGAACTATCCTACTAAGCCGAACAAGAAAGACACAGCGTACTTGCAGAAAGCATTACTGTTGGCACAAAAGAATGAGGCAGGGTTTCAGTTGAATGCAGAGGAGAATGATTTTATGGCTCTTATGGATGACATGGAAGATAGAGAGGATATCGATGCGAACTGCATATTCATGGCGAATATTCAGGAAGCTAAGTATGATACGGATTCTGATACACTTCCTATTTATGACACCAATGCACCATCTGAGGTATCCACTTTCAACTCATGTCACAATAATGATATATTTGATATGTCTCCTCATGAGGAACAGCATTTTGAGAAGCAAGCACCCACTTATTATACATTCCTGGACACGCCAAGTAGTAGCAATACTCCTTCAGCGACTCCAGATGTGAATCATAATGGAGACTTTGTTTCACAGCATGATGTGAATGATGAGGAAACACGTGCTTTATTTGAATCATTATTAAATAATTGTGGTATTGAAATCGAAAAAGTGAAAAAGGTCAATCGCGAAGTTAAGGCCGCGAATGCTAAATTGACCGCTGAGCTTGAGAGTTACAAGGAAAACGCTAAAGCTTTTGAGTTTCATAACAAAAGATTGTCTGAATTAGAAACTGGTTATCAAAATTCCGTTTCAAGGGAAAAACAATTGCAACTCAAGTTTGATACACTTGATGTTAATTCTTTCAAGAAGATAAAAGCTTTAAACGCGGAAATTTCTGATTTACAAAACCAACTTTCTAAACAAAAAACAGCTTATACCAATCTTGAAAAAGAAAGGGATGAGTTGAAAAAGGACTTTGCAAAGAAAGAAGACAAACTTTTGGCCGAAATCGTAGAGTCAGAACACATGATTGCACATTTATAAGAATTAGTGGTTAAGTCGGGTCAGTCAAGTCAAACAATGAAAATGATTTCAAATCAAACTAATCCGGTTTACCATACGAAACATAAAGTGGCTCTTGGTAACAACAACCCCAGTAATCTCAAGAAAGCTCAGCAAGAACAGAATGTTTTGTATAATGGTAATGTGCTTTACACTAAACATGATCCTCCCGTCGTTCGGGATTCTGCGAAAACGATAGAACATGTCGAAGAGAGCATTTCTAAAATGAAACAAAAGGATTTGAAACCCATTGACAACAACAAATTGAACAAACTTTCGGGAATTACTTTTGTTCCACAAAAAGAACCATCTGTGTTTTCCATAAAACGACCATTCTCAAAAATGTTTTCTAAGAAAGTAATTGTTTCAAAATCTCTTTCAAAAATGGAACAAATGTCTTCTAACAACACGTTTAATACAAGTGAGGCTAGAAACATTCTGGATGATGTTAAAAAGAGAATTCAAGAACTTCAAAACATTGTTGCTTCTAAAACTACAATCGATATTAACAACTGGCATTCCAGTTTTCATATTGAGCAGAAAAAAGTTTTTGAAAACGAAATTACTATCCCACTGAATAACATCAGTGCGAGGGTAATCCATTTTGAAAAAGCTTTCTTAAAAGAAATGGCCGACTTTGTCAAGGACCACATATCCCTGGTAAACGAAGCTAATGATACTCGTGAAAACATGAATGTTTTGGAAAACCTAAATGATTCTCTCTTCGAAGCTGTTATGACCACTGACATTATGTCCATCATTTTACAAACATACTCTGTTCAAGACGATGAAAGACTGAGAGTTGAAACCTCCGAAATTGTTTCCAAATATGAAAATGCTCTTATAAAGCTTGAAAAAGAAAATGTGTCATGTTTTAAACAACTTGATCGAAAAAAGGAAGAATGCAAGTATGACAAACTGTCGTATGAGCGTGCTTTCAAGAACATGAAAGAGCAAAATGATCTTTTGAGGGCTCAGCTTGAAAGTCAAAAAGGGAAGGGTGAGGAAACTAAGTTTGCAAAACCATCGACTTCAGAGAAACCAAATGTTTTAAACACGGTTCAAAAACCAAAAATGTCAATTTCACGGTTTGCTCCAAAAGTCGATGAGAAAAAGGATTTGACAAAACCAGTCACTCCAACACCCTTGCCCAAGAAAAGTGAAAATATAAAGATTGTTGATAAAGGAAAAGCGGTTGTCGAAACACCAAAAGTTCTAGCACCTGGCATGTTTAGGATTAGTCCCACTAATGCGTCTGCCTCCACTTCTAAGACAAATGCGTGTAAAAAGGATAATTCTAAAGAATCTAGGGATGCTAAAAAGGACAACAATATAAATCCTAATGTGTGTGCCTCAACTTCTACAGGATTAGAAAGCACCTCTAGGAGCAGCAGACTACAGCCTAGGAGCAATACATGGAACAATAGAGTCTCGCCTGTCTCTAAGAGTAGTTGCAAGAATAAAGTAGAAGAAGTAGAAGAACACCCTAGGAATTTATCGCTTTCTAATAAGAGACATATTTCATCTGAATGTAATGTCGAGAGTACTGGTTCTAATGCATGTAATGACTCTGTTTGTTTAATATGCAAGAAATGTTTAATTAATGATGTTCATGATGAATGTGTTTCTAAGAATCTGAGTGTTACGCCAGAACAAAAGAGCATTTCGAAAGGTCCTAGTGCTAAATCTAGATTTGTTGGAAACCTAATTAAAAGAATTAGGAACACCACTAATAGTCGCACGCCTAGGAACTATCTTAAGTATTGTGTTTGGATTCCAACGGGTAGAGAATTTATACTCAATGATGGAAAATTTGAATTAGTTCAAGATAAACATGTAGAAACTGTCTTTGAGTGTGATTTAGAATGTACCCCTAAGCCCATGGAACCAAATTCAAAACGGTTTCCAAATACAAATTCTTCTGTTATTGGCAGGTTATCGAAATATGTCTTTGGATCGTCGACTCGGGTTGCTCCAAGCACATGACCGGGAATTTAAAGCTGCTGATCAATTTCATCTGGAAATTCATGGGAACTGTACGCTTTGGAAATGATCATGTAGCAGCTATTCAGGGTTATGGAGATCTTCAGTTTGGGAATTTTTTGATCACTCGAGTTTACTACGTCGAAGGGTTGGGACACAACTTGTTTTCAGTTGGGCAGTTTTGTGATGCAGATTTAGAAGTTGCATTCAGGAGAAACACGGTTTTCATAAGAAATTTGGTTGGTGATGATCTCTTATCTGGTAATCGTGGTACAAACTTGTATGCTATCGACATCAACCAAATGGCTTCTACATCACCAATTTGTCTTATGACAAGGGCAACCAAAACTAAGTCCTGGCTGTGGCATAGAAGATTATCCCATCTCAATTTCGACACCATCAACAAGTTAGCCAAAGACAACATCGTCACTGGATTTCCTAAGATAAAATACACCAAGGATCATCTATGTCCATCATGTGAACAAGGAAAAAGCAAAAGAGCATCATATAAACCCAAAACCGTACCTAGTTCGGAAGCAAGGTTACATTTGTTGCACATGGACTTATGTGGCCCAATGAGAGTTGAAAGCATTAATGGGAAGAAGTATATTCTCGTTATTGTTGATGATTATTCAAGATATACTTGGGTAAAGTTTTTGAGATCAAAAGACGAAGCACCAGGCATCATCATCACCTTTCTGAAGCGTATTCAAGTTCTACTTCAAGCTCCAGTAAGGATTGTAAGAACAGATAATGGCACAGAATTCACAAATCAGGAGTTAAGAACCTATTTTGAAGATGTTGGAATCACCACCAAACATCAGTTGTTAGAACTCCACAGCAGAATGGGGTAGTTGAAAGAAGAAACCGAACTCTTGTGGAAGCTGCTCGCACAATGCTAATCTATTCTAGTGCACCACTATTCGTATGGGCTGATGCTGTAGCCACTGCTTGCTTTACTCAAAACCGATCCCTAGTCCATTCGAGATTCAATAAAACCCCATATGAGCTAGTGAACAACCGTAAACCTGACATCTCTTACCTTCACGTGTTTGGCGCTTTGTGCTATCCGACGAATGACAGAGAAGATCTAGGAAAGTTGAAAGCTAAGGGTGATATTGGAATCTTTATTGGATATTCAGAAAACTCGAGGGCATTCAGGGTCTATAATCGAAGAACTAAAAGGATAATGGAGACGATGAATGTGAAGTTTGACGAGATTTCACAAATGGCTTCTGAGAGATACGCTCTAGAACCCGCGCTTAATCCAATGGCTTCTAATCAAACCAGATTAGGACCCGCACCAAACAGTCAGACTTCTGGACACATCAGTTCAGGACTTGTGCCTAAAGGAGCTCAGTCAACAAACACGGACAAATCTTCAGAACAAGAACTGGAAAATTTCTTCGAGTTAATGTTTGATGAATATTATGGTGGAACTTCAAAAAATGCATCTCAACAACATTCCGCTGCACCATCTCAAAATCATCATCCACCACCACCACCACTGGATGCATCTACAACAATCGAAGCTGAAGCACCAACTACCTCAACATCATCTACATCTACTCAAGCCACTCCAGTACTTGAAACTGAACTACCAAGAGTTGATGAGCAAAATCAAAACACAAATTTTCAAGAAGAACCAACAAATAATTCAAACGATGTTGCGTTAGAAGAAGGAGAAGAAGTATTTGAAAACCCGTTTGCAACAGACTCTGCTGAATCTTCTTCAAGGTTACATGAACCGTCTAACACACATACGTTAAACCCAAGGTACCCTTCTACGTTTCAATGGACAAAAGACCATCCAATAGAACACGTTATTGGTGAACCTTCAAAGCCAGTTCAGACGAGGAGACAACTTGCCACCGATCTCGAATTGTGCATTTATATTTGCTCAATCAGCCTCAAAGAACCAAAGAACATTCGGGAAGCAATGGCAGAATACCCTTGGATAGAAGTGATGTAGGATGAACTTCTTCAATCCCTGTTACATGATAGTTGGGAACTTGTTAAACGACCACTAGATAAACGAGTTCTTGATCTCAAGTGGTTGTGGAAGAACAAATTGGATGAGGAAATGACTGTAATTCGTAACAAAGCTCGTCTCGTGGCTATAGGTTATCCACAAGAAGAAGGGATAGATTTCGAAGAATCATTCGCGCCTGTAGCTAGACTTGAAGCAGTCCGGATTTTCTTAGCCTATGCAGCTCACAAAAACATCACAGTCTATCAGATGGACATTAAGACTGCTTTCTTGAATGGAACTCTGAAAGAAGAAGTGTATGTGAGTCAGCCAGAGGGATTCATCGACAAAGATCATCCAGACTACGTCTACAAGCTTAAGAAAGCCATCTATGGTTTAAAACAAGCTCCAAGAGCGTGGTATGACGAACTATCATCTTTCTTGCTCAAAAACAATTTCACAAAAGGAACGGTTGATGACACCTTGTTTATCAAAAAATTCAAAGATGACATTTTGATCGTTCAAATTTACGTGGACGACATAATTTTTTGGATCAACCAATCCTAACCATTCAAAACATTTTGAAAATCTCATGAAAAGCAAATTTGAAATGTCCATGATGGGGGAACTAAAATTCTTTCTTGTTTTACAAATACATCAATCCCCTCATGGTATTTTTATCAATCAAGCTAAATATACAATAGAGATTTTGAAAAAACATGGAATGGGAAATTGTGATTCTGTTGGTACTCCAATGGTCACTGCACCAAAAATTGATGCTGATTTGTTTGGGAAACCCGTCGATCCGAAGAAATATCGGAGCATGATCGGTTCTCTCATGTACTTAACTGCTAGTCGACCTGATATTCAATTTGCTGTTTGTTTGTTAGCACGGTTTCAGGCAAAGCCTACCGAACTTCACCTCAAAGAGGTTAAAAGGATCTTTCGGTACCTACGAAGAATCATTAACATGGGACTTTGGTATCCGAAGGATTCGGGGTTTAATCTAACAGCCTTTTCAGATGCCGACCATGCAGGAGATCAAGTTACTGCAAAAAGTACATCCGGTGGAGCACAATTTTTGGGTGAAAAGCTAGTAAGCTGGTCGTCAAAGAAACAGGATTGTACTGCGCTATCAACCGCCGAAGCCGAGTATGTGTATCTATCTGCGTGTTGTGCCCAAGTTCTTTGGATGAGGACACAGCTCACAGATTATGGCTTTACTTTTGACAGAATACCTATGTATTGTGACTCAAAAAGTGCCATAGCCATCTTGTGCAATCCCGTACACCACTCTAAGACGAAGCATATCAAAGTCCGCTACCATTTCATCAAAGAACACGTGGAAGAGGGTACTGTTGAATTATTTTTCGTTAAGACTGATTACCAACTCGCCGATCTATTTACTAAAGCCCTTCCAAAAGAAAGGTTTGACTACTTAGTTCGACGAATTGGCATGCGAAGCCTAACTCCTGAGGAGCTAGAACGTCTTCTCGAATCTTCTTGAAAAATGTTTTCAAAAACGCTTCGCTGTAAATACTTTTGAAAAAAACAAAATACAAAATTTGAAAAACCAACAAAAACAAAATACAAAAATATAAAATTTCAAAAAATACAAAAACAATATAAAATCCAAAAATCCAAAAATATTCTTCTCACGACATGTCTCTCGTATAAATCAATATTCTGTACATTTCTAGAAATGTCATTCAACAATGATACGGACATGTACAGATGCTTGAGCGGGAGTTCTTTTTAATGTTTTTCTAAAACATGTCGTTTCTCAAAAGTTTCTTCACAATGGCTTTCGTATACCTCAGTACGAAACCCGTGCCTAAACGATGACTTATGATTATTTTCAAATCAAGGACTCGTATTTTCAAGGACGAAATCTTTTTCAACAAGTTCAAGTCTAAACAAACGAAAAAGACTTCAAACAAAAACTCGTTTTCAAAATAGTAATCTTGAGCACTTTTTCAAGATTCATCAAAAGATTTTTCAAAATCTTTCAAATGAGTGCTCAAGATAACTCCCTCAAAACCCTTAATTGATTTTAAAATGTGCTATCATTAAGGGGGAATACAAAAACAAAATTGTTCCGAATTCATGCAAAATGAAATCTGTCTTTCTCTCCAAAAGCTTTTTCTTAATCAGTTGATATCAAAAATGTCACGATATGCTATTTTTGAGGGGGAGAAGACATGATTAAAATGTGATCAAAGATGTTTAAAGCTTGTGACTAAATCTCAAAAGAGCTAGACTCAGAATGTACCAATGAATTGACGAAGCTTAAAATGTCAGTAATCGAAAAGACTTATCCTCGACGGGTAATAACATCAAGTTAGTTTCTAGAGCTAGTTGTCACCTAAAATCTGACAATGGAACTCTTTAACTAGCCACGTAAGCGTGTCTCGAAAAGGATTTGTCTTAGTAGAAATGTACCATTTCGAGAAACTTTCTGTGGATATGACCAGGCCGGGTAATAACTTCAAGCTAGTCTAACTAGTGATGTAAGCGTGTCTCGAATCGGTCATGTTCACTGAAAGTGGATCAATTCAAAAAGTGCAAACTCCTCACGCATGTGCAAATTTTTTAAAAAAATTCATGAGCACATGTGAAGGGGGAGTCCTTCAAAAGAAACAAAAACTCTCAAAGTGTCAACAAAAATGTGTTTATATTCATAAACACTTTGAGAGATTTTAAATCAAAGGTTTCATGGCAATTATAGGATTCATGGAGTTATAAGGTGACTAAGGTTAGGAAAAACCGTCCTATGATCCGCCAGAGCCGGAGGGATCTACCCAAGGACAATTCCAATAGATTAGAATTAGAAGTCCTTAGGTATGATTGAAAAAAGGAGAAAATGAGAAAGGAGAAAGAAGGGGTTGAAGAATTAAAAAGAAAAGTTATGAAAAAGGGTGAAAAGAAATAGCCCTCCATATGTTCAACCTTAGGGCAGACACCGGGTTCAATTCATATGCTACTGGTTGTTACTAAGGTGACACCGGTATTGAAGATAAAGACGTCATGGACCCAGTGACGCACTGCACTAAACCTTCTAGCCACTCAAGTTCTCTTAAAAGAGCTTGTTTCATTCTCACGGGGAACCAGCATAATCTATTGACCTGTCTCTTAGAGATGGTTGATATTGAAGCAGGAGACCTCTCCCTAATCTCCGCATAGGAAACCAAATGTGCACTTATCGAGTCTAGAGCCCCGAGATTCATCAAAAGATCTCATAGGAACACATGATATTTATACACTGGTTGTTCATCATTAAGGACGCTAGATGTAAACTTTAGAGTCCTACGCAGATCTTAGCAATCTGCCAGAACATTATGAGAGGATTCACACTTGTGATTCTCAATGATTGAATGGAAACTCCTGTCAGGGTCAACATCAAGCAGCCCTGACAGCAGGTCACTTCGGTAATTCTTTATGGGTTACGCTTAGTGTTCGCGGTGGTTTCAAACTGTCTACAGTCGTGGAGTGATCCCCAGCGACTCACCCAGTCATTGAGCTACTTAGTATGTCTCGTAAGCTCTTTCGGGAGTATCTGATATGGGAACGGCCATGGTAAGGGTTAGAAGGAGTCTTCACACTATGCTGTTGACGATCTCTAATTCCTTATCTGTAAGTACCGGTTGATTTATTGCTAACTGTTTACCTGCAGAGTTACATCATCTCCATGGCGAAAGATTCCACATGCTCATACATGCATCACAAAGTCGAAGGAAAGTTCTCACAAAGGTCAAAGGATAGCAACAGTCAAAGAAAGATTCTACGCCAAAAAGAAGAATCTACAAAGTAAAGTGACAAAGATCAAAGTGAAAGAACGGAAACAACAAATGCATGTATCACAAAGACTTAAGATGTATGAGCATGTTGGAATGGCAGACAACCACCACAAACACAGAAGTGACGAAAGGCAGATGACATCATTGGATCACTTCATCAACAATGAACAAGGAACAATGAACAAAGTACACTGACTCATCTAGTGATTCTTAAAGACGTCAAGAGCTATGAATGATAAAGTTTAAAGACAAAGATGATGACGTCGCGCAACCTCAATGACCAACACTTAGGGGGAGATTGTTAGCATCGTATTTTATTTATAAAAAGTGTCGGTCATTAACGTATAGTTATAGGTTGCTTTAGAATATCATTATGATGAAGTTTATGTGTAGTTTTCATGATTTTATAAAGTCTAAGGGCTAGTTATGTAATAATGTAAAAGTTTAGAGAAGCCCTAGACTATGAGTATAAATACTCATGTAAACCTCATTTGTGAGGTTGGTTCTCTTAGTCATTAACAAGGTTATTATTTTCACACACTAGAGTTCCCATCCACTCTCTCTCTCTACTTACTTTCTCTCTCTAGGCTTGAATCATATGTGAAATACGTTGTTCTACGGTCCTACAGTTTGATCTTTCCATCTCTCACTCTTTGCTTGCTTACTTATTAGTTTTTCGTACATTGTTATAATTGTGTGTTGTGCATATATTGATTTCACATAAAGATCAAATTAGGTTCCATTTACAACATTAATTGTACATTAGTAAAATATAAGTATATACAATTATTAAAACACATATACATATATAAATACAAACTTATATTTAAGTGAGATATATGAAATTATAATTTCTATTCAACACTTTAAATAAGTAGTGTCTATGTGATGTATGTGAAGTAATTTGTATCTATACTTTAGCTTCAAAGGTTTTTACAATTAGCATCAATTCTTTAAAAGCAAACTTTTATTAAACGAAAAAGACGCAAAACTATTCAACCCCCCCTTCTAGGTTTCCACAATTGGTATCAAGAGCCACGTCTAGCAATATTTTTAAAATAGATTGTATTTTAAAACTTGTAACGATCTATGGAATTTGAAAAATATTTAGAAGGGGAATTTACGCAACAACCACCATTATTTGAAAATAATCATTTTCTTGAATGGAAAAATAAATTTGAAAATTATGTGAAATCAATAGATCTTGATCTTTGGCATATCATTTCAATTGGTGATCTTAAACCAACCAAAATGGATTTTGAAAATCAATATAATAATCTTCAAACCAAAATTGATAAAAATACTAAAGCCAAATTACTTATCTGCAAAACTCTACCAAGAGTTGAATATGAAAGATTATTTCTTTGTAAAACGGCAAATGATATTTGGAAATGTCTTTTAAAGTTTCACCAAGAGAAATGTAAAACCAAAGATGATAAACTTGATATTGCACAAGAAATAGTTACTCTAGAAAATTTAATAGATAAATATTTAGTTGAAATAAATACATGTACTACTAGTTCAAATGTGATCATTGAAGGTATCAATAACGAAGAATACATGAGCCAAATCCGAAGAAAGAGTGTTAATAAATCATGGTGCAACAAGTATGAAGAAGACGATGATAATACGGCTTGTGAGAATATTCAAACAAATGGGAATACAAGTATTGATGGCAAGGACTACATGCCTCTCGATCTAAGCGAAACTACAAGTAAAACATGGAGCGACATGGACGATGAAATTGATCAACATATAGCATGTGAAGATTACACAACTACTAATAAGGTACAATCCGAAACCGAACAATTTTGCTATGATCAATTTATATTAGAATTTTCAAAATTGGAAAACAACTTCAAACATTTTTGCAACATTGACTAAAAAATGATTCCTAAAAATAAATATTCAATATTCATTGAAAACAATTTTGAAAAGGAAATAATTTTAGAAGATAAAATGTCTAGACTTGAAAGCAATATTGAAATTGATCTTAAATGTAAATATTGTCAAGACTATAAACATGAAATTAAAATAGAAAATGAAAAAGCAAAAATATTAGCAAAATTTGAAAATAGCTCTAGATCTTTAAAATATTTACTTAACATTCAAAAGTCATTTTATGATAAAACCGGCTTAGGATTTACCGTAAATGATCCTTCAACAAATGCATCAAAACAAATAAAATTTGTTAAACCTAGTGGAGAAATTTAGAACTAATATTACTTAAGCTCACTATTTATCTCTCTAGTCAAGAAAGTCATTGTTTGTTGATTAAAACAAACTATTGATGAATTCTTGTACTTCTCGACGACATCCTCATCATGTGCATTTAAATGCAATGGATGTTCTCAACTAACCAATTCGGACCCATGAGAATCTGGGTACCAAGCTCTTTATCATGTTTAGGTAATTAACGAACGAAGAGACTTTTAAGTTGTGGTTTGCTCACCTTGCTCACTTACTTTTGACGACTATTGGTTCATATCACTATGGTTCACATTCTGCACATGTTTTGCCTATGACGCTGTTGCGGTCATTTTTTGTCTCGGCATTTTGTTCTTCACTTTTGGAGTATTGGTTTTATGGTGTGTCCGTTACTATTTCAAGACGAAGGCTTCAAAGCACTACTTTTCTTAGTTTTCACGACTTGTGATGATTGGTGTGATCGATTAAGCATTTCGGATCAAGCTCCCTTGATTTCTATTGCGTTGGAATGTCACTTTGCTACTTCGACATGCTTTAGGCTAACTTTTAAGATGTCTTCCATTTCTCTCATGCCCACTCTTAAAGAAAAGCTGGACCTGAGGTAAGTTTTCTTTTCAAAAACTTGCCAATATTACATTATATTAAAGTAGACTTTAATTAGTATATGAATATGATTTAATTTGTAAGTTGCCATGTTTTTAGATCATTAATACTAATACATGCATATATGATATTAGGATAATTAATCCTCTTGTTGTTAAATCTATTATCATGTTTCTTAGTCTTCATTTATATTGAAAATCTTCTATGATCTATAGTAGAATACTTACCATTTAAGCCATATGATCTTGCTAGTTGCATTAATAGATGAATTATAATTAAGACTTGTTAGTAACTTAATATTTTGATGCTCTTTGTATATATATATATATATATATATATATATATATATATATATATATATATATATATATATACATGTCTATCTTGTATTCATAGATGATTTACTCTGTCCATCTCTATCTCATTGCATTTGGATCACAAATTTCTATCATTTTTCTTCCATACCTTTAGTTGTTATTAGAGATGATTATATGTGACAATGGGCTTAATTGATTCTCTTGAGTATGATAAGCTTTCATATCAAATCCTTTACTTGCAATTTCTTGATTATCAATATCAAAACATCTTGTTTAAAACCCCTCTCTTTGAATAAAATTCTTTCAAATATCTGTATTATTTATTTTAAACAACATGTTTAACTATAAGCTACCATAACTTTATTTTAATCAAAATCAGGATTAAAATTTTTTTCTCATGATATGAAACAAAATTCAATTTATTCTATCGTAATATATACTTGAATTTATTTCAAAACATTGTTGAATAAAACAAAAAACGTTTTGCTTAAAACATATTTGATTATCTCACATGTGTCATACACTTCTGTGGAAATGACATTCACAATTTAATCAAATCGTTTCATGAGAATCATGGTTTGCCCATATGAATCTTGTTTGTAACAAGTCTTGAAGTCTATATAATAATATCTTCCCACTTGTTACTTGTAAGCAACTCTCAATATGTTTGCACTAGCCTATATGTTATCATCTTCATATAGTTGAATATTTAACCAATTTGCTTTATTGCTTCCTTTATTGCATATCTTAATTGATAAATTAGTAGATAGTATGATTATTAGAAATTAATTGTCTAATTTAATTATTTCTATATCACTCTCTACATTCATGAATAGTATGCCCTATATTGCCTCAAAGAGTTGAACTTACTTGAATCCAAATCCAAAAACACAACCTTTTTGAAAATTTTCTTCCAAAAACCCATTTTTGGCATTCAGGGAATCACCAGATGGGCGACCCCCTTAATTATATAAGGCGGCCCCCTTAATTTTAAGGGGACCGGCCCCTAATTAAGGGGACCGGCCATCTGATGGTCGGGGATACTATTTTCTTTATCACTTTTTGACCCATTTCAGCCTATACTTCCCAAAATTCACAAACACATTTTGTCCCATACTATCCCTCAAAATTTACCTTCCTAAACCACATTTCTCATACACTATAAATACCCTCTTCCCATCATTAATGCCATCACACCCAAACATATTATCTCCCAACAACCAAAAACCAAAGATTTCAAGAACCGCAAGGATCTCCGTCAAACCCGTTTGGAGGAGAAAACTTGATTCTTGTCATAACTCAAGTGATGTTGTTCCAAGTCAACCAACAACTAAACCTCAAACCCACACTAATGACTCATCTCACAACCTATCATCCACTCATGCCTTCATTAATGCTTCTTCTTATGATGAGCATGCTCAATCCCAAAACAACAATCCCAATCTCTCAATCAATACTCCACATGTTGCTCATTCAACAAAAACACCACCCACTCATGAAGAACCTGTTCCACCCATTTCATGTTTTCATGACTACCCAAGCTCAACCATGTCTCCACCACCGAGAGTACCACCACCACATCCTACAACTTCACATGCCATTCCTATGTTGCATGTTCAAACCTTCATCGAAGACAACTATCATGTTCCACCACCAACACCTTCCTCCGAACACTTGAAGTTCGTTGAGGAGCTAAAAGAGGCTCATGAGCTTAGTGCTCTTTTAGCATTACATCTTGCTCAACGCAATTTGGATCCACCCCAATCAAGCTCACCATCATCACCACACAACATCAACCAAATTGAGAAGCATGTTAACAATTGCCCTTGTTGCATCTTCCTTCAACAACAAACCATTGCATTGAATGAGCACTTCACTTGGATTGAGTATCTTCTTACTAGATCTCAACAAACATCATCACTTGAACAACATCAAAACCCTCAAACAACAAACCCAACTTCAAACCCACCACCTACAAGCTCCACATCTCCTAACTCACCAACAACCATGCAACCAAAAGTTTATCTCCACTAAACCACCAAGCATTTTATATGCTTATGTTTCTCATTTTCTGTTAGCATTAAAAATATTTATATAGAAGTGATGGTCATTCTCATATTGTAACTTTGTGTCGTTTGTTAAGATTAGTAATAGTTTAGTCATTGGGCCTTGGAGTTGGCAAGCTAATATGTTATATGCTATGTTTTATAAGCCTAGTTATCCAACCATGTAACCAAGTCCAAGCCCAAGCCCATTGGAAGCCTATGTATGGAACTATAAAAGGCACCTTACCTCTCATTTGTAAGGGGTGCTTGTGTGTGTATTGTGTGTGTTTTTAATAAAATGTTCTCTTCATCTATTACTCTCTTTTAGATACTAACGCCTCACATACATATATTCAAGTCACCATATTTACTTCATTTACATGCTATATTGTTATTAAAGTTGATATATCTAAGGTCCTACAAGTGGTATCAATCGCCTCACAATGATTTAGGAGTGTTTTTATCAAGTTTTTTGTTAAAAAGTTACACTTTTCATTCATTTTGTGTACTTTTTCTTCAAAAAGTCTTGATCTTTAAGTGTTTTAGTGTTAAAGTTGTTGTTTTTATTGAAGTTTTAGTGTTTCTAAGTGTTTTGGGAAAGATTTGATCAAAAGAATCAAGTGGAAAAAGTGGTTTTGGTTGAAAAAATCGGATTTTTCACGTTTCTGGTCATCTTACGCGTAACTTACATGAATAGTATGATTCTAAAGCTGTAAACAGTACTTTTTGTCCTTTCTACGAGTAACTTTTGGTTAAAACCCTTTTCTTACGAGTAACATAGGTCAAAACCCTGTTCTTACGAGTAACTTTGGTCTTCTACGCCTAAAACCTACGAGTAAGTCCATTTCCTACGCGTAAGTCCACTGTCTACGCTCAAGATTCTACGAAGAAGTTGTGAATCCACGCCTAAGTCACTTTCTACGCAGAAGATCAGCTCTTACGCATAAGATCACGTCTTACGCGTAAGTTTAAGAGTTCTACTCATAACTTCATCAAAGGTCTTCTCCTTGTGTTACGGTGACTCAGTACTTCCCTAGCTTGGATAAGTTAGTGGAATACTTCGACACGGGATATCTTTCAAGCTTGGATAAGTTTGAGAGATCATTTTGGTTTGTAAACCTTACGCGTAAAAATCTTACGCATAAGCTAAACCTTACGCGTAACTAATCTTACGCATAAACACAAAGCCTACGCATAAGTATTTTTCTTACGCATAAGTTTACTGTTTACGCATAACTTTTGTTTACGCATAACATTTCCTACGCATAAGATTCTGTTTACGCATAAGTTTACCCTTTACGCTTAAGTTTATTGTTTACGCATAAGATCTGAGTTTACGCGTAAGTTTTTGACTTTTGACAACCAAACTTCAAATGGCCATAACTTTTGAACCGTAACTCCGTTTTCGACGAATCAGCTGTCAAAACGACCGTGAGACAGAGGAGAACAACACGCTAAATGATATATCGATTTAGGCGAAGTTTCGAGGCCTAAAAACGCTCCGGGAAGAAGTTATTGAGGTTTTAAGGTTTCAGATCAAATTTTTCACCATAAAAACTTGCATCAACTTACACTAAACACAACTCCTACTTCGTTGGAACGATCCAAGAATCAACTTTATCCATCTACACTTCATCAATGGTAACTCAGCAAGACATTCATGCATCTGGTGCGGAAAACCGACCTCCAATGCTTGAAAAAGGTGGATATCTCCCATGGACAAGCCGAATGCTTCGTTACATCAAAACAAAGCCTGATGGTAAATTCATGATCAAATCCATTACAAATGGTCCATTCAAGCCAAGACAAGTTCAAATTGAAGGTAATCCAAATACAACACCTCCTACTCAACCATTCGTGCGTGACCAAACAGAAGCAGATTACACAGAGGAAGACAAGAAGCAGATCGCCGCAGATGATATGGCAATGCATTTAATCTAACTTGGATTACCACGGGAGATCTTTGCTGCGGTCGACAGCTGTGAAACTGCTTATGCTATGTGGGAACGTGTTAGAAGGATATGTCATGGAACAGAGATTGGACAACAAGATGTTGAGAACAAACTTCTTACTGAATGGGAGAATTTCACATCCACTAAAGGTGAACAAATTGAATCTTACTACACAAGGTTTTGCACTTTGATGAATGAGTTAATCAGAAACAAGTTGACACCTCGAACAATTGCAACAAACATCAAATTCATCAATAACCTTCCAGAAGAATGGGGTCGTTATGTTACAATTGTCAATCAAACAAAGGATTTACATAAGGTGGATTATGATCAACTCTATGAATTTCTGAAACAAAACCAAGCTGAGGCTAATGAAGTAAGGAAAGAAAGATTGGCAAAGAATCATGATCCTCTCGCATTAATTGCTACTACACCAACACTGCTACCAGTGAACACACAACAACCATCATCATCTTCCACTCACAACTACATGCAACCATCATACATTCAACAAACATCACCGGTCTACCAACAACAGTTCTACCCACATCAACAACAACATGTTATTCCACAACAGCAATACCAACAATTCCAAGATCCAGAATTCACTGAAAATGATGAAGCCACTGCGTTTTCTTTTCGGTCATAGGCATTCCAAGGACGCTATTCTACACCAACTAACAACAACCAAAGGATTTCATCGAACACTCGCAACAAGCAGATTGCTCAGTCGAGTTTCAATATGGGCAACGGAGGCCAAATGGTTGGAGTTTATGGGAATCAGCAAGGATATGCTACTGGATTTAATATGGGCAATCAGAATATGCATAATGCAGGGAATCAGTATGGTCAGAATGCAGGGAATCAGTTGGGTCACTTTGTTGGAAATCAGAGGGGTCAGAATGTTGGTAATCAGGCAATGGGTAATCAGAATAGAAATTTTGCAGCTCCAGTAGTTGGGAATTTGGGATATGTGAATCAGGGTAATCCGGTAAAGTGTTTCAACTGTCTGGGTGTAGGTCATATGGCAAGGAACTGTCCTACTAAGCCGAACAAGAAAGACACAGCGTACTTGTAGAAAGCATTACTGTTGGCACAAAAGAATGAGGCAGGGTTTCAGTTGAACACATAGGAGAATGATTTTATGGCTCTTATGGATGACATGGAAGATAGAGAGGATATCGATGTGAACTGCATATTCATGGCGAATCTTCAGGAAGCTAAGTATGACACGGATTCTGACACACTTCCTGTTTATGACACCAATGCACCATCTGAGGTATCAAACTTCAACACATGTTACAATAATGATATATTTGATATGTCTCCTCATGAGGAAAAACATTCTGAGAAGCTAGCACCCACTTATGATACATACATGGACACGTCAAGTAGTAGCAATACTCCTTCAGCAACTCCAGATGTGAATCATAATGGAGGCTTCGTTTCACAGCATGCTGAGAATGATGAGGAAACACGTGCTTTGTTTGAATCATTAATGAATAATTGTCGTATTGAAATTGAGAATGTGAAAAAGGTCAATCGCGATGTTAAGGCCGCGAATGTTAAATTGACCGCTGAGCTTGAGAGTTACAAAGAAAATGTTAAAGCTTTTGAATTTCATAAAAATAGATTGTCTGAATTAGAAACTGGTTATCAAAATTCCGTTTCAAGGGAAAAACAATTGCAACTCAAGTTTGATACACTTGATGTTAATTCTTTCAAAAAAATAAAATCTTTAAACGCGGAAATTTCTGATTTACAAAACCAACTTTATAAACAAAAATTAGCTTATACCAATCTTGAAAAAGAAATGGACGAGCTGAAAAAGGACTTTGCAAAGAAAGAAGACAAACTTTTGGCCGAAATAGTAGAGTCAGAACACATGATTGCACATTTAGAAGAATTAGTGGTTAAGTCGGGTCAGTCAAGTCAAACAATGAAAATGATTTCAAATCAAACTAATCTGATTTACCATACCAAACATAAAGTGGCTCTTGGTAACAACACCCCCAGTAATCTCAAGAAAGCTCAGCAAGAACAAAATGTTTTGTATAATGGTAATGTGATTTGCACCAAACATGATCCTCCCGTCGTTCGGGATTCTGTGCAAATGATAGAACATGTCAAAGAGAGCATAAATAAAATGAAACAAAAGGATTTGAAACCCATTGATTACAACAAATTGAACAAACTTTCGGGAATTACTTTCGTTCCACAAAAAGAACCATCTGTGTTTTCCATAAAACGACCATTCTCAAAAATGTTTTCTAAGAAAGTAATTGCTTCCAAATCTCTTTCACAAATAGAACAAATGTCTTCTAACAACACTTTTAATACAAGTGAGGCTAGAGACATTCTGGATGACGTTAAAAAGAGAATTCAAGAACTTCAAAATATTGTTGCTTCTAAAACTACAATTAATATTAACAACTGGCATTCCAGTTTTCATATTGAGCAGAAAAAAGTTTTTGAAAACGAAATTACTATCCCACTGAATAACATCAGTGCGAGGGTAATCCATTTTGAACAAGCTTTCTTAAAAGAAACGGCCGAATTTGTCAAGGACCACAAATCCCTGGTAAACGAAGCTAATGAAACTCGTGAAAACATGAATGTTTTGGAAAACCTAAATGATTCTCTCTTCGAAGTTGTTATGACCACTGACATTATGTCCATCATTTTACAAACATATTCTGTTCAAGACGATGAACGACTAAGAGCTGAGACCTCCACAATTGTTTCAAAATATGAAAATGCTCTTATAAAGCTTGAAAAAGAAAATGTGTCATATTTTAAACAACTTGATCGAAAAAGGAAGAATGCAAGTATGACAAATTGTCGTATGAGCGTGCCTTAAAGAACATGAAAGAGCAAAATGATCTTTTGAGGGCTCAGCTTGAAAGTCAAAAAGGAAAGGGTGAGGAAACTAAGTTTGCAAAACCATTGACTTCGGAAAAACCAAATGTTTCAAACACGATTCAAAAACCAAAAATGTCAATTTCACGGTTTGCTCCATAAGTCGATGAGAAAAAGGACTTGACAAAACCAGTCACTCCAACACCCTTGCCTAAGAAAAGTGAAAATGAATAGATTGTTGATAAAGGAAAAGCGGTTATCGAAACACCAAAAGTGATAGCACCTGGCCTTTTTAGGATTAGTCCCACTAATGCGTCTGCCTCCACATCTAAGACAAATGACAAGTGCATAAAGGCTAATTCTAAAGAATATATGGATGCTAAAAAGGACAACAATATAAATCCTAATGTGTGTGCCTTACCTTCTACAGGATTAGAAAGCACCTCTAGGAGCAGCAGACTAAAGCCTAGGAGCAATACAAGGAACAATAGAGTCTCGCCTGCATCTAAGAGTAGTAGCAAGAATAAAGTTGAAGAAGTAGAAGAACACCCTAAGAATTTATCGCTTTGTAATAAGAAACATGATTCATCTGAATGTAATGTCGAAAGTACTGGTTCTAATGCATGTAATGACTCTGTTTGTTTAATATGCAAGAAATGTTTAATTAATGATGTTCATGATGAATGTGTTTCTAAGAATGTGAATGTTACGCCTGAACAGAAGAATGTTCCAAAAAGACCTAGTGCTAGATCCAGATCTATAGAAAGATTAGTTGCACGATTTAGGACTACCACTATTAGTCGAATGCCTAGGAACTATCTTAAGTTTTTTATGTGGATTCCAACGGGTAGAGAGTTCACTCTTCAGAACGGCAAATTAGAAATAGCTCAAGCTAAACAAGTAGCAACTGTCTATGAGTGTGATTTAGATCTTACTCCTAACCCAATGGAACCAAATTCAAAACGGTTTCCAAATACAAACTCTTCTGTTCTTGGCAGGTTATCAAAATATGTCTTTGGATCGTCGACTCGGGTTGCTCCAAGCACATGACCGGGAATTTAAAGCTGCAGATCAATTTCGTCTGGAAATTCATGGGAACTGTACGCTTTTGAAATGATCATGTAGCAGCTATTCAGGGTTATGGAGATCTTTAGTTTGGGAATATTTTAATCACTCGAGTTTACTACGTCGAAGGGTTGGGACACAATTTGTTTTCAGTTGGGCAGTTTTGTGATGCGGATTTAGACGTTGCATTCAGGAGAAACACGGTTTTTATAAGAAATTTGGTTGGTGATGATCTCTTAACTGGTAATCGTGGTACAAATTTGTATGCTATCGACATCAACCAAATGGCTTCTACATCACCAATTTGTCTTATGACAAGGGCAACCAAAACTAAGTCCTGGCTGTGGCATAGACGTTTATCCCATCTCAATTTCAACATGATCAACAAGTTAGCCAAAGACAACATCGTCACCGGACTTCCTAAGTTCAAATACACCAAGGAACAGCTTTGTCCATCATGCGAACAAGAAAAAAGCAAAAGAGCATCATATAAACCCAAAACCGTACCTAGTTCGGAAGCAAGGTTACATATGTTGCACATGGACTTATGTGGCCCAATGAGAGTTGAAAGCATTAATGGGAAGAAGTATATTCTCGTTATTGTTGATGATTATTCAAGATATACTTGGGTAAAGTTTTTGAGATCAAAAGATGAAGCAACAGGCATCATCATCACCTTTCTGAAGCGTATACAAGTTCTACTTCAAGCTCCAGTAAGGATTATAAGAACAGACAATGGCGCAGAATTTACAAACCAGGAGTTAAGAACTTACCTTGAAGATGTTGGAATCACACATCAAACATCAGTTGTTAGAACTCCACAGCAAAATGGGGTAGTTGAAAGAAGAAATAGAACTCTTGTGGAAGCTGCTCGCACAATGCTGATTTTCTCTAGTGCACCACTATTCTTATGGGCTGATGTTGTAGCCACTGCTTGTTTTACTCAAAACTGATCCCTAGTCCACCCGAGATTCAATAAAACCCCATATGAGCTAGTGAACAACCGTAAACCTGACATCTCTTACCTTCACGTATTTGGCGCTTTGTGCTATCCGACGAATGATAGAGAAGATCTAGGGAAGTTAAAAGCTAAGGGTGATATTGGAATCTTCATTGGATATTCAGAAAACTCGAGGGCATTCAGGTTGTATAATAGAAGAACGAAAAGGATAATGGAGACAATGAATGTGAAGTTTGACGAGATTTCACAAATGGATTCTGAGAGATACGCTCTAGAACCCGCGCTTAATCCGATGGCTTCTAATCAAAACAGATTAGGACCCGCACCAAACCAGCAGACTTCTGAACACATCAGTTCCGGACTCGTGCCTCAAGGATCTTAGTCAACAAACACGGATAAACCTTCAGAACAAGAACTGGAAAATTTCTTCGAGTTAATGTTTGATGAATACTATGGTGGAACTTCGACAAATGCATCAAATCAACATTCCGCTGCACCAGCTCACAACCATCAACCACCACCACCACCACAAGATGCATCCACAACAATCGAAGCTGAAGTACCAACTACATCAACACCATCTACATATACTCAAGCAACTCCAATACTTGAAACTGTTCTACCAAGCGTTGATGAACAAAACCAAAACACAAATTTTCAAGAAGAACCTACAAATAATTCAAACGATGTTACGTTAGAAGAAGAAGAAGTATTTGAAAACCCGTTTGCAACAGACTCTACTGAATCTTCTTCAAGGTTACAAGAACCATCTAACACACATTCGTTACACCCAAGGTACCCTTCTACGTTTCAATGGACAAAAGACCATCCAATAGAACATGTTATTGGTGAACCTTCAAAGCCAGTTCAGACGAGGAGAAAACTTGCCACCGATCTCGAATTGTGCATTTATATTTGCTCAATCAGGCTCAAAGAACCAAAGAACATTCGGGAAGCAATGGCAGAATACCCTTGGATAGAAGCGATGCAGGATGAAATTCTTCAATACGATTTACATGACATTTGGGAACTTGTTGAACGACCACTTGATATACGTGTTCTTGATCTCAAGTGGTTGTGGAAAAACAAACTGGATGAGGAAATGACTGTTATTCGCAACAAAGCTCGTCTCGTGGCTAAAGGTTATCCACAAGAAGAAGGGATAGATTTCGAGGAATCATTCGCGCCTGTAGCTAGACTTGAAGCAGTCCGGATTTTCTTAGCCTATGCCGCTCACAAAAACATCACAGTCTATCAGATGGACATTAAGACTGCTTTCTTGAATGGAACTCTAAAAGAAGAAGTGTATGTGAGTCAGCCAGAGGGATTCATCGACAAAGATCATCCAAACTACGTTTACAAGCTTAAGAAAGCCATTTATGGTTTAAAACAAGCTCCAAGAGCGTGGTATGACGAAATATCATCTTTCTTGCTTAAAAACAATTTCACAAAAGGAACGGTTGATAACACCTTGTTTATCAAAAAAATTGAAAGATGACATTTTGATCGTTCAAATCTACGTGGACGACATTATTTTTGGATCAACCAATCCTAACCATTCAAAACATTTTGAAAATCTCATGAAAAGTAAATTTGAAATGTCCATGATGGGGGAACTATAATTCTTTCTTGGTTTACAAATACACGAATCCCCCCGTGGTATTTTTATCAGTCAAGCTAAATATACAATAGAGATTTTGAAAAAACATGGAATGGAAAACTGTGATTCTGTTGGTACACCAATGGTCACTTCACCAAAAATAGGTGTTGATTTGTTTGGGAAACCCATTGATCCGAAGAAATATCGGAGCATGATCGGTTCTCTCATGTACCTAACTGCTAGTCGACCCGATATTCAATATGCTGTTTGTTTGTTAGCACGGTTTCAGGTAAAGCCTACCGAACTTCACCTCAAAGAGGTTAAACGGATCTTTCGGTACCTACGAAGCACCATTAACATGGGACTTTGGTATCCGAAGGATTCGGGGTTTAATCTAACAGCATTTTCAGATGCAGACCATGCTGGTGATCAAGTTACAGCAAAGAGTGCATCAGGTGGAGCACAATTTTTGGGTGAAAAGCTAGTAAGCTGGACGTCAAAGAAACAAGATTGTACTGCGCTATCAACTGCCAAAGCCGAGTATGTGTCTCTATCTGCGTGTTGTGCCCAAGTTCTTTGGATGCGGACACAACTCACAGATTATGGCTTTACTTTTGACAGAATACCTATGTATTGTGACTCAAAAAGTGCCATAGCCATCTCGTGCAATCCCGTACACCACTCTAAGACGAAGCATGTCAAAGTCCGCTACCATTTCATCAAAGAACATGTAGAAGAGGGTACTGTTGAATTATTTTTCGTTAAGACTGATTACCAACTCGCCGATCTCTTTACTAAAGCCCTTCCAAAAGAACGGTTTGACTATTTAGTTCGACGAATTGGCATGCGAAGCCTAACTCCTGAGGAGCTAGAACGTCTTCTCGAATCTTCTTGGAAAAGTTTTCAAAATTGCTTCGCTGTAAATATTTTTGAAAAAACAAAATACAAAATTTGAAAAACCAACAAAAACAAAATACAAAAATATAAAATTTTCAAAAAATCCAAAAACAATATAAAATCAAAAAATCCAAAAATATTCTTCTCACGACATGTCTCTCGTATAAATCAATATTCTGTACGTTTCTAGAAATGTCATTCAACAATGATACGGACATGTACAGATGCTTGAACGGGAGTTCTTTAAATGTTTTTCCTAAACATGTCGTTTCTCAAAAAGTTTCATCACTATGGCTTTCGTATACTTCTGTACGAAACCCGGATTAAAATGATGACTTCTGATTTTTTTCAAATCAAGGACTCGTACATTCAATGACGAGATCTTTTTCAATAAGTTCGAGTCTAAACAAACGAAAAAGATTTCAAGCATAAACTCGTTTTCAAACAGAATTCTTGAGCACTTTTTCAAGATTGTTCAAAAGATTTTTCATAATCTCTCAAAATTAGTGCTCAAGATAACTCCCTCAAAACCCTTAATTGATTTTAAAATGTGCTATCATTAAGGGGGAGTACAAAAACAAAATTGTTCCGAATTCATGCAAAATGAAATCTGTCTTTCTCTCCAAAAGCTTTTTTACTCTGTTGATGTCAAAAATATCACAATATGCTATTTTTGAGGGGGAGAAGACATGATTAAAATGTGATCAAAGATGTTTAAAGATTGTGACTGAATCTCGAAAGAGCTCGACTCAGTAAGTACCAATGAATTGACGAAGCTTAAAATGTCAGTAATCGAAAAGACTTGTCCTGGACGGGTAATAATTTCAAGCTAGTCTAACTAGTGATGTAAGCGTGTCTCGAATAGGACTTGTCTGAGTAGAATGTACCATATCGAGAGACTTTCTTTGGACTTGACCAAGACGGGTAATAATTTCAAGCTAGTCTAACTAGTGATGTAAGCATGTCTCGAATCGGTCATGTTCACTGAAAGTGGATCAATTCAAAAAGTGCAAACTCCTCACGCATGTGCAAATTTCTTAAAAATTCATGAGCACATGTGAAGGGGGAGTCCTTCATAAGAAATGCAAAACTCTCGAAGTGTCAACAATGTGTTTTATTATCATAAACACTTTGAGAGATTTTTCATAAATGGTTTAATGGCAATTATAGGATAGTCATGGAGTTATAAGGTGACTAAGGTTAGGAAAAACCGTCCTATGATCCGCCAGAGCCGGAGGGATCTACCCAAGGACAAATACAATAGATTAGAATTAGAAGTCCTTAGGTATGATTGAAAAAAGGAGAAAATGAGAATGGAGAAAGAAGGGGTTGAAGAATTAAAAACAAAAGTTATGAAAAGGGTGAAAAGAAATAGCCCTCCATATGTTCAACCTTAGGGCAGACACCGGGTTCAACTCATATGCTACTGGTTGTTGCTAAGGTGACACCGGTATTGAAGATAAAGACGTCATGGACCCAGTGACGCACTGCACTAAACCTTCTTAACCACTCAAGTTCTCTTAAAAGAGCTTGTTTCATTCTCACGGGGAACCGATGTAATCTATCGATCTGTCTCTTAGGGATGATTGATATTGAAGCAGGAGACCTCTCCTTAATCTCCGCATAGGAACCAAATGTGCACTTATCGAGTCTAGAGCCACGAGATTCATCAAAAGATCTCATAGGAACACATAATATTCCTACACTGGTTGTTCATCATTAAGGACGCCAGATGTAAACTTTAGAGTCCTACGCAGATCTTAGCAATCTGCCAGAAGATTTATGAGAGAATTCACACAAGTGATTCTCAATGATTGAATGGAAATTCCTGCCAGGGTCAACATCAAACAGCCCTGACAGCAGGTCACTTCGGTAATTCTTTATGGGTTATGCTTAGTGTTCGCGGTGGTTTCAAACGGTCTACAGTCGTGGAGTGATCCCCAGCGACTCACCCAGTCATTGAGCTACTAAGTAGGTCTTGTAAGCTCTCTCCAGAGTATCTGACATGGGAAAGGCCATGGTAAGGCTTAGAAGGAGTCTTCACACTATACTGTTGACGATCTCTAATTCTTATCTGTAAGTACCGGATGTTTTAGTGCTAATTGTTTATATGCAGGGACACTTCATCTCCATGGCGACAGATTCCACATGCTCATACATACATCTGGAAGTTAAAGAAAGTTCCCTCAAAGATCTATACAACACAAAGTTCAAAGAAAGATTCTACACCAAAAAGAAGAATCTACAAAGTATAAAGACTAAAGATCAAAGTGAAAGAAAGGGAACTACGTGCATATGAATATCAAAGTCCAAAGATGTATGAGCATGTTGGAATGGCAAACAACCACCACAGACACAGAAGTGACGAAAGGCAGATAACTCTACATCACTAAAGAAAAAAGAACGATGAAAATTCAGTTATCAAAGATCACAAAGTCCGAAGGAACAAAGACTAAAGACTATTCTACAACGACACACAAAGTTAAAGACAAAGAAAACGGAAGACCCACTCACGTGGAGCAACATTCGAATGACCACCCCTTAGGGGGAGATTGTTAGCATTAAAAATATTTATATAGAAGTGATGGTCATTCTCATATTATAACTATGTGTCGTTTGTTAAGATTAGTAATAGTTTAGTCATTGGGCCTTGGACTTGGCAAGCTAATATGTTATATGCTATGTTTCATAAGCCTAGTTATCCAACCATGTAACCAAGTCCAAGCCCAAGCCCATGGAAAGCCTATGTATGGAACTATAAAAGGCACCTTACCTCTCATTTGAAAGGTATGCTTGTGTGTGTATTGTGTGTGTTTTTAATAAAATGTTCTCTTCATCTATTACTCTCTTTTAGATACTAACGCCTCACATACATATATTCAAGTCACCATCTTTACTTCATTTACATGGTATATTGTTATTAAAGTTGATATATCTAAGGTCCTACATTTTCAAATAAAACTCCTCAACAATTTTGGGATTCAAGAAAGTTTGGTGACACTCCTTGATGGCACATTAGGATGCTCTACGTAGTTTAGTATTCTATATTTATGGCCTTTGTAACAATGATTATGGGTTGACATAATCATTTTCTATTAATGAATGACTTAATATGTGTTTCTAATTCTCTTTTGCCATGCTCATTATTTGTTGGTATTATGATATATGTGTTTGCTTGTGCCATGCTTGTGCTTCTAATATTTTTCTTGCAAGAATTCCAATACTCGAACCCTTGGTGCCCTCAAACGAGGGGGAGCATACATCAAGGGGGAGCTTCCTTCTTATTGGCTTAAACCTTTTTGATTCTACAAAAAGGGGGAGAAGTGACTATAAACTCACTAAATACTTGTCTAAAAATTAATTTTTGGATTTAAATGAGTTTAGGTTTTGTAATCATCAAAAAGGGGGAGATTGCTGATATAAATAAATGACTAAAAACGTTATTCACATCTTTCGATATCTCTATGTTTTGATAATCACAAAACGAAAACTCATCAAACCAAAGATCATGACATAAACAAGTATTTAGTAGTAAATACTCATCTTTACCATCTAATCACTTAAGGTATGAATAAACAAAGTGTCTAAATGCATTATAAGATCAAAGGAACACTTTTGTTAATCACTAGATATTTATAAAATGTCACAAAACATTTTATATCTTTTATAAAACATTTTTGGCATAAAAAGAATATGTTTAATTCATTACAAATTTATTAATTCAAATTTTCAACCAAAAATGGCAAATCTAATCCAGAAAAATTTCCCTCACAAAAGGACAAGAAAATCCAACGTTCAGGACGGCGGCCCCCTTAATTATACTAGGTAGCCCCCTTAATCATTAAGGGGACCGCCCCCTAATTAAGGGGACCGGCACGCTCCAGAACAGTATTTTCTGGCCTTTTAAATACTGGATCATTCCACATATTTTTCTCACCTTTTTGCACTAAAAACTTTCTGATCTAAACTTCCATTTCCATCCTCTAAAAATCCTTTGATCATACATACATTAATCTTTGTTTCAAAGTGATTCAAGCCTCAACACTCAAGTGCAAAGAGAAGAATACTTCTATTAGAAGTATTACAACTTAGTATCATCTTGCTATCTAAGTTGTTTGTTTATCTCTTCTTGTAAATCCTTCATATTTTGGTGAATAAGGTGTATGTATTAGTTAGCTAGATTTAGTTATAAAATCTAGAATTGTTGTAAGTGTGAAGTGGAACTTGAAGTGAAGAAGTAGTGTTGGATAGTAGTGGTAATAGGAGATAGTAGCAATAGTGACTAGTAGTGAAGAAATTGAAGCTTCCAAGTGGAGAAGACTAGAAGACATTAGTGGCTTGAAGTTGTGAAGACATTAGTGGCTTGAAGTTGTGAAGACGTTAGTGCCTTGAAGTTTTGAAGTTGCAAGACATTGAAGTTGTGAAGTATTTGTGAAGGTGTGAAGATAATTGTGGTGTGAAGAAGTATAGAAGAAGTGAAAAGGTGTGAAGAAGGTGTGGTGTGATATTTGTTGTGAGATTGGTTCTAGCTACGATTAGAACTCGACATTTTGCTTTGTGTCGTAAATTGGTGAAAGCTTTTGGTGTGTACGGTTTTCTCTGCCATAAGGGAGGTTATTGACTTAGTGAAGAAAACTCTCGAGTTCGGTGCTCGGGGAGTGGAGTAGGGCAAGGAAGATGTCCTTGTAGCCGAACCACTATAAATCCTTTGTCTCTCGGTTTGATCTTTCCATCTCTCACTCTTTGCTTGCTTACTTATTAGTTTTTCGTACATTGTTATAATTGTGTGTTGTGCATATATTGATTTCACATAAAGATCAAACTAGGTTTTATTTACAACACTAATTGTACATTAGTAAAATATAAGTATATACAATTATTAAAACACATATACATATATAAATACAAACTTATATTTAAGTGAGATATATGAAATTATAATTTCTATTCAACACTTTAAATAAGTAGTGTCTATGTGATGTATGTGAAGTAATTTGTATCTATACTTTAGCTTCAAAGGTTTTTACAATTAGCATCAATTCTTTAAAAGCAAACTTTTATTAAACGAAAAAGACGCAAAACTATTCAACCCCCCCTTCTAGTTTTCTACAGATTCCCTTTCAAGGATGCTCGTGTCTCCTCTCCTCAACATCCACGACACACCCTTTTGATTCTACAAAAAGGGGGAGAAGTAATGGGAAAACTCATTAAAAATTTATCAACACATAAATTTACCTAATATGAGTTTATATTTTGTAATCATCAAAAAGGGTAAGATTGTTAATACAAATAATGTCAAAAATGTTATTCGTATTATTCGGTCTTCTCATGTTTTGATAATCACAAAATATAAAGGCATGTTATGTAAAGTTACGGTTTATAAGTTTTTAATAAAGGAAACTCGTTTCTTCTACGTAGCTGCTACAACATCACTTCAAGTATGAACAAACATTATACCGTCATTAGTTAAGTTATCAAAGAGTTTTATTTTCTCCTAAACTCACATTTTTAAGTTGACAAAACATTTTCACAAAAGTATTTTTGTGTTTTTAAAGAAATGTTTTATTAAAAAAATAAATTCAAAATCAAACATTATAACAGCTAGTTTTCCCTCCAAATCAGTTCAGCCTGCACCAGATAAGTTTTCACCACATCAGGACAAAATGGGAGCGTTTTGTCGGGATGGTCCCTTGAATAGGTCGGCAGTCCCTTAGTGATAAAGGATCGTCTGGTATTTATGATATCATCTGTCTCCCTCCTGTCGCCTATAAATACTGAACTGTTACACTTCATAAAACAGGGATTTTCACACACAAAACTTTTTGGTCTGTGTTCATTTTATTTTTGATCACTATAACATGTCGGTATATGTTTATAAGTGATTTCCTCTTCCGTCAAGTGCAAGAGAAGAACTCTCGACATAGATGAAGACTCGAGATATTATAGGTGTCCACACACAAATGTAACAAGTGTTATGGTGATAGGTTCTGTAAATAATGTCATTGTTTTTTGACTTGTGTGTGAGTCGAGGATGGGGATATTTGTGTGAACTTGGATGGTGATGTTGATCCAAGAAGGCTTGTAACTAGATTAGTTCATGTATTTGATATGATGAGAGTGATGTCCTAGTGTGTAGGTTAGGACTTAGTCGAGTCATTGTGTAAAGACTTGGATCGGGTGATGATCCAAGTGAGTCTTGTTTGAAGGCTTGATTCGGGTGAAGAACCAAGTATGCCAAGTATGTGAAGGCTTGGTTCTGGTGAAGAACCAAGTGTGTCAAGTGTGTGAAGGCTTGGTTCGGGTGCAGAACCAAGTATGTCAATTAAGTGAAGGCTTGGATCGGGTAAAGATTCAAGTTGGACAAGAGTGCTTGTTCGTGTGGCCACGTGGGCCTTGTAGTAGATTGGTTCTAGCTACGATTAGAACTCGACATTATGCTTAGTGTCATTAAGCCTTGTGTAAGCATGTGTACGGATTGCTCCACCTGAAGGAGTTTGTTGATATAGTGATTGATAACTCTCGAGTGGGGTACTCGGGGAGTTGAGTAAGACGGAGAGTGAGCTTCGTGCCGAACCACTATAAATCGCCGCGTCTCTTGGTTGTATTCTTTCCTTACTCTTTACTTTACTTGTTTTATTTGTGTATGCTAGTAACCAAATTGATATCACATAACTAGTAGAATTCAACAAGTTTATAAATGTAAATTAACCAGACCTAAAATGGCTAAACGCTTTAGAAATTAAAAAGAAGCGGTGAAACTATTCAACCCCCCCCCCCCCCTTCTAGTTTCTATAAGATGAATAAAATGAAAGAAAATATCTGTGATTATTTGGTAAGTCAAGAAGCTTCTGAAATCCCTTTGGGATTAAGGTGGCCGATCGGTGGGCTATAGGATCTCCCAAAACCACACAAACTTGTCTTCCAATTTTCACACAATACCTAAGCTTTTCATAAACAAAAATTGTTTGTGTTATTTACTTGCATAAACATTTACTTGGTATTAGTATGTGTGTACAAGAACGTGAATCAAACACATTATTGTTTGATTCTTGGATTGAATTACAAAAAGGTAAGGGGTAATTCCAATAATCCACATAAGCCCTAATTAGGGTTCATAAAGTTGATTACTTGGAATTAGATTCTTGTTTGGCTAGAATCTCAAGGTACATTTACTTTTATTATTGGTTAATTAATTTATACATTATATGATCCTACGCTTCCGTATGTACTTTGATGCTTTATGTGTTTATTATTTATTTATGACATGTTATATAATTCCAACAGTGGTATTAGAGAGCCATTATAATGTGTAATTAATTACCAAAACGCATAAAAAATGAATCTTGATTGTGTTTTAATTCTTGTTAGTCGATTTAGGGTTTTTAAAAATTCCAAACCCTAATTTTTTTTATGTGTCGATTACCCTTAATTATTTTTTAAGGTTTTGGTTTTGATTTTTAATTTGATTAGAAACCCGAGGATTAACATGTAATATTATGCGTTAAGTAAACGATCTTGTGACAATATGTGATTAAGTGTTAAGTGTATTCCATGAAAACGTGCATGTTTAGCATGAATTTAATTGTCTATATAATTTAAATGGTTTAAATTCGTTATATGAATTGATGGTTAAGTTTACATATGTAATTTAATTGATAGATGTCAAATTGGGGAAAACTCAAATACATTAAGTAATAAATTATGTGTTATATGGGATATATTGAAATTTGGCTTATGCAATTGACTTGTCAATGCATGTGGTTCACTTCCATTTTAAGTGATGGCCTTAATTTAATATATACATTATATATCTAGAATTGATTTTTAATACGATTATCGAATTAAGTTTGCATGTGGCTACATGTTTAATACATATTAATTGTTATGTTATGTATGGTTATTTAGTTGTGTTATTTTTTTATTTGTATTACTTGTTTTTTGTTTATTAATTGTAAAGGCATGTTTATAAACGAAAAAAGATAATTTTTGAATAGAAAAATAATATGGAATAAATAATAGCGAAATTTATTTTGGTTTTAAGCGTTAAATTTTAAATAGTTTAATTGAGTGATTTTTTTTACCAATAGTAAGAACGACTCACCCAAACTTGACGAACTATAAGAGGGGTATAAGGTTAGTTTCACATTAAATTGTGGCCTTAAAGAAACGCGTTTTTAATTGCACTTGCGCGAACGTTTGTCTCTCCGCTCCTTTGTGCGTCAATTTGGAGCTACTAAGTTCGACTATTTTATGTACAATATCATCTTAAGGGTGAATTGACCACAATTCCATGATGATTATCCGAAACACTAAGTCTTATGGCTTATGCAAAAGTACGATATAGTGAACAATAACTGTAGGTAATTCTTTGATTGGTGAACCCAATACCTCAATCAAAACTTTGTTAATTTGATCTTGGTGTATTGGTAAATAAAATTGTTTTGTAAAAATATGTTATGAAGTTGTATGCATGCTTCTTCATACATTATTTTGATTATACACATCAAAATTAGTAAATGCCATCTAATTAAAGAACAGTTGAAGTTGTAATTTACGTCATGTGAGAGCTTGGCTAGATTGTAATGGAAAGGTAAACTTCATATTTTCATTACTAGCAGATCAACTAATATAATGGAACTATGTTAGTTTGCAGTTTTTAAAATAGACGAATTAAATTGAGTTGTAAGTGAGAGCTTGGACTCAAGGCATAAGATGGAGATGAAACATGCTTACATTGAAACAAGTTTTGTCAATGTAAATCCCATAAAATTTAGGAATTGGAAAATGCTTGCCAATTATTGTACAACAAGTTACCTTATTTTGTACTTTTATTACTAGCAGATCAACTGATGTAATTAAAACTATGTTTATATGGGTCCTAGTTTTTAAGAAAATTCTATGGATTTTTATATTTTCTTGGGTATTTTATTTTCTTGCAAAACTGTATTATCGAAAATACTAATATTTGAACTTTGAACTTTTTTTGTAGAAATGGCTCAAACTGATAACGTTATGAGTTCTGCGTTCAAGACTTTCTTTGAACGAGAAAAATTGACTGGCACACAAAATTTCAATGACTGGTTTCATTCACTCAGGAATGTCTTGTGAGTGGCTGACAGATTGGATTATTTGTATCAGCCTTGTCCTGCTGAACCACCTACTACTGCAAGTGATGCAGAAAAGGCAGAGTGGAAAGTCGAATACAAGAAACATTCTGATGTGGCTTGTTTGATGTTGGGAGCAATGACACCTGCTTTACAAAAGCAATTTGAATTGCAATTCCCTTATGACATGCTCAACGAACTCAGACGAATGTTTAAGAAACCTCAAGCTATTGAAATCTATGATTTGATCAATGTTCTTCACAACTGCAAGTAGGCAGATGGTAAACCTGTAAGTGCACATATATTGGAAATGAAGGGTTACATGGACCAATTACAAGCACTTGGAAAACCCTATGCACATGATATTGCTGTTAACTTGATCAATAGATCCATGAATAAGGAATTTAGTGGTTTTGTTAGAAACTTCAATATGCACTACGTGGGGAAGAAAGTGAGTGAATTTCACGCACTGCTTATTGATTATGAGAAAGGTTTAGCACAACAGGCTCCTACACCCCAACTACTGGCTATTAAATGGGGTAGAATTAACAAGCCTAATGCGAACAAAAAGGGCAAAAGAAAAGGCAAAGTTGATAAGGGTAAACAAATTGTGTCTTATCAACCAGAATCCAAAAAATACCATTCGAAGAAGAAGGATAATCTCCAAAAAAGGATCAAGGTTGCCACTACTGTCATGTAGCGGGTCACTAGAATAGGAACTGTCCTCTTTATCTCGATGGTTTATGAACAAATAAGGTTAAGAAGACTGGGCATGTGGGCGCCAGCACTTTAGGTAACTTATTTATGATTGAATTATTTACTTTGACTCATAAAATAAATTCATGGGTATATGATACTGGATGTTGTATTCACATATTTAATACACTGCAGGGATTTAGAGTGGAAAGGAGACTATCTTATGGGGAGCAATATATGTATGTGGGAAATGGAGCACAAGCAGCTGTTGAAGCCATATGAGTGTTTAATTTAGTTTTACCTTTTGGTTTAGTACTGATTATAAACAATTGTCATTATGCACCCTCAATTGTTAGGGGTGTTGTTTCCTTTTCTTGTTTATTGGATCTTGGTTTTGATCACACTATCACTAGTAATGGAATTTCGGTTTCTTTAAATGATATTTTTTTATTTTAATGATATTGCTGTGAATGGTGTGTTTGAGATTGACATGAATTATAATGTATCCAATATTGATAATTCAATGTACAACATAAGTAAGAGAATGAAGTCCGACTTGAATTCTTCTTACCTTTGGCACTGTAGACTTACTCATATAGGCAAGACTTGCATGCAAAAGCTACAACTTGATGGGCTTTTGAAAAGTATCAATGATGAATCATATGATAAGTGTGAATCTTGTATATATGGGACGATGACGAAGAAACCTTTGCATAGCAATATGGAGACGGCGTCTGATCTACTTGGTTTAATACTTACTGATGTGCGTGTACCACTTAGACATGTGTCAACGAAAGGTGCTAGCTACTTCTTAACTTTTACAGATGATTTTAGCCTTTATAGTTATGTTTATTTACTTAAACATAAACATGAGGTGTTTGAAACATTTAAAGTATTCAAAGCAGAAGTAGAGTTGCAATTAGGAAAGAAGATTAAAGCTCTTCGATTCGATAGAGGTGGTGAATACCTAAGTCAAGAGTTTAAAGATTACTTAGCTGAGAATGGAATTGTCTAAAATCTCACATCTCCATATACTCCATAACAAAATGGTTTATCTAAGATAAGGAATCGTACATTGTTAGACATGGTGTGATCAATGTTTAATCTTACTACTCTTCCTTTGTCCTTTTGGGATTATGCTTTAGAATCTGCTGTTCGCATTCTCAATATGGTTCCCACTAAGAAGGTTGATAAGACACCATATGAACTATGGAATGGAAAAGCTCTGGGTCTTATTTAAAGGTCTGGGGTTGCGAGGCGTATGTTAAAAGTGACTCAACAGATAAACTCCAATAGAGATCTGTAAAGTGTATCTTTATAGGATACGCAAAGGAAACGATGGGTTACTACTTTTACTACCCACCTGAAAACAAAGTGTATGTTGCTAGGTATGGAGACTTTCTTGAAAAGGATCTCATATCTCAAGAAGTCAGTGGGAGAATCTATGATCTGGAAGATGATCAAGATGATGCATTACCTTCTGAAAACACTAGCGTACTTCCTAAAGAACCTGAAAGTCTGGGTCCTCCACCGGAAGTTGTTCCCATTTGTAAGTCTGTTAGAACTGTACGTGCTCCTGATCGTCTATGTCTTAACGTAGAATGTGAGAAAACTATGCTAGGGGATCTGAATGAACACACTAGTTATAGAGATATCATTAATAGTCCTAAAAAGGAGAAATGGATAGGTGCAATGAATGGGGAAATGCAATCCATGAGAGATAATAAAGTCTGGATTAAAGTAGACCTTCATGCCAATGCCAAGGTAGTTGGAAGTAAGTGGCTCTACAAGAAAAAGACTAACATGGATGGCAATGTACATACCTATAAGGCTCGTCTGGTGGCTAAAGGTTTTATTAAAACTTTTGGGGTTGACTACAAGGAGACTTTCTCTCCTGTAGCAGATATTAGAGCTATTAGGATTCTCATAGCTATAACAGCGTACTATGACAATGAGATTTGGCAAATGGATATAAAAAATTAAAAACCGTCTTCTTAAATGGTCGCCTAGATGAAGACTGATACGTGGTAATTGCACCGTCGCAACAGGTTTTACCTCTCAAGGGATCTTGAGAGGCTTACAACCCCCACCAGGCAGTGTACCTGATCGTTGTAGTATAGTATAGTGACAAGTACTGGGGGATTGATCGTTCAACTCAGGAATAGTATTGCTAGGATTAGAAAGCCTACTAAACTCGGTCTAAAGGTGAGGGATGATTCTTTTTGTATTTTTATATTTTATGGAAAGCAAGTAAAATCTCGGGTTTTGAAGGAGTGTGCGGAATTAGTTGCTAGCCAACTAAACCAATTAACTAAGTTGCAATCAAAATAAAATAAAAAAAATGAATATTAAACTAATTTACTAATCTGGTGGAAACAATAATGAGAAAAGTTGTGTTTACTTAGATTTCATTACTCCCTAGATATCTTTTACCGGTTGATTAGCTTGTTACAATTGCATGGATGACGGGTTATATTCCTTAATACCAGTCGTAGGGCCGTGTACAATATTCCCTAACTCTATAAGATCATACTTCACTCCTATGTCGAGCCGTTAAAAGCTCCTAACATGGGATCATTAGAATTCTCTTATGCATAAAATACAACCAAAAATCATAGTACACCTCCGATCATGTTTCTTAAAACGTTCAAGCAAGTTACCAATGGAAGTCTGCCAGTTTTCTTAAGCCTAACATCGAATACAATCATCCGTAACAATTATAAACAAACAATCAACCAATAATCAATATCTAGGTTTCACTACATCTAAGCAAACACAATAAAAAGCCTAGCCTAACATGTTAAAAGAAAGATAAACATAAGATAGAATCAAACAATACATAGACATATTGAATGATTGTTGATGTATTTATCTTTATTCAAACATGGAAGAAAGAAGGGTTTGAAACCCCTTCTATGTGCAGGAAATTCGACCTAGGGTTTTTACACAACTTGTTCCACAAATGTTCCACACTTTACAATGAAAAATTGGAAAAATATATATAGAACTAGCATCCTGACGGCGTCATGTATTAGCCTCTGACGCCGTCAACTTGCCACAAAAGTGAAATTCGTATTGCCTAGATCCAGTCTTAATGCCTTCATGTGCAAATCTTCTCTGGCCGTCACGTGTATTTGGACCCTGACGGCCTTGGTGACGCCGTCTGGCCATTAACAAAGAAAATGTTCTGGCCCGTCACGTTATAAGTTCCACATCCACCTCTTTTGTCACTCTTGACGCCGTCACGTGTAAACCCTTGACGTCGTCAGGTACTGTTCTCAGCAAGAAATTTGAGACTTTGCCGTTTTCTTCACTTTTATGCTCAAAAAAACATCCAAAATGCTCCCTTTTTCCAGATTTCTCTCCAAAAGTACCTAAAATGACAAAAGGAACGATTTCGGGTCATATTTGATAAAATAATCAAGAATTCGGGCTTAAATGACCCCTTAAAAGCGGTACACTTTTCGCCTCATCAAATACCCTTACACTTGAGATTTGCTTGTCCTCAAGCAAATGCGCTTTTATTCTAATCAAAATACAAGTTGGGGCTCATTTAACACTAATATAAAAGTAATTACAACAAATAATTGTTCCATTAAAAACCAAAAACAAGCATGGAGGTCATACACTAGCACCTCACAAATAGTGTTTAGATACTCACATCTCTCGGGTGTAATAAAGTATATATCACAATGTGGAAATGGAAAACATCTCTCACTACCTGTCATAGCAAATAGATTACCATAGGCTTGGGAAAGGATCAAACCTCCACCACTTGGTGTAAGCACCTAGGATAAACTATCAAAGAGGTCTTTTAAAGGGTTATAACGTTAGGTGTAGGGATATGGAAAACACGGTTTTGTTGGATAAAGGCAATATTTACTGGTGGCGAGTTAATCATCTTGGTTAATTACACGTATGTTTTTCTCTTTTTCTTTTTCTATTTTTTTTCTTTTCTTCTTTTTATTCGATTTTTTTTTAATTCATACACTTTTACCCTACCATCCAAAATAATACATCATAGGGAATGTAAATTCCCCTTACACTTGAATTTTTACATAATTTACAATAAACTACTCTAATGACTCGAATCAAGATAATCAAAACACATGGAGTACTTTTTAAGATTAACGCTCATATGGGGTAATATATGATGTTCTTTCCCATTACTCCAAAACACTAGTACTTTACCCATGAGTCCCAATCATCCCAAAATAGTATGTACAAGATATGACTCGACTTAGCAACCATGTAATCAATTAGATAATTAACTAAGGGTTTAAACATGTAACAATAATGCACTAAATATGAGTGCATACACGGAAGGCTCACTACAAGAATTCAGTCAGTTACCCACGAAAATTACCCATGGAAACTAATTTGTGGGTATTTACCCATCAATTTCCCACGACTTACCCATGATTAAGGAATTACAACGCTAATTATAGTTACCCTCGAAGTTCCCACATACTTTCCCACTAAATTACCCACAAAATTATATTTTGTGTCTAATCTATGGCTAAATTATTCCCGCTAAAATAATTCACACGGAATAACCATAGAATATGTTATCATGGGTACGTATGTGGGTATTTTTGTGGGTATATTTAATTTACCCACAAATCATGTAAAATTTATTAGTTCATGGGTAACTTTTTGTGGGTAATTATATGCACATGGATTTACCATGTTCAAAAGTCAACGATCAGAATCATTGGTGGGAAGTGTCAAGTAGATAAGTTTTCAAGGATAAGGTTTAAGAGATAAGGCGACTAGTGCGGAAAAAGTAATGTGAATTTATAGACGCTAAAAAAAGTACCACGATTTTAAGATTTCTCAGTTACAGTATCGAAGGGATGTCGAAGAAGGATTCAACTTTGATCAACAAAGTGAAAAAAGGGATTCGAAAAAAATATCAATCCTAGTTTAGTTTGTTTTAGTTTTAATGTACTTGTCGTTCCGTATCTTTTAGTGGTAATTCGTATTTTAATTAAATATGAGACAGAAGGAGTAATACTTTTCAAATAGCATTTTTGTAAGAAACAAAACGCCAAAAGTTCATTATCAAATCAACATTTAATTCCAAACGCTCCGAGATGCCTCTTGCCAAACCTACCTAAGGGTGTGTTTCTTTTTTCCCTTAGCAAAAGGGTTGGCTTCACAAATCCAGTTAATAGTTTCTCTTTTCTAAGTGAGACTCACTATTTCTCTTTTCTAAGTAAGGCATAAATTTTAATGTCCTCCCCAATACGTGGCTTATATAGACGTAAGACCCATATGGTCTTTTAACTAAGGAAAAAAAGAAACACCCCTAAATGTAAGGCAAATGGTTTAAAATTTTAACTACAATTTCAATAGTTAATTACTATAGTAACCTACACATGCATTTGAGTCATTGCAATTACAAATTGGTTTCAAAGTTATCATATTCTTGAAACTTTTATCACCATACATAAGATAAATTTAAGAAAAGCGATTGACATACTCTTATTTTTTATTGGGACACTCACGGTATAAGTAGTTAAAACAATTTATACTAACAGTACAGTTGTCTAATGCATAATATGGAGTGTCCCAATAATGTGGAGTGTCCAAATAACCTACAGTACTTGCATGTACAGTGGCTTAATGACAAAAAGCTTGTGATTATTACCAGTGTTTTGAAAACCGGGTTCAAAATCGACCCGATGGAGTCACCGGACACCGGGTCAACCGGTTTGACCGCCAGGTCAACTCGGTTTTTAATTTATTATTTTTTTTATTTTTTCAACCAGGTCAACCGGTTTGACCGCCGGGACAACTGGTTCGACCACTGGACCAACTCGGGTTTTTATTAAAAAATTTTGAAAAAATGAAACCCGACTGGGTTTCGAAAACCTCGTTGACCCGGGTCACTCAAAACCCGACGGGTCTAACTGGTTAACCCTGTTTTAGAACCAGGTTTTTTTACTCGTTTTTTGGCCGGAACTGGTCGAACCAGTTAACCCGGCCGGGTTGACCAGGGTTTCAAAACACTGATTATTACACTAAAATCTTTCAGGTGCCAGGTTTAATTTTTGGTAATTTCAAACACTCATGAAGCGACCACGTTAACATCTTGATGAAAGAACGTTTTACCTGGTTTGAGTCTGCATGACACCGAGTTCAAACTTCATCGATTAGTCAACTAAAAACCATAATTAAAATAAAATAAAATAACATAAACCAGTTTTTTTTTTACTTATGTTTCCTTTTTACTAGAATACTTTAATCTTTCTTCTTTGAACAATCGTTTTTATGTATTTAAATTTTGTGTTATTCTAAATAATTACGATAACATCTACTATATACCATTCGAGTACCTTTTTTTTTCTCCCTCCATACCATTTTCATATTCCCGCCCCTCCTTGAAAATTTTGATTTCCATACCCTATATTTTGTTTGAATTCTCCCCCACTATTAATCAGTTTGCAGTTGCATCTTGTAACAATTCACATTTTTAGGTTAACTACTATTCCCGAAAATTTCACTATTCATTTTTATTATTCACTTTTTACTATTCATTTTTCCGAAATTTGATTTTTATTTCATATTCTCGTATGATAAATCATTTCCATGGCAAATTAAAAGTTTGACACTCATCAGATCATTTTCGCGAAAGTTATTAAGGAATTACACGTTTTAGGGTAAAACGTCATTCAAAAATTCTACGCACAACGAAACTCGACCGCGTTAATTTTCCCCATATCAGAAAAATGTTTGATACACACATGATTTATTTGAGAATAAATCATGACTGAGAAAAACATGACCAAATAAACATCGGCCATGAAAAACAGGAATTTTCGTTTTTAAGCGTTTTTACTCAGCCGTAACCTTAGCCTATACCTGCAACGCGTTTCTAAGACAATTTGAGTTTTCACATTTTTGGAAAAAGATAACATATTTTCCCTCCTCCTTTGACCAAAAATCATTCCTTGATTTTATAAATCATTCCTTGATTTTTAGGCTTATGGTTTTATGTCTAAAAGACATTTAATACCAACCGACACTAGACTGAGCCCAGTCTAGACATTATCAGTCATTTTAAGTCATTATTATCACATTAGAAAAGTAACATTTTACTTTTCTCAATTTTACACAATATTCGTACGTTTTACGTATTACGCGTTTTAGACTCGTGTTTCCAGTTTTAGCAGGGTTTTAGCACCCCAATGGAACTTATCACTCATTTAATATGCTAAAGTGGAGTATATTAACAAGTCTTAACATATTTATAAGTTTTGTAATTATAGGATACCCGGTTTTAAGTTTCGTGACTTAACGACTTACAGTTAGTGATTAACGGGACCTAAACCCACACCGTAAAAGCAAGATAACTTCAAAAACTCATGATGAGTGTCTAAATACTCATCATTTTGTATCAATCTGAACTGCCAAAACATACAAAAACACTCAAAAATGCATCATAATACTTAAAATATCTTAGAGGTGTGTTTTATATGTTCCAAATGCAAAATATGCAAAAACAGATAAAAAACGTACAAAGTTTGCATAATTGGCAGTTTCAGTCCCTCAAGTTTCACAATTTGACAAAACTAGTCCCTGAAGGTTTTAAATGAATGAAAAGTCAACTTAAGTCCTTGGGAAACCAAAAATGTTCACAAAACATCCCTGGATAAAAGTTTACACAAACTGGCAACTTTTACCCCTCAAGTATCAAAATTGGCAAAAATGGTCCCTGGGTATTTTAAAATGGAAATTTTCACATATTACCCTTGTACTATTCATGAATATACAAAATGGAACAATTTTATTAACTTTTGGGAATTTACACTTTAGTCCCCCAAGAATCCAAAATTTACACAAATGGTCCTTTTAAACTTTAAAATGTTTTAATTAACAATATTGGTCCTTGTGTTATTATTATTGGCAGGTTTGGTCCATGAAAGAAAGTTTGGAAAGTTGGCAATCTAGGTCCCTCAAAAATCAGAAAATACAAAATTGGTCCTTGGGCTTTTGTATTACTAATAAAACAAACGGACCCTTATTACTAAACCAAACACAAACACAAACCAAACCCAGTCCACCCACTTGGCCCAAAACACAATACCCGGCCCACTCCCTAATAAAATAAACCACGGGGTCAAATAGTCAACACCCCGCCCAAACCAGGGTTACTGTTCATCTCCCTCACCCCCAACCTTAAACCTGAAACCAGGTGGTTTCATGCCACCTTCCCCCTCCACTTGCTCCCACAGCTCACACCCTACTCCCTGCCACCTCTCAAACCTTTCCCACTCCACCATTAATGCTTTCCCACACCTTTTACCTTCAAACACTCCATCTCTCCCCTGTTTTCCTCTGCAAAACCCAAATGACCTCAAAAATATCTTCAACTTGTCCCTTCCACCTCCACAACATCCCAAGATACATTAAATGCATCCAAACCGCCTCAAACTGCCAAAGATGACTTTGGCGCCAAAAGCATATTTGAACAGATGAGATGAATTTTAATGAATCAAGGGTCAAGATTGAAGCCAGTACATCTGAGTGGTCACCAAGGCATTTTGAAGCTATAAAAGGAAGAAGAAAGGCAGAGCATTACTCACCTTTGGATTAGCCTAGGTCACATAGTTAATTAATCTTTACTGTTTTCTTTAATTATTGTAATTTAAAAGCTTTCAATAGTGTAATGAACATCACAGTAGTGTAATGAAACCTTAATTTTTAGTATTAATGCAAGTTTCTTTTATAGTTCATGTTTTCATAATCCCTTTAATTTTCAATGCCATTTACAATTTCATGTTTGATTATGGGTGTGATTTGGACTCAAAAAGCTCACTTAAGCTATGACAAAGCTCAATAAGCTTTTAGAATCCTGAAAACAGTTATGATCTTTTAAATTCAGAAAATCACTAAAAAATAGATAAAATAGGAAAATAATCAAAAATCAATGGTGATGAAGATTGATGAGTTGGAACAGGGTGTTTTATAATTGATCATGGTTTAGAAGCTCATTTGGGAGCTGTAGGGTATGATCTTGGTTCTTGTTTCAGTGACCTCAGTTGGAATCCAGTTGTAAGCCCCATCTTTATTAATTTTGCATTTTACTTTTTTATCTTTAATGTGCTTTAATTGTCAATTTTTCTTGTTAAGTCATTGTTATTAAGTGTTTTTAAGCTTTAATGTTGTATGTTCATGTTTAATATTTCAAAATTGTTTAATACTTCATTTTTCACTGTTAAATAGATTATTAGTGATTTGTATGATCTTGTTGTTGTTGTTATTGTTTATCTGTCTTATCATGTTTCTTAGTTGTTGTTTATTGGTTTTAAAGTCTAAAATGTAGTTGTTATGTTGTGAATTTAAACTTTGTCTTGAAAGCCATTTTGACAGTTAATATGTTTAGATTTGAAAATCATAGGCATAGGTTTGTTTGACAGCTTGTTTATGCTGAAAATGATCCATTTTGACATCTTGGATCACTGGATTGGATAGGGTAAGCTTATGCAGTTTAAATGGTTTGAAAAGCTCAATTTATGTTCATTTAAGGGTTGTTTGGTATTGTGGGTGAAACTGTGTTTTACGGTATATGAAGTATTGTTCTTGTATGATTTATGCATCATTGGCCCTTAGTAACTCAGTAAAACCTAAATCAAGGGGTATAGCAAGCAAGAAGTCAACTTGACACCTTGATACTTCTAAGTTTGAGTACTGTAAGATTGGCAGTCCAATAATCTTGCATAATCTGTTGTGTTCTTGTTGTTCTTTGTTTATTTGATGTTACTTATTTTTAATGTTCCATATTTAGTCATTAGGATTAGATCTAATCTCATTTAAGTCAATTTTAGTGTTCTTGATAAAAAGTCAAAAGTCCATTTTTCTATTTTTGAATAAACTTTAGAATTTCATTGTAGCTTTGTTATTTAGATTTTTTTTATGTGCTTTTAGGATGTTAATCCTTTGTTGCTAATCTTGCTATAGTATTTTTGTTAATTTTTCATTTCAATGTTCAATAGCTTTTCTTGTAGCTTATTTTCACTAGTTTTTGCCCTGTATCATGGATATGCAGTTAAGTCCATAAGCTTGCAAAAGCTTACGAGCTTGACCCATCTTTGTGATATTTGCTATTTTGTTTAGCCTTTGTGTCCTTTTTATTGTATATGTGTTTTAATTGCTTTTGCAGCTTATAGATTAGCTTGTTTTCACTCACTTTTTGTTACACCAAACTCCCCATACAGTAAGCAACTGTGTGGGTGGATTTGTTTTTCTAAGTTCCAAACTAGCTCCTAATAGAGCTTGAGTTAGTGATTCTTGGTTTTCTTTGAAGCCAATCTATCCAATTCAATGCCTCAATACTTGTTGAGCTTCTTGGAGCTTAATTGATAGGTCAAGATGAGCTTGTTATTTGCATCATTACCTCACTTCACTGAGAACTCAGTGAGGTTGGGCCAATTTCATAAGCTCCTAAAAAGCTCAATTGTGATCTTAGGCTTGTGTACTCTAGCTTTATGTGAAGCTTCACTACCCAATCTCATGATCCTTTGCCTCATTTTCTTGTTGCAGCCCTCTTGGTAGGGCTGCAACGAGCTTAAACCTATCACACTTAACTTTGTTGCTAATCAACCAGTTAACTCACCCAACTTCATAAGTTCATAATGAGCTATTCAGTGGGACCCACCTTTGGTAAATTGGCTTTTTGATAAGCCAATCTACCAAACTAAAAGTCCCTATGTTTGAAATCCCAATTGCAACTCTTTTAGTAGGGCTGCATATGGCTTCTTTTGTTACCCAGTGTTTACTCAGTCATTTGGGTGGTTTTTCATAAGCCTCCCAAAAGCTCATCAGTGGACCCCACTTGATGATCTTTGGCTTTTTGTAAAACCTACCAGCATGCCTTGCTATTGCAATTCTCATTTTGGCTTTTTGGGCTTATTTGATAAGTTGAAATTGCCCATATAATTGGTTGCAGGGGTGTTTGGATCTGAGTGCACCAGGGAAATGCTTATTTGCTTATTCTAAGCTTATTAGTGATTCCCTGTGCATAAGCTTGTACATATATATATATAATACTTGTACAAAACTATTTTAACTTTTACTTTTTAGTATGGAGCTTATTATAGGTTCCTAGAAGCCTTCACTCAATCCAAGTTAAGCCCAAAAGGCTTAACTGTCTAAACCATAAGCTTGTACTAATAAGCACTCCTCAGTGCTTATTCATGTTCATAAATACTTATTATACATGTATATATATACCTTTTACCTTTTTACACCTTTGTATAGCTTTTTCAAGCTTATTCCAAGCTTATGAGTCCACTGTGAGCCTTTAAGCTTAACTGTGTGACTCATAAGCCCATGAATTGCTTATTTCCTTGTTTGTACAGCTTATATGTCATAAAACTTATATAAGTAGTATATATATATATATATAGTTTAATAAAAAGAAAAACCAAAAAGAAATCCTTTTGAAGCTAAGTGATAGCTTCTATTTAGAAGTCTTATCATTTCTTTGCTTATTTAAGCTTTTTCACAAGCTCCTCAGAAGCTCAATACAAGATCATATTCCTTGATCTTAATCTTTTTGAAATGACCTCCAACTCAGCTTTCTATATCAGTTTTCATTTTGAGCTTATTAGCTTATTTCATGAGCTTAATTTGCCCATAAAGTTGACTGTGAAGGGTGTTTGGTTGACTGAGAGTTGGAATTGCTTATTTGATATTTTAGCTTATTTCCCTTAGCTTATTTAGTTAATCTAGATTACTTTAGGTATATCTGACTTAGTTGTAGCTTATTTAACCTTAGGTAGCTTATTTGTAGCTTTTAGCTTAGTATAAATCCTAGTTTAGGCTTATAAGCCAACTGTTAAGCAAATAAGCTCTCACAGAGCTTATTTGGCTTTAGTAAAAAGTTTTCCTTTATTAAACATTTATATTTTTACTTATTAAGTAGGTTTGCAAAAAGAAAAATGAAAAATAAAATAAAAAAGAAAAAAATGGGTGTGGGTTGGATTCGAACCTGGGACCTCTCGCTAGTATGCATGCTTTGTGCCCACACCCCTTCCACTTGCTCTGGGGCACCAGTTCCGTTAACTCATGCACCCTTAATGTATTTAACCCACTTTTGGCTGTTTGGCTTTTGTGGACTGATAAGCTTATTCCAGCTTATTGGGATAAGCTGGGTGACCCAACTTATTTTTCCTAGCTTCTTCATAACATAATTTAGTTTCTGTAATTTTTTCGTATTTTTTACTGTTCATTTAATAATTTTAATAATTAATACAATTTACATAGGTTTTAGGAAATAATAAAGTAAATTATTTTTAAAACTACTTATTTATAATTTTTATAAACTTTTTATATTTTTTATGGGTTCCTGAGATGATTAGGAAGTTTTATAAAAAGTTTTATAATTTTATAAATAAGTTTAGTATGTATAATAATTATAGTAGTTTAATTAGTTTAATTAAGTAATAATAGTTTTAAATTAAGTTTTCTTATTTCTGTATACAAAATATAGTTTTTATATTTTTCTTAGCTTCTTATAAGTATTTTAGAATTATTTAAAAAGTTTTAGATTTTAGTTTGCTTATTTATTATATATAATAATTAAATAATAGTATTAATAAATAAATAATAAGTAAATAATTAGTAATAAATAGTATAGTTGTATAATAAATATATTTTTAGTTTCAAAATTTCTTTTATATTATTTTTAACTTTTCTAAGTTTTAATTTTATTTTTCTTAGCTTTATTTCACATTTTCTTATTTTTAGGTAATTATTAAATAGTTATAAATAGTTTTTAATTAATAATAATTAAGTACATAGTATAAAAATAAGTTTTAAATATTCTAATAATTTTCTTATTATTTTAGGATTCCAAAAATGTAATTTTCACATTTGTGGGATTTATATTGGACGGTATTCACTTTTTATTTTGTACGTAGACGTTTATTTAAACGTTTACGTATACGTTTTAGTTTTCTAGGTTTTCTTATTATTATAATAATATTATAAATATAGTTAAGTTATTTTATTTCCTTTTAATTTGCATTTAAGCCATTAAGGCATGCAAATTCCCTCTTTGGGAAAGTTTTGTTTTATACGTTACGTTTAATTTAACTTAAACGTACGTTTGTAGATACTTTAATATTTTTAGGTTTCTGATTGTACGTTTCTTAATTGAACTAGCTGTGACAGAGCTATTACTATTCACATTCAGTGTTAGTCAATCAGATTCCCATTTTTCTATATACGTATTATTTCAACATTACAAGTCATGGTAGTATCACGTTCACACCTCGTTGGGACATAACGACCTGGGGATGTACTTTTCTGTACTCACGTACTTTTCTGTACTTAAGACCCACGGATTAACTTTGCCATTTCTCCCGGGCTCTCGCCCTTTTATCATTTATTACGGTTGACCATTCACAAGTGGTTGACTTGTGTGAGAAAGAAATAAAAGTGGTGTGGTTCGGGAGGAATCAACTCACCAATCTCATCCACTAGCCATATGTGGCGTTTTTCCTAGCCAAATAAGTCAAGTAATTGAAGCTTACCAAGGAAGCTAAACCATGTGCTAGTTACTTAAGTCTTAAGTCTTAAACTTAAGACTTAAGTCTTAGATAATATCCTAACTTGCACCTCCTCATGAACCATCCTCACACCTTCCTTAAACCTCCTCATTTTAAGTATAAAAGAGAGCTCATCCTCTTCATTTATTCATCATTCAAACGCCCAACTTCAATTCACAAGCTCATGATCCTTTCATTTCCTAGTTACAAGTTACATACCAATGTTAAAGGCCTAGTGATTCCCTACATGAATCTCTAGTTTGTTTGGTGATTCCATGGTTAAATTAGGAGCTACACAAGGTGTTAGGGGCTGAGGTTAAAGGGGTTTCACAAGGGTTAGATCAATGGTTAGCAAGGGTTGTGGTCATTGGTTGAAAGCTTAGGTTTAGTGTCCTAGTTCCATACTTGATTCCCTTTCTTAAGTGAAAGCCAAAAGTTGTAAGCAAAACCCTAACATACTTCTTGTTAAATATCATATTCATGTTATTTACATATCATTCATGCTATATTTTGTCTTGTGATCATGTCCATGATGTATAAAAATGAGTAAAACAAGTTATTGTAAATGATTGTTAACTTATGTTATCTAAACAAGTAAACTAGTGACTTTCTTGGTGAAATCTAATCAAAATGGTATAATTATGATATTGGATCATTACATATTGTAGTAGAGGACTTAACAAGGAAACCATATCAATTTGAACCACCTAAAACGAGTACACGAGTCAAAAGTTATGACCATTTGAAGTTACCAAAACTTTGCAGCAAAACTGCCAAAATAGTTTCTGTGACAGAACATAAAACACGCAAAAAGAGGCCCTTCTGGTCCGTTTCATGAAAAAGTTAATGCAAAAAATTTGTCCGGAATCACGTTTTCTTCAAAAACTCAGGAGCACGTCTCCAGAAAACCAATAACGAATGAGATTTTTCTTAGTTTATTAACAGCTATTTTACGCATATAAGTCACTATATAATGGTTATGGTTTATAAAGACCAAGAGGTATTATGACCTAGAATCAAGACCACAACCATGGCTAAAGCCAAGGTTGAGTCTCAATACCATGGAACAATGACCAAAGGTCATGGCAAGGCCATGACTAAATGACCATATAAACTTACTTAGGCGAAAACATGAGCTAAAAAGTTGGCGATAACTTAAACATACAATTTGGATCTACTTCATCTAAAGAACCATGAGATATTACAAGTAATTGTCATTCAAGACTTAAGAAACTTACCCTAATAACAATCTTCATGTAAAAATAAACTTTCCTAAGTTTATTCAAATATTGGACATGTAACTTTTCGGATCAAAACTTATATATATATATATATATATATATATTATCAACTACTACAATAGTAGGGAGCCTCATGTGAGGAGTTCATTATGTAAGCCGTCGAGATGAGTTGTGGATTTACGAATTAAAGTGTCCTGGCTCCTCGAACGTTTACTACATGACTTCTGAATTATGTCGGCCCGAACGGTAGTAAACGATATATAAACTATACATGTTTCATGAACCATTTCTTTTCAAAGACTTACACTACACTTTGTACCACATCATGGACTTAATGCAAGACATATATAGGCAATTCTTCGTATTCTTAGACATTATTCCAAACCTAAGTTGCAACAATTATTCTAGGTTGCTCGTAGAAGTTCTCACGGCATATCCATCATTCTCATTATACATCATCCAACTCAAGGTGAGTTCATAGCCCCACTTTACATTACTTAATTGTTTTACAAACCCTTGGGGTGAATACATGCTATTATTTTTCAACCGAACAAAATGCTTTTCAATTGTATGCTTGCCTGATTGTATTATTATCACTAAGTACTATCCTTGCTAAAACCAATATCCCTTATTATGAACCATTTAATCACTAGTAATAGTGAGCGCGAATATTGTGAATAGGCCTATTGGGATTGACGAATCCCATTTGTATTGACTAAGCTCAAACAAATGCATTAATATTTGAGACCTGGGTATGACGGCAAAGTACCTACCGGGATAACTCCGCCGATTGATATTGGTACCCGTTAACGTTTTGGTGTCATAAGCTTAGTGAATTAATAACCGTTCCGGGCGTATAACAACGTAACCTACCTGTTTTGTTTTCCAACCATTGGTGTGAGCCTATAACTCACACTACCAACATATTGTGTTCAAACATTAAACAAACTCTATGAATATCACTCAACCTTTATGTTGACCTCTTAAGCATGTATTCCAGGTCCATGATGATCAAGGATGGCACGGGAGGGCACGAATATTCAAGAGGGCTATAAATTTTATTATCATTCAAAAACTCATTTAATGTAAATTGTAAACATGGAACCATCTGGGACCTCATTTTGTAATCTCTGATATTTATATAAATTGAATGATAAACCTTTTAAAATGACTCAATTAGAGTTCATTTTCTATTATTGTGACTATTGTGCCATCGAGTAACACCCAGTTTGAATTCCGCTGCATCATGAATTGGGGGTGTTACAGATTGGTACCAGAGCCATGGTTATAGAGAAACGGGTCTAATTGAGACCTAAACTATAACTACATTTACAAGCAAAAACATTTTTATAGCCTTCCGTTCTCCGTGTCTTCCGTCCTCCAGACGATTACGGACTTATTAAGCATTTTATATTACACAAACATAAGTATATTGATTTATGTACCCTTAGCACATTTGAGCATTTTCCTGTAAGCATGTTATGCTACACAAACATATTAGTATATTCATATATACTCATTTTGAGCATTTCCCCGTAGACATTTTTATGCTATACTAACATAATTGCATATTTATATATGTACCCTTAACATAATTGAGCATTTCCCCGTAAGCATTTTATGCTACATGAACATATATAAGTATATTGATATATACACACTAGGCATTTTACACTACACGAACATATATAAGTATATTGATATATACATTCAAGTTATTTTCAATCATTTTATCTAAACATATCTGCGTATGCCTATTCCAGGGCATTTCGGCACAACTACATTCTCCCAATCATGTTCCTACTCCATTTTATGTCCAAGACATTGTAACTGATTGCAATGGTCTTTCCTATTTCCCGGACATTGTATGATACAATGGTCATAATCATTTCTCAAATGTTTTGAGTCACACAATGGTCTAACCTACTTCCTAGACATTGTGAATTGCACAATGGTCTAATCTACTTCCGAGACATTGTGATTTGTGCAATGGTCTCTGGAATTATTCCATCACATCATCAATATCATTTCTTATTATATCAAAAACCCATCACAATCTATCGATTTCTAAATAGAATATGAGATTTCTAAAGGACAAACAAATCCATCATCTACAAAAGCTGAAGTTTTTCTACATTCATCATAGTTTTCTTCTGAAACCTTCATTATTAAAAGATCGTGATCCTGGCCAAGTATGGACTGTTTTAGAATTACTTAAAACTTCCTTTCCACACACGTATCTACCTGTACTATCTTCTATGCAATGGAATGTGAAAACATAGGTTACAAGTCTTGTATGGGCGGGACTTGCAACTGAATGGTTTGACATCGCCTTTGTTTAGTGGACAGTTTCTCAAAAGCAACGGACATATCACAAGTATACCTAATTTAGGTATTTGAAAATTTTATCGAACCTTGGCCAAATATAGACTAGTCACCTATATTTAACCTAGGGACAGTGGAACATAGTCTGACTAACTATATTCGACTTAAAATTTTCAAATACTGAGAATAGTGGTACTAGGGTTATGTTCAGATTAATTTCCTACTTGAACTCAATAAACCACCAGAATACTTTAAAACGATCTAGAGAAACGATAGTGACTTACCACTCAGCAAGATCTTAACACCTTATTTGTACTATCTAATCTCATTCTTGAAAGTTTTCATTTATGAGATAATCCGAACTACTATCTTGGGATAGTTATCAATTCTTCTCTTCATCCCGTAGAAGTACTATCCTGTTTAGGTCCTAAGGATACCATTCCGTCATAAACCTTTAAAATTTCTTAAAATTTTAAAGCAAACTTGACATCTCTACCAATATTAATGTTAAGCATACACTACACACTTTTGTTCATCAACATATCACATCATTATCTTCACAACCGTTGGAACCACAAGCTCATTAACAGATCTTGATGCACTTTTAAAGCTCAAATCATCCTTAGTTACACCACAAGCACCCTCATCAGCTTTACAAGATTGATTATTCATCTTGTACTTTTGGAACACCAGTATCATCTCGTAATACACTACCTTGTAACTCACCGGCTAAGTATTAATGTTGTGTTGGGAATTCTTAAGTAGGATGATTTATAAATATTTGAATGGATTGTGATGCCTTTTCGTTTAAATAAAGAAATTGTAAATCACCGAACCATAAGTTTATATTTCCCTATTTACATTGTTTGGGATGCCTCTGTATGTAAATAAAGAATTATAAATAACTGGGCTTATTAGTATCCGAAATAGCATAAGTATGAAGTCAATAAACACTAGGTACAACAACAGATTACCTACTAGGCTATGATTGCAACTACTATCCCAATTTCTGTTTAATATTCAACTACTATATCAATTTCTATTCAACTACTATATCAATTCCTATTAATATTCGACTGCTATATCAATTTCCTTTAATATGCGACTATTATATGAATCTCTATTAATCACTCTTACCCTACCTTTCCTACATAAAAGTAAGCCTCATCCTACGCCATACACTGAAATGACAAATCAAACTACATCACTGGAAACCCCAGACTCTAGTCCTCATAAATAACCACACCTCTTCATCGACACCACTCCAACATATAACACACATAGAACTTTGGGACGAAGTTCCCCGTAAGGGGTAGAGACTGTAACAATTCACATTTTCAGGTTAACTACTATTCCCGAAAATTTCACTATTCATTTTTACTATTCACTTTTTACTATTCATTTTTCCGAAATTTGATTTTTATTTCATATTCTCGTATGATAAATCATTTCCGTGGAAAATTAAAAGTTTGACACCCATCAGATCATTTTCGCGAAAGTTATTAAGGAATTACACGTTTTAGGGTAAAACGTCATTCAAAAATTCTACGCAAAACGAAACTTGACCGCGTTAATTTTCCCCGTATCAGAAAAATGTTTGATACACTCATGATTTATTTGAGAATAAATCATTACTGAGAAAAACATGACCAAATAAACCTTGACCGTGAAAAACAGGAATTTTCGTTTTTAAGCGTTTTTACTCAGCCGTAACCTTAGCCTATACCTGCACCGCATTTCTAAGACAATTTGAGTTTTCACATTTTTGGAAAAAGTCAACATATTTTTCCCTCCTCCTTTGACCAAAAATCATTCCTTGATTTTTAGGCTTACGGTTTTATGTCTAAAAGACATTTAATACCAACCGACACTAGACTGAGCCCAGTCTAGACATTATAAGTCATTTTGAATCATTATTATCACATTAGAAAAGTAACATTTTACTTTTCTCAATTTTACACAATATTTGTACGTTTTACGTATTACGCGTTTTAGACACGTGTTTCCAGTTTTAGCAGCATTTTAGCACCCCAATGGAACTTATCACTCATTTAATATGCTAAAGTGGAGTATATTAACAAGTCTTAACATATTTATAAGTTTTGTAATTATAGGATACCCGGTTTTAAGTTTCGTGACTTAACGACTTACAGTTAGTGATTAACGGGACCTAAACTCACACCGTAAAAGCAAGATAACTTCAAAAACTCACCAATCTCATCCACTAGCCATATGTGGCGTTTTTCCTAGCCAAATAAATCAAGTAATTGAAGCTTACCAAGGAAGCTAAACCATGTGCTAGTTACTTAAGTCTTAAGTCTTAAACTTAAGACTTAAGTCTTAGATAATATCCTAACTTGCACCTCCTCATGCACCATCCTCACACCTTCCTTAAACCTCCTCATTTTAAGTATAAAAGAGAGCTCATCCTCTTCATTTATTCATCATTCAAACGCCCAACTTCAATTCACAAGCTCATGATCCTTTCATTTCCTAGTTACAAGTTACATACCAATGTTAAAGGCCTAGTGATTCCCTACATGAATCTCTAGTTTGTTTGGTGATTCCATGGTTAAATTAGGAGCTACACAAGGTGTTAGGGGCTGAGGTTAAAGGGTTTTCACAAGGGTTAGATCAATGGTTATCAAGGGTTGTGGTGATTGGTTGAAAGCTTAGGTTTAGTATCCTAGTTCCATACTTGATTCCCTTTCTTAAGTGAAAGCCAAAAGTTGTAATCAAAACCCTAACATACTTCTTGTTAAATATCATATTCATGTTATTTACATATCATTCATGCTATATTTTGTCTTGTGATCATGTCCATGATGTATAAAAATGAGTAAAACAAGTTATTGTAAATGATTGTTAACTTATGTTATTTAAACAAGTAAACTAGTGACTTTCTTGGTGAAATCTGATCAAAATGGTATAATTATGATATTGGATCATTACATATTGTAGTAGAGGACTTAACAAGGAAACCATAGAAATTTGAACCACCTAAAACGAGTACACGAGTCAAAAGTTATGACCATTTGAAGTTACCAAAACTTTGCGGCAAAACTGCCAAAATAGTTTTTGTGACAGAACATAAAACACGCAAAAAGAGACCCTTCTGCTCCGTTTCATGAAAAAGTTAAGGCATGAAAGTTGTCCGAAATCACGTTTTCTTCAAAAACTCTGGAGCACGTCTCCAGAAAACCAATAACGAATGAGATTTTTGTCAGTTTATTAACAGCTATTTTACATATATAAGTCACTATATAATGGTTATGGTTTATAAAGACCAAGATGTCTTATGACCTAGAATCAAGACCACAACCATGGCTAAAGCCAAGGTTGAGTCTCAATACCACGGAACAATGACCAAAGGTCATGACAAGGCCATGACTAAATGACCATATAAACTTACTTAGGCGAAAGCATGAGCTAAAAAGTTGGCGATAACTTAAACATACAATTTGGATCTACTTCATCTAAAGAACCATGAGATATTACAAGTAATTGTCATTCAAGACTTAAGAAACTTACCCTAATAACAATCTTCATGTAAAAATAAATTTTCCTAAGTTTATTCAAATATTGGACATGTAACTTTTCGGATCAAAACTTATATATATATATATATATATATATATATATATATATATATATATATATATATATATATATATATATATATATATATATATATATATATATATATATTATCAACTACTACAATAGTAGGGAGCCTCATGTGAGGAGTTCATTATGTAAGCCGTCGAGATAAGTTGTGGATTTACGAATTAAAGTGTCCTGGCTCCTCGAACATTTACTACATGACTTCTGAATTATGTCGGCCCGAACGGTAGTAAACGATATATAAACTATACATGTTTCATGAACCATTTCTTTTCAAAGACTTACACTACACTTTGTACCACATCATGGACTTAATGCAAGACATATAAAGGCAATTCTTCATATTCTTAGACATTATTCCAAACCTAAGTTGCAACAATTTATTCTAGGTTGCTCGTAGAAGTTCTCACAGCATATCCATCATTCTCATTATACATCATCCAACTCAAGGTGAGTTCATAGCCCCACTTTACATTACTTAATTGTTTTACAAACCCTTGGGGGAATACATGCTATTATTTTTCAACCGAACACAATGCTTTTCAATTGTATGCTTGCCTGATTGTTTTATTATCACTAAGTACTATCCTTGCTAAAACCAATATCCCTTATTATGAACCATTTAATCACTAGTAATAGTAAGCGCGAATATTGTGAATAGGCCTATTGGGATTGACGAATCCCATTTGTATTGACTAAGTTCAAACAAATGCATTAATATTTGAGACCTGGGTATGATGGCAAAGTACCTACCGGGATAACTCCGCCGATTGATATTGGTACCCGTTAACGTTTTGGTGTCATAAGCTTAGTGAATTAATAACCGTTCCGGGCGTATAACAACGTAGCCTACCTGTTTTGTTTTCCAACCATTGGTGTGAGCCTATAACTCACACTACCAACATATTGTGTTCAAACATTAAAGAAACTCAATGAATATCACTCAACCTATGTGTTGACCTCTTAAGCATGTATTTCAGGTCCATGATGATCAAGGATGGCACGGGAGGGCACGGATATTCAAGAGGGCTATAAATTTTATTATCATTCAAAAACTCATTTAATGTAAATTGTAAACATGGAACCATCTGGGACCTCATTTTGTAATCTCTGATATTTATATAAATTGAATGATAAATCTTTTAAAATGACTCAATTAGAGTTCGTTTTCTATTATTGTGACTATTGTGCCATCGAGTAACATCCAGTTTGAATTCCGCTGCATCATGAATTGGGGGTGTTACACATCTCAACCTCTTTATTTCTCTTTTCATTTCAAGAGATCAAAAGATATCGGTCTACTGCTTGTCGTCAATTCTTTGAGATTGAAAAGGGAACAATCTCACCATTGATCTCCGCTTAATCACTGCTTTATATTGATATCAAGATCATGTTCGCGAAGAGATATCTTCCTCTAGACATGTTTCTCATCGGGTATATCTTATTTTGTTAAATCTACATTATTGTAATGCACAATTGAACTTATTATAGTCTGCTACTATACATCGGTTACCCATGATCTACGGTGCTACTTTTGTTTATTAATTTTTTTATTCCTAGAATCTTGTTTGTATTTGGTTAATTGGTTTTCATGTCTATGAGGTTAAAAAATCAGGAATATATTATTTGTTCTATAGTACTGGTTGTTGAATTTCGCATATATCATGCCCACTACGTGTTTGATGCAAGTCCTGAACCAAGTTTAATCTATTTTGGAAATAAGAATCACATATTGAAATAAGGTTTTAATCAGAAGATGATGAAGTTAACATTATTGAAATAAGGTTTTATTTGCATTTCGCTAACTATCAACACTCATATTTGACTTTTGGCATGTTTCTAATAACTGTGTTTGTTTTCTAATAATTGTAGTTGAGAGTTTTACCACTAGCAAAGATATCTATGAAAGAGAGTACACCCTACAGGCCTACACAACATGCGATGAAGAGGATTGTGGGTCAAAATTTTCTATATGTTAAATTGCTTTTACATAATCTGCTCACATTGCAAAACAATAAAAAGGAAACAACTCAACAAGTATTAGGTTAATATACTAAAGAAGATGCTTACAAAAGCATTCTACATTCAGGTAACATGCATAAACTAATACTAGTAGTTTGGTGACTTTTATATTGTTTCAAATTATACACTTTACTGAATGGCAATAACTTAACATTTTTCTTATTTATTTTCTCAGGTTAATCACTTAGGCTGCATCAAAACTAATTGTGAAGAATGGCAATAACTAAAACATTGATCTCTGGGGTCGAGGTCCTTGTTATAGAATGTTTTGATTGATGCCATTGCCATATACAAGGTTTGTGATTGTGTACCCTATTCAATATCTCAATCGTGACGAGTTTTAGATCGTCAAACTAGCATATTTTGCTGATAAATAATTAACTCTACTAGGGGATCATATTGATATTTTTTATTTAAGAAAAGTCATCATTAACCACTAACATGAGCTAACATTATACTTTGTTGAATCACTTGAACATTATTATCCTTATTCCTTAACCATGGAGATAAATTATAAGAAAGCTGTAAATATGACTTTTACATCAATTTGACTCTTACGCATGGTAGATTCATTTTCTATGCCATCACTCTCATAGTGTTTGTCATTTTAATGACTACTTGAACCTTTAAACATGGTAGTTTCATGGTTGTTTGATCATATTTGTAACTAACTGTATATATATAATTTGCAGGGTATGGTGAACATTACTTATTCGTAAACCAAAGCATAAAGAGAGATGGCTTAATTTTTTAGCAGACCACCTTAAGTGGTTCGATTGATAGATGGCTCATGAATGTACCTTGAATGTAAATATCCAAAGTCCCAGCCATACATTTTTATATTTGGACTTGAATGCAATATTAATCAAATACAATTTCATTTTATTATTATTATTTTTTTTTTGTTATATGCGTATACATTTCTCATATTTTATAGCGATTAAAAAATGATGTCTGATATATTATTGCAAAACAAGTAGCCGCGACTTAACAATGGGCAATTTTTGGTTACTTTAGTCACACATTTACCCACAAATTATGTGCAACCTTTTTCAAAAAATTTACCCTCGACATTTACACACGATTGTATCCGTGATAATTTTTACTCGTGAAATACCCACAAATATATCTATGGGTAGATTCGTGGTACCTTGTGAAATTCCACAAACCCATTTCCCATGAACTCTCACCAAACATGTTAAAGATCGTTTAAGCCCATCTAGGATACAGTAACAATGATTTAGCACAGCGGAATAAGAATATAAGAATCAAAGTTAGTTCAAGGTTTTCTTTATTAAAATATAAAATAAACTATTACTACTACTACTAACGCTCTATGCGTTTCTAGACTCTCATTGGAGAGACTAGCTATGAATGAGATGATTTGTAACCCTAGACGCCTACCCTCTTTATATAATAGAGGGAGGTTACAAACCCTAATATGTTTAGCTTACTAAGAAAGCTAACTATTTTATCTTAAGTCCCTATTGTTTCTTCTTTCTTCATTTCTTCTTGTGGGTTTTGTAATCTTCAAATCTTGTAATTCCCAACAATCTTCTCCTATTTGATATTACAAAACAATCTGCATGAAGAAACAATGTCATCACCAATAATAAGCTGCACATCATAACTATTCTTCCCCTTTTTGTAATCTTCTAATAGGGGTCTTGTGCATCTCGTAAACGCTTCCCCTTAAGTGATGCATGTAGATGGTTAACAATCTTCTCCTTAAAAATAGACTAACAATCTCATGAACCAACTAATAATTAATAATAATAATAACTTTTTTTTTTACTAATAACACAAGCAGCAGGAACGAGCAGCAGTATCGAACAGAAGAAACAAGTAAGCACACCAGCACAAAGTGTAGAAGGATGCCCAAGTATATTAACAATAAGCTTCCCCTTAAAAGTATACTTGCCATCTCTTGAATCCAGTAGGTTCCATGGAGTGATCATTGATGAAGAAAATTAAATATAGCTGATTTGATGAAGAAATTGAATCTCCTAACCTTGAATCTTATGTCTTGCACTATCCACGTGACGGCCTCTTGACAAACTCCTCATGGATTTATCCAATGAGACACTGAGCACAAATAACGTAACTCCTTCAAGTGATAGCAAATGTCATCATTAAGCACAATAAAATAGATCGTACCCCTTCACTAGAGTCGTCAAGTCTTCGTCACCATACAAACCAAGCAAGTTATCTTAAAAAGTTGCTGATCCCTTTAAGATATGATAAGAACACAATACTTGGGAAAATCAATTACAACATCAAACAAGCGATAATCAAATGTCTTCAACAAGTAATCACCTCAATGAAATAGTGATGATGGTAGATAACTCCGTCCTCCCTAACCATTAGTAATCTCACATGACTAGTAGGAACCAAAACCGACCAAATACAACAAGCCAGCAGGAACTATAAAGAAGTCAGCAAGAACCGTATGTATTAGCAGGAACCCATCACTAGGAACCAATCAGGAGGAACCGATCAGTAGAAACCGATCAGCAGAAACGGATAACCATTCAATAGTAACAAGATACCACATCAGCAGAAACAAAAAAATGCGTATCCAGTACCTTGTTGCTTCGGGTACCAGTACTAACCGTGAACCAATAACCAACCCATGTGCTAGTACTGACAAAGATAATTAATAGTGCAATATGAATACCATTCTGTCCCACGATCTGAACATCTGACCCACGAACATCTTCAAACCACTTTTCAAGATCGTTAATTATACAATTGTCCCATAATTAACTTTGGTACGAGGTATGTATTTATCACCAACCCATATGTGACAAATGAATCAATACATTCATACTCACATATATAGCACAGATCTCGAATATATGAAAACCCAGCCATCACATTCAATTAAATATAATATCCTCAAACCTTGTATCTTGCCACCGAAAAACTCATGAAAGTGACCAATCACAAATCTTTTCCATCGACTCACAAAAAGCATAGCAGCAGTATTCGAACACCAAAAGCACTAATATCCTTTTACTTTATGTTGCATTAACCAATAATTAATATATACGAGGTTATCTGCTTTCCACCAAACAATCAAAAATTGCAAAAGACAACAATGATGCAATCTTCCCTTGATCACCATAATAATATATAATCAATTATATAAGCCGACCCATAATGAAACCAATCAACCAATGATATTTGTGAATAGATCCACACAAGCAAATCTCATCCCATTCACACTAATCAATAACTTCAATAAATGATGAGTGAATCAATTTTGACCGTGTTAAATCTTGTACGAGGTTTTATCTCCTTTACCGACCCATTAATATTCATTCAGTACCAATCTATTCTTTAATTCAATAATCAAAATTATTATCTATCTTGTGGATCACGACAAACCTCATTAATGTCCCCAATGATTCATTAATATCAGTACGAGATTCAGCAATTTAAATCGAATATATACCTGTACCTTTTTCGCCACATAAAAATCAAACTAACAGATCCGATACCCTTAAAAAAATAATAATGATTACCTCAAAAATCCTTTTTCACAACTGCTTCATTCGTACCTTTTTGAATCTGCTCTTCAATCGGACCTTCTTTTACCAGATCTGCTTCGTTCTAGCTGCTCTTTATTGAGAATGAAATCCTTGAATAAACCCTAGATATCGAGCCCCCTGAGCTCTGATGCCAATTGTTAAAGATCGTTTAAGCCCATCTAGGATATAGTAACAATGATTTAGCACAGCGGAATAAGAATATAAGAATCAAAGTTAGTTCAAGGTTTTCTTTATTAAAATATAAAATAAACTATTACTACTACTACTAACGCTCTATGCGTTTCTAGACTCTCATTGGAGAGACTAGCTATGAATGAGATGATTTGTAACCCTAGACGCCTACCCTCTTTATATAATAGAGGGAGGTTACAAACCCTAATATGTTTAGCTTACTAAGAAAGCTAACTATTTTATCTTAAGTCCCTATTGTTTCTTCTTTCTTCATTTCTTCTTGTGGGTTTTGTAATCTTCAAATCTTGTAATTCCCAACAAAACATGATGTGGGTAAACTTACCCACCGCTTGAAATTCTCGTGGGTACAAAATTAGCCTCGGAGGTTTTCCCCATGTATATTGGTTTGAGGGTAATTAGTGGGTATTAGCTAATTACCCACGGATTTAGCTCTTTTACCCACAAAATTGGTCCATGGGTAATAGACAAGATTCTTGTAGTAAGGCGATTTGGTTGCACATTTGGGTGGGTTGTAACAAATTCTTCCTTTAAATAAAATGCTTAAAGTTAGAAACGAAAAGATAGGCTCGGAGGGGTGTACTAGGGGTTTCGTGTACTAAAAATTAGTACAACGCTAAGGTGTGGGAAAATTAATTGACTTTACTAGTCAAGTAATATGACTTAAATGGTGAAATAATTATGATACGGGTTTAAACACAAGGGTGATCCTAATGCCTCTTATCATGTAGTAAATCATACTACACGAATGTAGTCTCACTAGCAGTCTCGGGATGCATCACTAACGCAAGTTCTAGAATCTAAGTACTACCGGTACACTCATAAGCTCTAAGGCTTCTCCGAACAAGTCTAGGCGCGTTATTTGCATAACGGATGGTCACCAAGTCATACACTAGCGCTGGCGCGTTAGCCAATTAATCTAATACTCGGATGGTCACTACCTTTTTGTTTGATAAAATTTTTGAGTGGTACGGTTTTTTGTGCTAGTCATACAACTCCTATCCATGAGACGCTTATTAAGGCTAAAGTTTCACTCCTAAATGTTGTAAAAAATTTTAAATTTGGCGCTAAAATTACAGTAACAAGTATTTCTCTTAGTTTTATTACACACCTACCATCAAACAAACAAACTCAAGTGCAATAGTATCCTTTAAGGTATCATCATTTACCCTCCCCTTACACTTAGGATGAACATTGTCCCCAATGTTCAATTAAAGAATGTAAAAGTAAAGCAGGAAAAAGAATGAAAACAAATACTCCCCTAATTCGTTCGGTGTGGATAGCGTGTCAACAAGGTTAGATCTTCCTCCAAGAAAATGAACGTTGAGAGCTTCCCTCCAGAAATATAAATCATCTTCTTGTCATACATAACCTGTTAAACCTGAGAAAACAATCAAGGCAACCTCGCGTAAAATCAGCGGCAATCTATATATACTAACAAATCCTAGAAAACAAATTAAGATATAATGCTTGTGGAATGAATGTTTGCAGATTTCCTGGAGTTTATAAAACTAAATAATTAACAAAAACTTTAAGACTCTGATATAAACAAAACTCGCAAAATTTTTCAGAATTTTGGCACCTGACGCCGTCAGGTTGTAACTCCTGATGCCGTCAGAATGTTCCTGGAAAAATTTATTGTTAAGTTTCCGGAAAATTTCTGGAAAAACTTATGCCTTACTTCCTGGAAAATCCTGCAAAACATCATTATGACTCGATACAAGCATTTGACTCAAACAAATACTAATATACATGCTCATTTAATATTGTGGCGAATCATGATCATTTTCGTTCTTATAAACAAATTTGGGTTTCCCCTTACATTTAGCTTTTGCAAAATACCTTTATATGTAATTAAGACGAAGTTAAAAACAAAATAAAGCATTTTCACAATTTACTTTGAAACATGATCTACCAACAATAAAAATAAAACATGTATATGGAAACAAATAAAATAAAACAAATAAAAATCAAACAAATAAAAACACACAAAACATGGGTTGCCTTCCAAGAAGCGCTTTTCTTTATTAACGAGTCTTGTAGCTAGACTCAAGGTCATGGGCTATTCTATATGTGTGAGCTCCTCGTCGAGGACATCCTTGGGATCAAACTTAGGTTTCAATTTCCTATCGGTTTTCTTGGTACGGTATGACTTCTCAAACTTTTCTCCATCCGGATCATATAGAATCATCTTCATATGCCATGATCCGTCACCTTGCTTTGGTGGCTTGTCCCAATTCCATTTACACTTATCCCCTTCCCTTTTCCATTTGTTCATCTCTAGGTTGATAGGCTTTACGCTTAAGAACTCAATCATTTTCCTAAAGACTAGGGGATCCTCAAAAGGATTTAGTTCCTCATCTCTAGCTATGAGTTGTTCCACCGAATGTGTCTTATCAATGAAATATTTTTCTAGATAGAATGGGCGTTGAGGTGCTATAAAGTTCCTTTCTATCCAAGGTCCATATCTGGATGGTCTCTTATTCATCTCTACCCAATGTGGTGTCGGTTCCTCATGAGTATCATAAGCATGCTTCTTAACATCATAGACCGACCAAGTTTCCCCTTCTCCTACCGCTATTCTAGATTCCTTACAATCAATCATCGCACTTGCGGTAACTAAAAATCCTCTTCCTATTAACAAAGGGCATGTAGTGTCACTAACCATATCAAGGACGTGGAAATCGGCTAGTATAGTTAATTTCCCTATATGCACTAATACGTCTTTCACTATCCCTACCGGATATGCTACACTACCATCCGCAAGACCTATAATTACCTCCGTGTCATCTAATTTTCCGGGCTTAAGTGTAGTGTAAAGGGACAAAGGAAGTAAGTTAAAGCTTGACCCAAGATCGGCTAATGTGTCGAAAGCATCAGAGTTCCCGATCCTACAAGGTAAAACAAATATGCCCGGATTATCTAATTTCTTAGGCAACTTATTCCGGACGAAGGCGGTCCCATTCTTTCCCAACTTAAGTTTCTCCTCATATTTCTCTAAAAGGGCGTTGTAGTAGGGAGCTCTTGCTAAAACTTCAATAACCGAACGTTCAAGGCGAAGTTCATTGAATTCATCGTCAAGGTTTTGTGTAGGAGGTGTTTCAATTATGCTTTTGACCGGTTTAATATCGGATGTTTTGTTCGATTGGTCCTTTTGAAGAATTTGGGTTTGTTTGAAACACGTGTTCATTGTTTTGACCGAATAGTATTGTAGACAAGAAGTAGGAGACGAAACCGATGATATGGCATTAACGTTTAGTTTCGGGTTCTTGACCGTGTCGCTTGGGAGTACTCCCATTTCTCGGTCATTGAGAGCTTTCAACAATGTGTCAATTTTATTGGTCATCTCACTTTGCTTTTGTTTGAAATCGGCTTCAAACTTAGCTATGCGAGCTTCTTGAGATGCCATAAACTTTGACATCAATCCTTCAAGATTATTGGTACTACCATAGTAATTGGAAGGATTGTTGTTGAAAGTACGGTTACAGGGTGGACCGTATGGTTGGTAACGATTAGGTGGATTGGAAGAATTTTTTTGGGACATGTTTTGGTTTTGCTTCCACCTAAGGTTCGGGTGATTTTTCCAAGAAGAGTTATAGGAATCACCGTAAGGGTTTGGCTTGGGTTTGAAAGTGTACCACTTGTCTCCCGCTTCGTCGGTTCGCGAGGATGCGTAATCCGCAAAAGCTTGTCCGGGGAGTTCCATGCAATCACGAGTGTCATGGGGTCCACTAAATAATTCGCATGAAGAAGTGACTTTGTTCACTTGGCTTGAAGGCTTAGGAGTTTCATAGGATTTCATGAGAAACTTGACTTGGTCCTCAAGTTCCATGATCCTACGGTCGGGAGTGCTAGAATTGTTCGAAGGCAAAGATATTGCCTTGACCGTTTTGTTCAAATCACGGGGATCACTCCAAATTTCATTGTCATAGAGAGCAAGATCTTCTATGAGATCCCATGATTCTTCCACACTTAGATCACGAAGCTTGCCACCGTCCGATTGGTCAATGGTTCGCCTTGTGGAAAGATCGATATGGTCATAGAAGATTTGGACTTGGAGCCAAATATCTATGCCATGATGAGGGACTTTTTGTAGTAAGTCCTTGAAACGAGTCCATGTTTCATATAGAGTTTCACCTTGACATTGTTGGAACATCAAGATATCATTTCTAAGCTTGGTAGTTCTCCCCGGTGGGAAAAATTGAGCTAGGAAACGAGAAGTGAGATCATCCCAAGAGGTGATGGATCCCGCGGGTAACCGTTCAAGCCATTGACTAGCTTGATCACGTAGAGAGAATTGGAATAGGCGTAATCGGGTCGACTATCTAGTTGCAACATCAAGGTCTATGGAATCTACGATTTTTAGGAAATCCTTGAGATGATGATTAGGATCTTCGGAACGAAGTCCATGGAATTCACATCCGCTTTGCACCAACCGGATGGTGTCGGATCGCAAGGGGGGCACATTGGCTCCTTGAGTGAGCTCAATGGTGTTTCGATAGCCTTGGTGGCTAGGACGGGAATACTCTCCTAAAGTTCGGGGTCTACGAGGTTGGTTTGGTTGTGGTGGGTTTTGTGGGTGGTTTTGTAATGGTGGGTTGATGGGTTCAAAGATATTACCACCTTCCATAATGTCGGATGGTAATGGTTACGAACAAAGGAACGAAGAAATAAGATAGACTAAAGAAAACCTAAAAATAAAAATAAAAATCTTACTAGAAAGAAATCTAGCAAGTAGAGCTAATAAAAAGAAATTCTAACCTAGACAATAACTATTCCCCGGCAACGGCGCCAAAAACTTGATACGTGGGAATTGCACCCTCGCAACAGGTTTTACCTCTCAAGGGATGTGGAGTTTGTAAGACTCCTTGGACCATTTTGAGCACTAGGGTTAAACAATAACAATGATAATAACATGCAGCGGAATAAGAAGAAATCAAAGTTATTGACACAAGGTTTTTCCCAATCACCTCCAATTATTATTTGATCAGAATAACAACGTGTTACCTAAATGTAATGTGAAGATTGTTTAAGCCCATCTAGGATATAGTAACATTGATTGCACAGCGGAATAAGAACAATAAGAACATAATCAATATTACTCCAAGGTTTTATTTTATTGAATATAAAATAAAACTACTACTACTAAACTACTAATAACGCTCTATGCGTTTCTAGACTCTCATTGGAGAGACTAGCTATGAATGGATACTAATAACCAATGCTCTGCCTCCCTTTATATAATAGAGAGGCTAGGGTTTACAAAGGATGCATTAAAAAAAAGGGGAACATTAACAAAGGTAGTAGTCTTGTGGACATGCTTTATTAAGATCAGTGAAGTCTACGCACATTCTCCAACTGCCATCACTCTTTTTTACCATTACTGGGTTTGAAAGCCAGTCGTGGTAGTAGACTTCCCGCATAATGCCTGCGTCTACCAGTTTGTGCACTTCATCCAAGATGGCTTTCGCGAGATCAGGAGCTTGGCCGCGCTTCTTCTGTCGTATTGGGGGAAATCCTTGTCGGATTTGTAGCTTGTGCTCCATAATAGAGCGTGGCACTCCGGTCATGTTCTTTGGTTCCCACCCAAAGATATTTAGGTTCTTTTGCAAGAGTGCGCACACAACTGCTTTACCTTTGCTAGATAGAGTGTAACAATTCGCATTTTCAGGTTAACTTCTATTCCTGAAAATTTCAGTATTCGTTTTTACTATTCAACTTTTACTATTCACTTTCACTATTCACTCCTAAAATTTTTATTTCATATTCTCGTAAGTTAAACTATTTTAATGATAATCTGAGAGTTTGACACTCATCGGATCATTTCTGCAAAAATCACGAAACCATGTCCGAGATTTACTTTTAGGTTTAAACGTCATTCTAGCATCCCGATATGTCCATAAAACACTATAAACAATAGAAATATGATTTTCTCTCATTTTACGACAATTCCAAAAGTTTTGGAATTTTATGTTTTCCAGTTCAGCGTTTTACGCGAATTACGCGTTTTAGACCCGCGTTTCCAGTTTTAGCAGCGTTTAAGCAACCCGGTAGAACTTGTCACTCATTAAATATGCTAAGATAGGTTATATTAATAAGTTTTAACATATTTATAAGTTTCATATTTTTAGGATACATGATTTTAAATTTCATGACTTAACGACTTACCGTTAGCGATTACCGGGACAAAACTCACTCCATAAAAGCAAGATATTATCAAAACACATAACTAGTCATCCAAGATAGGTATTGAACGAAATTTTAAGCAACATGGGGCATTTTCTTGGTCACTAAGTTAAGGATAGGAAGCTTACATAGGAAACTAAACATTTTGCAAGTAAACTTGGCCACTAAGTCTTGGAAAATATCCTAAGTCTCTAACCTCCTCAAGGAAACTTCCTAGGCACCTTCCTAACCTCCTCTTCATGCTATAAATACAAGCCTAATCCTTTCCTTTCTCTTCATTCAAAATGCCCAACAACAAATCCATAAACCATGATCCTTTGATTTCTAAGTTATAAGTTACATACCAAAGTTGAAGGCATAGTTAGTCTCTACATGAATCAAGAGTTTGTTTGGTGTATCCATGGTTGAATTAGGAGCTACACAAGGTGGTTAGGGGCTGAACACATAAGGTTCTTACAAGGTTAGACCAAGCCTAGCAAGGGTTAGCAAGGGTAGTGTTGAAGGATTGGAAGCTAGGGTTTTCGATTGAAGGATTTAGATCTTGTCTTAGTTAATGAGTTCCCTTTTCATTAAGGCCAAAAGTTGTAAGAAACCCTAATAGACTTTCTTGCTAAATATCATTTTCATGCTTATTATATTTCATTCATTCTATATATGGTCTTTGTGTTATGTTCATGATGTATAAAAACTATTAAAACAAGTTTTGGAAACTATATATTAACTTATGTTAAGTAATCAAGGAAACTAGTGACTTATATTGAGAACCACGACCAAAATAGAGTAACCATGATATAAAACACTTACCTACTATGATAGAAGACTTAAAAAGGAAAACATAGCAATTTGAATCACCTAAAACGAGTACACGAGTCAAAAGTTATGGCCATAAGAAGTTAGCGAAACCAAAACGCCGAAACTGCCAAACACAACCTGTTAGCATTCTGACCTTTTTGAAAGTGGCACTTCTGGTCCAATTCATCAGAAAGTTAAAACACGAAAGTTGTCCGGAACGACATTTTCGTTCAGGTCCATAGAAGCTCGAGCTCTGAAAACGCTTTACGAGTGAGATTTTTCTTCAAATTCTTAACAGCCCATTTTAAGACCAAATGACCATGTAATAGTTATGATTAAATGAAACCAAGAGGTCTAATGACCTAAAGCCAAGACCACAACCATGTCTAAGGCCAAGGTTGAGTCTCAAGCCCATGGTAACAACGACCAAGGTCACGGCAAGGCCATGACTAAAGACCATATAAACTTACCTAGGCGAAAACATGAACTAAAGAGTTAATGGCAATATAAACATCCAATTTGGATCTACTCCATCAAAATAACCATGAGACTCAATCTTCATCCAAAAGTAAACTTTCCTAAGTTTATTCAAATATTGGACATGTAACTTTTCGGATCAAAACTTATATATATATATTTTATCAAATACTACAATAGTAGGGAGCCTCATGTGAGGGGTTCATTAAGTAAGCCGTCGAGATGATTTATGGATTTACGAATTAAAGTGTCCTGGCTCCTCGAACGTTTACTACATGACCTTTGAATTATGTCGGCTCGAACGGTAGTAAGCTATACATGTTTCATAAACCATTTCTTTTCAAAGACTTACACTATACTAAGTACTACATCATGGACTAAATGCAGGACATATATAGGCAATTCTTCATATTCTTTACTCCAATCCTAAGTCGCAACATTCTATTATAGGTTGCTCGTAGAAACCTTCGCGATTCGACCATCACATTCACTACTTGCTATATAACTTAAGGTGAGTTCATAGCCCCACTTTCCATTACTTAATTGTTTTACAAACCCTTGGGGGGAATACATGCTATTTTAAACCGAACACAATGCTTTGAAATTATATGCTATCCGATTATTTTATTATCACTAAGTACCATCCTTGCCAAATGCAATATCCCTTATCATGAACCATTTAATCACTAATAATAGTGAGCGCGAATATTGTGAATAGGCCTATTGGGATTGACGAATCTCATTTGTTTTGACTAAGTTCAAACAAATGCATTAATATTTGAGACATAGGTATGACGGCAAAGTACCTACCGGGATAACTCCACCGATTGATATTGGTACCCGTTAACGTTTTGGTGTCATGAGCTTAGTGTAATAATACGTTTTATGGGCGTATAACAATGTAGCCCATCATTTTCGAGTCTAATTAAATCACACTACCAACATGTTGTGTTCAACCATTAAACAAACTCTACGAATATCACTCAACCTTTGTGTTGACCTTTTAAGCATGTATTTCAGGTCCATGATGATCAAGGATGGCACGGAAGGGCACGGATATTCAAGAGGGCTATAAATTTTATTATCATTCGAAAACTTATTTAATGTAATTTGTAAACATGGAACCATCTGGGACCTCATTTTGTAATCTCTGATATTTATATAATTTGAATGATAAATCTTTTAAAACGACTCAATTAGAGATCGTTTTCTATTATTATGACTGTTGTGCCGTCGAGTAACACCTAGTTTGAATTCCGCTGCATCATTGAATTGGGGGTGTTACATAGAGATCCTCCAATCGATATTTGTTGATCTGGGTAATCAGGATGAATGGCGACCTTTAGGTTTGGTATTTTTACTGCGCGCTGTTCTGGAATATTCTCCACCTCATTGGTTACCGCGTTGCATTCTTTAGGTGGTACCGTGGTATTGTAGAGGGTGACAATCCCTCCTTCTACTGGAAATTTGAGCATCCCATGTGCTGTGGATGGTACAGCGCGCATGGATGATATTCCAGGTCTCCCAATGATGCCGTTGTACGGTGAAGGAGACTTGATTATCATGAAGTTTATCCAAGTTGCTGTAGAGTGTTGTGCATCGCCCACAACTACAAGTAAGCGTAATTGCCCCATAGGCCATATCTTTTCTCCTGTTAAGCCAGTCAGCGACGTTGTGGCCGGTATTAACTGACTTTGTATCTCAGGTCGTAGCCTTTTGAAGCAGTGCTCGTACAGAATGTCTGCGGACGCTCCTCCGTCGATATACATGCGGCGAATGTCATGTCCCCCAGTATGTATCTCAATTGTTAGTGGCTCTATTACTGCGTTATCCGCAGCTAGAGTGGGGAAGGATATCTCATTCTCTGAAGAAATTTTTTGGCTGATTTTTTGCTTTGTTTTGCGCTGCCATGGTTGTATCATGTAAATGATATCCGCTTTATCCTTGGAAGATTCTTTTTTACCTCCATTCTTTTGTTTGTCCTTCCCTTCTTTAATGTTTCTAACGAGGTGATCCATTCTACCCTCTTTTACTAATTTATCAATTAGTTGTCATAGCTGGACACACTCGTTGGTGGTATGGCCTTTTTGTCCATGGTATTCGCAGTATCCGTTCCCTATACGCTTGTCCTCTAGGGTGCGCATTGGTGGAGGTTTTGGGAAGTTTGCTCCTTCTGTTATGAATATTTCCCTCGGAGTATTTGTGAGGGGGATATACTTGTCATTATCTCGTCCACTTCCTTGACTGCGATAATTCTTGCTGCGATTGCTGCTCTAATCATTGGATTGTCTCCTAGGCTGTTCTTGCTGCCTATAATTTGAGTAGCCTTTTTTACAGTCCGCAGCGGCTGCTTCTCCTTGGATGAAGGACCTTGTGCGTTTCATTAGTTCATCGAAGGTTTGGGGAACCTTGTTGTTTAAGTTCCTAATGAGTTCTGGGTTATTAATCCCATTCATGAACCCTGAAATTTTTAGGACCTCGGGACACGCCTTGACATGTATACATTCATCTTTGAAGCGTTCCATATAAGCACCGGTTGATTCCCCTTGGCGCTGTTTTACTCTGGCTAATTCAACAGGGTTTTTAGCGCACTTCTTTCTTTGGGTGAAGTTTTAGCGGAATGCATTTCGTAACTCTTCAAACCCGTCTATACTTCTTCGTGGAAGCTTGCTAAACCAAGTGTGCGCATTCCCTACTAATGTGGAGTTAAACATATGACACCATACAAGTTGTGGCCAATTTTCGATAGTAGCAGCGGATTTGAAAATTTTTAGGTGGTCATCAAGATCACCCGTTCCATCATATGTTTTAACATTAGTGGGCATGCGCCTTTTCTTATGATCGGAGTAATCGCTGACGCGTCGCGTGAATTCATCAACTTTCTGGCTACGCCAAGGAAGAGATATGTCTTCATCCTTTTCCTCACGACGTCTTCCTCTGGACTTCCAGTGTCCTGTTTCTTTATCCTCTTTATCCGAGGAATCACTAGAGGAGAGGTTATCTCTTTTGCGGCGCTTGCGCCTGTTTTCCTCAGAGGAAGAGCTTGAGGGGCTTTCACTTGGGTAAGTTCGCCTTCCTAACCTGTCGTGAATTCTTCTGCTCCCAGACCTGGAGGATCCTTCGCTTGGTGAATGTTGACGTCCAAGTCTATCTTGCATCCTTCGACTACCAAGTCTGGAGTGAACATTGGTGCGCCTCTCGCCATCTTCGTATTCCTCCGAGTATTGTGAGTCAGATGCTGTACCAAGTCTATCATGGATATTGGTACGTCTTTCGTTATTTTCGTGCCCCCCTCTTTGGTAGCGCAGTGGTGATGTTTCGCGTTCGGAACCAAAGTTGAGTCGGGCTTGCAGGCTCATGCTTGACCTTCTCCTTGCTGCTTCTTGCATGAGGGCAGTTAAGGTTTCGTAATTTTGGGATACAAAATTACTTAACGTTAAATCAGGCGCGTCCTCATCCGCTACAAGAATTTTTGCCTCAACATTAGGCGCCCTATCTCGGTTGGGTGCGCCAGGTGGCATAGTGTTCTCCACTATAGGTGCTATTTGGTGGGGAGTATTGAAGAGGGTGCGTTGAAGTTCTTCAACACATGGGACCACTGTGGTGGTTTGAGTAGTCCTTATAGGCAATTCTACTGTTGGGAGAGGTAGGGTTGGTCCCATTTCTTGGTGACCAGGCGCACTGGTTGTTCCAGAGGCCTGCCTAGAGGTCGAGTCTTGAGGGTTCTTCCTCTAGGGATCACCACGTGTTTTTTCCAACTGTGGAGTCCGCTGGCTTGAGTTCTTGTTCTTCGTCATTCTAGGTCTCACTTCTTAGTGTAGGGTCCCACGGATGGCACCACTTGTTGATACAAAAGTTGGGCGTTCCTAGATTGGGCTCCTGCTCTCGTATCAGTTAGCTCTTAATGCTTGAAACTTGTGCACTAAGAAAGTAAACAAACACCGTTAGGCTTATCGTGGGATTGTCTCCCACGATTATCCTTCGGCATGAGAGTAAGTAATCGGTTTAGGGTTATATTCAAGAGTTAAGGTTTCGTAAATCATACCTTTAATGAGAATTATGTCATTCTATATATAGGTGCAGAACCCTTGTAGGTTTTGTGCTCCTTACTCTTCGCACGCGTAGTGCTTATCCGGTCCAAGGATCTTTATCCGTAAATAGAAGATCCTTTATCTAGACCATAAATAGTTTTGTTGGGCTTGGGCCTCCGTGAGCCCACCCCATTGGTAGTGCGACCCAAATCATTGTTATGATAGCCCACTCGTGGTGGGTTTGGGCTTTAGTAATGTTTATCATTTGGGTTCGCGGCCCAAATATAGACTATACGTCATCACTTACTATGAAAGCTAACTAAATATTTCATCTTAGGTCCTCATTGTTTCTTCTTTCTTCATTCTTCTCGTGGGTTTTGTAATTATCAAATCTGTAATTCCCAACAATCTTCCCCTATTTGATATTACAAAAAAATCTGCAAGAAGAAACAATGTCATCACAAATAATAAACTAAGCTGCACATCATAACTATTCTTCCCCTTTTTGTAATCATCTAATAGGGGTCTTGTGCAACTCGTAGACGCTTCCCCTCAAGTGATGCATGTAGAAATCTACTAATAATTTTTTTTTAACTAATAAGTAGCAGTAACGAGCAGCAGCAATATTGAACAACATGAAAAATGATCAAGTATATTAACAATAAGCTTCCCCTTAAAAATATATACTTGCCATCTCTTTAATCTAGTAGGTTCCATCGAGTGATCAATGATGAAGAAAATCAAATATAACTGATTTGATGAAGAAATGGAATCTCCCAACCTTGCATCTTTTGTCTTGCACTATCCACGTGACGGCCTCTTGACAAACTCCTCATTGACTTATCCAATGAGACACTGAGCACAAATAACATAACTCCTTCAAGTGATAGCAAATGTACGCATTAAGCATAATAAGATGGATCATACCCCTTTACTAGAGTCGTCAAGTCTTCGTCACCATACAAACCAAGCAAGTTATCTTAAAAAGTTGCTGATCCCTTTAAGATATGATAAGAACACAATACTTGGGAAAATCAATTACAACATCAAACAAGCGATAATCAAATGTCTTCGTCAAGTAATCTTCTCAGCAAAATGATGATGATTGATAACTCCGTCCTCCCTAACCATTAGTAATCTCACATGACTAGTAGGAACCAAAACCGACCAAAAGAAAAAGTATACAACAAGTCAGCAAAAACCATAAAGAAGTCAGCAAGAACCGTATATATCAGCAGGAACCCATCAGTAGGAACCAACCAGGAGGAACCAAATAACCATCAGGAGAAACCGATCAGTAGAAATGGATCATCAGCAGAAACATGATACCGTAGCAGCAGGAATATGTGAAATCAGTAGAATCAAAATATATACAGCAGTAGAAACAATAGGCCTAAATAACAACCAGCATCTGCTATTTAACCGAAACACAACTCAATCAGAATAAATTACCATCGACCCACGTGATGATAACTCAATACATTCCTTTAAGCACCCTTTAATGCTACACTTTCTCGTATCCCAATCATGAAGAAAACAACAGACCACACTTTGTTGTCGAATAAATTAATCACAGCAGCAATTTCATTGACTATCACATTATATCCACTTGCACAACACGACAAGCCAAATAATATTACATCATCCCACAAACTCCATCTTGTGAGATAAAACTAAAAGTCTGCTGTTATACCGTCGACCCCATCAAACTAAAAAGAAAACGAATCTTTGAATGTAAATAAATAAGGTCATTTGCTTAAGGTTAAAATAATGAAGAATCCCCACACCATATGCAACAAAAAAATTCAATATCGGTAATAAATGTTGATATGAGGTTATGATTATGTATAAAACGAATCTTCATAATACTAAATACCTTAATACTCCACCGATCCACATGATCACAAATCTTCATATATTTGACCCAATTAATAGTTAGTACGATGTAGCAATTAAATACCTTCAACATACCACTTGTGACAATTAATTCATTCATTGGGTGATTAAATCAGTACGAGGAATGGACAATATGACAAACTGATGAGGCGAAAAATGAACCACTTTTAGGGGGTCATTTAAGCCCGGAATTGAATTTATTTGATCAAATATTGCCCTAAATCGTTCCTTTTGTGATTTTAGGTACTTTGGGAGAGAAATCTGGAAAAGGAAGCAATTCGGACGTTTTTGGAGCATAAAAGTGAAGAAAACGCCAAAGTCTTAATTTTCCTTGCTGGAACAGTAGGTGACGGCGTCAAGAAGAAAATCTTGATGGCGTCAAGAGTAATTTCCATGACGATCCAGTACAGAAATGACGGCGTCACAAGGTAGGGCGTCAAGAGTAAAATGCATGACGGCCTGGAAACACATAACACATGACGGCGTCAAAAGTAGATCAAGGCAGTCCGAGAAGTATTTTGGCGGTGAGATGACGGCGTCACAAATTTGTTCTTGACGCCGTCAGACCCTATTTCCTATATATAGTTTTCTAATTTTTACACATAAAAAAAGAGAGAAGTTTTGGAGAAACCCTAAGTCCGAACTTAGTACGAATTTTACAGGTTTTTCAAGGGTTCTCAGCCCTTGATCCCTTTCATGTGTAATTGAGATAAGTATTCTTTTAATTCAATCAATATGTCTATGTGTTGGTTGTCTATCTCTTGTTCTTGTCTTAATTCCATCATGCTAGGCTAGATCTATCTTGTGTTTGCTTGGATCTAATGAAACCTAGATGTTAATTATGTGTTGATTACTTGTTTATGGTTGTATTGGATGAATGATTTCGATGTTAGGCTTAAGAAAACTGGCAGATCTCCAAATGGTAACATGCTTGAACGTCTTAGGAAACATGAACTGACGTGCACTAGGTTTTATTGGCTGTATTTAATGCATGAGTAAATTCTAATGATCCCATGTTAGGAGCTTCTTAATCGGCTCGACATAGGAGTGAAGTAGGCACTCATAGGATTGGGGAATTAAGTGCGCCACCCCGTGAATGGTATTAAGGAATACAATCCGTCATCCACGCAACTATAACAAGTAATTAACGTGTAAAAGATATCTAGGGAGTAGTGAAATCTAAGTAAACACAATTTCTCCACTTATTGCTCACAACCTTAGTTAATTTAGTTCATTTTCATTTCTTGTATTTTATTTTGATTGCATCTTTAGTATTGGGTTAGTTGACTAGCAACTAATTCCGCCCAAATCCTTCAAACCCGAGATTTTTACTTGCTTTCTAAAAAATATAAAAATACAAAAATAATCATCCCTCATCTTTAGAACTAGTATTTAGGTTTTCTAATCCTAGCGACACTATTCCTAGTTGAACGATCAATCCCCCGGTACTTGTCACTATACTATACTACAACGATCAGGTACACTGCCTGGTGGGGGTTGTAAGCTTCTCAAGATCCCTTGAGAGGTAAAGCCTGGTGCGATTCCCACGTATCAAGTTTTTGGCGCCGCAGCCCGGGGAATAGTTATTGTCTAGGTTAGAATCTCTTTTTATTAGGTCTACTTGCTAGATTCCTTTCTAGTAAGATTTTATTTTTATTTTTAGGTTTTCTTTAGTCTATCTTACTTCTTCGTGTTTTTGTTTGTACTAGTTTAGTCTTCATGGATTTAGAGAGTCGCCATTTAGAAATTAGCAAGAGGCTTATTGCGTATAAAAGAAGAAAGAGAGAAGCTAACACATTTAAGAAATTCATTAAGCCTCTCCAATTGAAAATTGAGTTTACAGACTTCGTTCCAACCCCGGATGAATTGAGTTACCATAGGTTCCTCTTACAACATCCTTGCTGCTCAAAATATAGAAAGACACCATGGATTAGGAGGCATAACTTCAGGAACATAAAACTTCCTTGCATGATTGGGTACATGTCTAGAGAGCATACATACATTGACTTAAAAGCACTCATGAATATCATGTCTAGGCTCTATTATAATTGGATAATGAACAAAAGGTTAAGCCCTAGAAAAGACCCTTACAATTCTAATAGGCTATGTAACTTTGTCAGGAGAGTAAAAGGAGTACACATCTTTATAGGAAATTTTACTTATCAATGTGACTTCGTAATCCTAGAAGATGTTAGAGGCATTATAGATCCACACCTAGGAGAGGTGGTTCTAGGCCAATTTTTTGTTGAAAAAACTAAGATGTATTACGACCATGAGAAGGGGATAGCTCAGTTTACTGATGGGATAGAGAAGGTCACTTTTATGATGCCTCACATGAAGGAAGAATTAAAGGGCATCAAGAATCTACAAATTGATGAGATTCGACCCTATGAGGTTAAGGAAGATGGAATTACTGATGAAGCCTATTATGAGAGGAGGAGAACATACTATTCGGGTTGCATGAATCTAGGCCCGGAATACAAGCATGATGAGAATTGGGTTAGATGTTTTGAGTTAGCACAAAAGTGGGAAAGGAAAACGTAGTAACCCATGACCTTGAGTCTAGCTACAAGACTCGTAAATAAAGAAAAGCGCTTCTTGGGAGGCAACCCATGTTTTGTGTGATTTTATTTTGTTTGTTTGTTATTTGTTTCCGTATGCATGCTTTATTTTTATTGTTGGTAGATCATGTTTCTCAATTAAATAGTGGAAATACTTTACTTTGTTGTTTTGGCCTAGTCTTAACTCCACCTAAAAGTATTTTTGCAAAAGAAAAGTGTAAGGGGAAACCCCAAATATGTTTTTAAGAAACAAACCGATCATGATTCTCCACAATATTAAATGAACATGTATATTCGTATTTGTTAGAGTCAAATGCTTGTATTGAGTCATAATAAAGTTTTGCAGGATTTTCCAGGAAGTAGGACCAAGTTTTTCAGAAATTTTCCAGAAACTTAACATAAGAATTTCTGCAGGTCACTTCTGACGGCGTCAAGAATTAATTCTTGACGGCGTCACGTGTAAAAATCTGGAAATTTTACCGGTTTTGTTTTTCTAACGGAGTCTTATGGTTTTTGTGAATTATTAAGTTTTATAATCTCCAGGAAATCTGCAAACTTCATTCCACAAGCATTATATCTTATTTTGTTTTCTAGGATTTAGTAACTTATATAGGTTGCCGCCGATTTTATGTGAGGTTGTCTTGTTTGTTTTCTCAGGATTCACAGGTTATGTATGACAAGAAGATGATTTATATTATGGAAGGGAAGCTTTGATTGTTCATTTTCTTGGAGGAAGATTTAACCTGGCCACCTTATTATCCATACCGAGCGAATCAGGGGAGTATTTGATTTCATTCTTTTTAATTTTTTTCACTTTTACATTCTTTACTTGAACATTGGGGACAATGTTCATCTTAAGTGTAAGGGGAGGGTAAAATGATGATACCTTACATGTACACTTTCGCTTGAGTTTGTTTGTTTAATGGTAGATGTGTAATAAAACTATAAGAAATACTTGTTAGTGCAATTTTAGCGCCAAATTTAAAATTTTTTATAACATTTAGGAGTGAAACTTTAGCCATAGCAAGCGTCTCATGGATAGGAGATTGTATGACTAGCACATAACCGTATATTCAGAAAAATTTTCCACCCAAATATGTGAGGTTCGCCTTTAGATTTATAGGAAAAGCATTTACTATTAGTGCTTATGAGTGTACCGGTAGCATTTAGATTCTAGAACTTGCGTTAGTTATGCATCCCGAGACCGCTAGTGAGACTACATTTGTGTAGTAGGATTTACTACATGATAAGAGGCATTAGGATCACCCTTGTGTTAAACCTGTATCATAATTACTTGACCATTTAAGTCATATTACTTGGCTAGTTAAATCAACTAATTTTTCCCACACCTTAGCGTTGTACTTATTTTTAGTACACGAAACCCCTAGTACACCCCTCCGAGCCTATCTTTTCGTTTCTAACTTTAAGCATTTTACTTAAAGGAAGAATTTGTTACACCCCACTTAAATGTACACCCAAATCGCCTTAGCCTTCCGTGTATGCGCTCATTTTTAGTGCATTATTGTTATTTGTTAAACCCTAAGTTAAGTATCTAATTGATTACATGGTTGCTAAGTCGAGTCATATCCTTGTACATATTGTTTTGGGACGATTCGGACTCATGGGTAAGTACTTATTGTATGGAGTAATGGGGAAGAACATCATTTATTACCCCCATATATATGTTAATCTTAAAAGTACTCCAAGTGTTTTGATTTTCTTAATTCGAGTCATTAGTTTAGTTTATTGTAAAGTATGTAAAAATTCAAGTGTAAGGGAAATGTTCATTCCCTATGATGTATTATTTTGGATGGTAGGGTAAGAGTGTATGAAAAAAAAAATAAAAAAAATAAAAAATAAAATAAAAAAATGAAAAATCAAGAAAAAGAAAAAAAAAATAGAAAAGGAAGAAAAAAAAACATACGGACTACCATCCTGTTTCATTCTATGTTTGTTTTATGTTTTTGTTATTTTTCATTCATTAGCTTAAGTCGAGTCTAGTCTTGGCTTAGCAACGCCACATTGTACATGTAATTAACCAAGATTGTTAACTCGCCACCAGTAAAACTTCCTTTATCCAACAAAACCGTGTATTTCATATCCCTACACCTAACGTTACAACCCTTTAAAAACACCTCTTTGATAGTTTATCCTAGGTGCTTACGTCATGTGATGGAGGTTTGATCCTTTCCCAAGCCTATGGTAATCTATTTTGCTATGACAGGTAGTGAGAGATATCTTTCGCTTCCATATTGTAATTTATAATTTATTACACCGAGAGATGTGAGTATCTAAACACTATTTGTGAGGTGCTAGTGTATGACCTCCGTGCTTGTCTATTGGTCTTTAGTGGAACGATTATTTGTTGTAATTACTTTTATATTAGTGTTAAATGACCCCTAACTTGTATTTTGAGTAGAATAAAAGCGCATTTGCTTGAGGACAAGCAAATCTCAAGTGTAAGGGTTGATGAGGCGAAAAATGATCCGTTTTTAGGGGGTCATTTAAGCCCGGAATTGAATTTATTTGATCAAATATTGCCCTAAATCGTTCCTTTTGTGATTTTAGGTACTTTTGGAGTGAAATCTGGAAAAGGAAGCAATTCGGACGTTTTTGGAGCATAAAAGTGAAGAAAACGCCAAAGTCTTAATTTTCCATGCTGGGAACAGTAGGTGACGGCGTCAAGAGTAACTCCCTGACGGCGTGAAGAGAAAAATTCCATGACGATCCAGTACAGATTTGAAGGCGTCACGAAGTAGGGCGTCAAGAGTAAAAGTCATGAAGGCCTGGAAATGATTATCACTTGACGGCGTTAAATGTAGATCAAGGCAGTCCGAGAAAAGTTTTGGCGGCGAGGTGGGTTTTGACACCGTCAGACCCCTTTTCCTATATATAGTTTTCTAATTTTCACATTAAAAAGAGAAAAGTTTTGGAGAAACCCTAGTACGAACTTGGTGCGAATTTTACAGGTTTTTCAAGGGTTCCAACCCCTTGATACCTTTCATATGTAATTAAGATAAGTGTTCTTTTAATTCAATCAATATGTCTATGTGTTGGTTGTCTATATCTTGTTCTTGTCTTAATTCCATCATGCTAGGCTAGATCTATCTTGTGTTTGCTTGGATCTAATGAAACCTAGATGTTAATTATGTGTTGATTGTTGATATAAATAATTGACTGAAAACATTATTCATATCTTCCGATATCTCTATGTTTTGATAATCACAAAACTTAAACTAATCAAACCAAAGATCATGACGTAAACACGTATTTAGTAATAAATAATCACTTTCACCAACAAATCACTTAAGGTATGAATAAACAAAGTGTTTAGTGCAATGTATGATCAAAGGGGTAGTTAATTAATTAACACAAAGTTTATTTAATCATATAAACATATTATATATTTTTGAAAAACACTTTTGGTAATAAAGAAAAATGTTTTAATCATACTAAATATATGATTTCAAATATTTAACCAAAATCAGTTAGTTTTTCACCAAATAAACTTTCCCCACTAAAAGACAAGTTTTCTGGCCGTTACAGATGGGCGGCCCCCTTAATTATAAGGGGCGGTCCCCTTAATTTTAAGGGGGCCGGCCATGAATTAAGGGGACCGGCCACGCTCCTCTGTCAGATTCTTTTGTCTATAAATACCACCTTAAACCTGGATTTTTTCCTTGCCTTTTTGCACAAAAACTTTCTGTTCTAGATCTCCATTTCAATCCTAAAAATCCTTTGATCATTTCATAAGCCTTTGTTTCCAAGTGATCCAAAGCCTCATTATTTCAAGTGCAAAGAGAAGAATACTTCTATTAGAAGTATTACAACTTAGTATCATCTTGCTATCTAAGTTGTTTGTTTACATTTTGTTGTATATCTTTCATACTTTGGTGAATAAGGTGTATGTAGTAGTTAACTAGATTTAGTTAAAGAATCTAGAATTGTTGTAAGTGTGAAGTGTAACTTGAAGTGAAGAAGAAGGGTTAGATAGTAGTGGTGATAGGAGATTGTAGCAATAGGAGCTTGTAGTGAAGAAATTAAGGATCTCTAGTGGAGAAGACTAGAAGACATTTGTAGATTGAAGTTGTGAAGACATTAGTGGCTTGAAGGTGTCAAGACATTAGTGCATTGAAGTTGTGAAGACATTAGTGGCTTGAAGGTGTCAAGACACTAGTGCATTGAAGTTGTGAAGACATTAGTGGCTTGAAGGTGTCAAGACATTAGTGCATTGAAGTTGTGAAGACATTAGTGGCTTGAAGGTGTCAAGACACTAGTGCATTGAAGTTGTGAAGATATTAGTGACTTGAAGGTGTCAAGACATTAGTACTTTGAAGGTGTGAAGAGAATAGAAGATTGGTGTATAGAAGATTGGTGTGTAGAAGATTGGTGTGAAGAAAATAGTAGATTGGTGTGAAGATTAGTGTGTAGATTGGTGTGTAGATTGGTGTGAAGATTGGTGTGTAAATTGGTGTGTATATTGGTGTGTACGGTTTTCTCCGCCATAAAGGAGGTCTTTGATCTAGTGAAGAAAACTCTCGAGTAGGTGACTCGGGGAGTGGAGTAGGCAAGGAAGGTGTCCTTGTAGCCGAACCACTATAAATCCTTTGTGTCTCGGTTTGATCTTTCCATCTCTCACTCTTTGATTTATTACTTACTTGCATTTCACACATAGTCATAATTGATAGTATTGTGCATATGTTGATTTCACATAAAGATCAAACTAAAATTCATTCATAAAACTAATCTTACAAAAACCAACCTAGTACATATAATTATGTCTATACACTACTACACATATATATGCTTACATAAAATATATGAAATTGTATATTCTTTCCAAACATTATACATAAGCATTGTATATATAAAACCTTTAATAAATCTTGTATTTATACTTTTGTAGTTAAGTATTTTGAAATTGTACATTATACATAAGTAGTATTTATACAAAATCATAAATTAACTAGTATATATATTTATGTATTAAAGTGATTTGAAAGTTTCATCTTAGAAACTATCTTTTATAAAATAAGCAAAACGAAAAAGACGTAAAACTATTCAACCCCCCCCCCCTTCTAGTTTTCCACAATTGGTATCAGAGCCACGTCTAACAAGATTTTTAAAATATACTGTATTTTAAAACTTGTAACGATCTATGGAATTCGAAAAATAGCTAGAAGGAGAATTTACGCAAAAACCACCATTATTTGAAAATGATCATTTTCTTGAATGGAAAAATAAATTTGAAAATTATGTGAAATCAATAGATCTTGATCTTTGGCATATTATTTCAATTGGTGATCTTAAACTAACCAAAATGGATTTTGAAAATCAATATAATAATCTTTAAATAAAAATTGATAAAAATACTAAAGCTAAATTACTTATTTTCAAAACTCTACCAAATGTTGAATATGAAAGATTATTTCCTTGTAAAACGGCAAATGATATTTGGAAATGCCTTTTAAAGTTTCACCAAGAGAAATGTAAAACCAAAGATGATAAACTTGATATTGCACATGAAATTGTTACTCTAGAAAATTTAATAGATAAATATTTAGTTGAAATAAACACATGTACTACTAGTTCAAATGTGATTATTGAAGGTACCAATAATGAAGAACACATGTGTCAAATCCGAAGAAAGCATGTTAATAAATCATGGTGCAACAAGGACGATAAACACGATGTAAATACGGAATACGTGAACATCCTAACAAATGTTAATACAAATAGTGATGACAAGGATTACATGCTCCAAGATCCAAGCAATATGTCACAACTCACCATTTCAGGTCATTTCAGGTCATTTCCCGAACTTTGGAAAAACACTATTCATCAAACACTATTCATCAAAACACTATTCATCAGTTTACTATTCATCATTTTTTGTGTCAGTTTGACATTCCGAGAAGCATTCAGAAATTTTACTATTCACAGAACACTATTCATTGCGGGAAAAGATTTCATCATTCACTTGCATTACACATTTCATCGTAAATTTAGTTTACGGGTATTCAAATTCGCGTAACCGTATTGGTTCAGGTGCGAATTCATGCATTATCAGTAATGACATTTCATACGGACTGGAGATAGTCTGCATATCATCAGTAGGTCATTTACATGTTATACCACTCTTAGGATTTTCAAATTTATATATATTTGATACATTTAACGTTTTCCTTATAATTATTTATAAATAAACGTTAACACACGGTTTATACGCGACGAATATATCTAAATATTCCCACAATGGTCCAGACATATTTTTATATCCATTTTATCATCATAAAAGTTATAACATTCAATTACCCAGTATTTTGGAAATTTATTTTATTTATAACGTAAGCTTATGAATATTACGACGGTTTTCGTGAAAACTAAACAATAATCACCCGATCACTCAGTAATTGTACCCAATATATTTTAAACATATTTACAACTTTATTAAGTCCCGGTTAACTTCGTTAATATTTATTTCTAGCAAACCCGGTACCCGATTATAACTAATACTTACACTAAACTACAACTAATAATACACTACATTTTCTAAGTGATCAAAACCGACTTTGCTACTCCTTGGTACATTGAAAACCGGCCATGAGCTCACCCTAGACACCATGTGATTTATTTTTAACCTCATGCTTATGTACTAGTATTATACATTATAAACTTATACAAATATCTTCCAAAAACACTTATCACATAACATAACAATTTCCAAGAATCATAAAACTCACTTTTCTCATCTCCCCCACCCCAAAACCCACGACTTTCCCCATGATCCAAGATCAATCCATTATTTTTCAAAGTATAAAGCATCAAAGTTGTTCATTTCATCATCCTAATCAAGAATCATAACACAAAAACACAAGTAATCCAAGGTTTTTCATCATCTCACCACCTATTATTTCAAAGTGAGTATTCAAATTTATTTTCATGTTTTCATCTAGTTAACATATGTATCTTATAGTATTCATGCTTAATTTCATGCACAAACTAGCTATACCACTTTATTTTTGTATACTTTTTGATCATACAAACCCTAGAATTGGTTTTAGGTGTTCCTTTGTTAAATTAACTTGATTACTAGTCATTAGGAACCCATGGCACCCTAAGAAGGTGTATGGTAGGATTAGTATAGATTTGTGGTGTTTGCAAGAGATTTGGTTGAAGTAAAAACTAGTTTTGAACCTTGGAAATGGATTTCTAACAAGTTTATAAACATGCTGTCCCATTTTGGTAAATCCAGGAAAATCAGTAAACATAAAGGAAACTTTGGCAAAATTTTTAGAAAATACTTTCAAAAACGAATCCGTAGGCGAAAGAACGGATTAAAAAGAGTTTATAACGAAGAAGTTATGATTTTTGCAAGTTTATTGACGAAAACTATTTTCCGGAAAAATACATGCTGTTGGACGTTTTTTGTCGGACAAAAAGAGACTTTAGACGTAACCCGGAGGGGTCAAGCTTTCCAAAATATATTACTACATGTTAAGACGTAACCATGGATATAAAGAACAAGTAAAACGGGCTTATAACGACAAAGATATTCATATTTCAATATCGGCAAAAATCCTCTATAATTGGCAGTTTTTAGAAATAATAATAATAACACTACGTACTAAATTCTAGATTTTCTAGAAATATTAACCAAGTACCCAATTTCATAACTAATGATGTATTAGTGATTCCAAGTATATTTTCATTTAGTACAAGGCGTTATTTCAAGGATTTCAAACCGAGGATTTCAACACAAACATTGGTACATACGATATATATATAAGTATATATATTACAACTAGTTTATTTTTCTAATAGCCATATTTTCCTAAGTCTTGGAATATATACTTTTGATAACAACAAGTGTTTTTCAAAGAGTAGAGTGGTATAGGAAACATGTGCATGGACATTCATAACATCATTTCATGATCTAAAGTAGATCGTCCATCATTCACATTAGGTTGCGGCTAGTGTGCGCGCCTTGTTGTTTTCAGCTCATTACATGTTCATGGTACCATCATATTGGGTTGCGGCAGCTAATTGTTCATTGTTGTTCATTTCACTTCATCACAGTTTCATCAGTTGAGGTGAGTTTTCATAGCCCCGTTTTCAATTCAACATTTTTTATTGTTTTCAAATCCCACGGGGGGAATACATTGCATCAATCATTTTAGTACGAGCCCAAGTATTCAAACATATGTACATTGCTTAAGTTACCTTGCCATGTGATAAGTCCCCTGTAACATCATGAACCGTTAATTTACCGTTAAGCGAGAGTGAGTGGATAGATCTATCGAGGGTGACGCCTCCATCCGTGGTAGTGATTACCAACAGTAAGCGGATGCATTTCATGTCTTTTACATTTGAGTGTTTCGGCAGAACATTCAGGAGGGGCATAGTTTCATCAGTCATAGCTTCGGTGTCATGAGCTTAAGGTCTATTGTACTATTTTACGTGACTTTTGTCATGCACTTTTACTTGTGGTGGCCGTACATCATTACATTTTACAAACCTATGGAATTCACCAACATTCGTGTTGACGTTTTAGCAATGTATTTCAGGTTATTAAGGTAGCTCATGTGACATGCATTTGGACCTTCATGGAGTCGCGGAGTCAACGCGTCTCATCATTATTTCATGCACTTATGTAAACGTTTGATCTAGTATGACTTGTTTTCATAAACTTGCAACACATTTTGGGGACCTCATTTTGTAAACTCTGGATTATTTCAATGATCAAATGCAGTATTTTCCAAACGACACTTTAGGTCGTGCAATGTAACTGTAACTGTGGTGCTATGACAAACACCCCCAGGTATTCCATTCCGCTGCAAGTCAGGTAAATTGGGGGTGTGACAGATTGGCATCAGAGCTAAGGTTATAGCGAACTAGGATGTATCTTGGACCCTAGACTATAACCACATCAGCATAGCATCTAATCATTTCATCATAAGTGCATAATCATGATACATGTTGTTTCATACATACCCTGTGCGAGTTATTTATACTCATATCCGTATATGTATATCATTTTATTGACCTGGTTCACAAGTGACATGTCTTCAGATACTCACCCTGACATCCTTTTATTGGATTCCGACATTGAAGATGCCTTGTCATCTTCCACTACCATTATACCACCAGTTGCATTTACACCACCATTAGTACTATTGATTTGCCATAGGAACAGGGTTTTCCTATCATTTAGCCCGTACATAGAATGCCTTTTGGTAGTGTATTCAGAATTAATCTTAATGGACTTATTAAGATGCTTATTGAAAGGAAGATAGTGTGTTTTCTTTCCATCACTAGTAGGGCACTTACTACTCAGGTACTATCACCACCATCAGTTACTTATTACACTATTGGCCTTCCCACAGTGTGTACTTTAGTTTTACCTTTTGGATGTCGCGAGGTAGCGCGAAAGAGGGTAGTATTCCATACACTAGTACCATCATTGTCATTTCCCTTTTCCATTCCCACTTGCCATGAACTAGATGACACCTAGTAGATAATACCAATAACACGGACTCAACAGAAACATCCGCAGATTCTTCAGGAATGGTTTGAAACCTACATTATCTAAGATTTGATAGATGCACAACTTCAGACACCACTTCAGGACTATCTTGACCTTATGATGCCACAAACCTGATTTCACACAGAGGGACACCAGGAAGTCCCTGGACCAGACTTATATCCTCACTAGCTTTTACTATTATCCTAGCCACAGAAGGTGTGGGACATAGTCTAAAGAACTTGTTGTCTTTTGATTGTTGTACAAACAAATATATCAAGTGTGACTCTACTATGTAAGAAATGGTTGTGCTATTTTTGATACCGGTTCACGTAGACCGAAATTTTCATGTATTATATTCAGGTGTTGTGAATATGATAATTTCTATTACCTATAGATCCTTATGGTCTCTTATAATTTGATGAAGAGAGATTTAAGCAAACCACTCCAAGCATGACGCAAGCTGCTGTTGGACAAGTCATTGCCAAGAACATAGCCACCGCCCTCACTAAGGAACTTACTCACGTGGAATTTATGGGGTGCAATTCTCCCTCCTTTAGCGGAACTAGAAACACAAAGAAATTTCTCAAATGGTTCGAAGAAATAGAAACAATATTTCAATGTGGCGACTGTCGTAAGGAAGACAAGGTTAAGTTCGCCACATGCACTTTTCAGGATCATGCCCAGGAATGGTGGACCAAACCTATTAAGATGGTAGGAGTTGATACTGCTTACTCACACTCTTGGGAGAAACTAAGAAGGATGATGGGTATAACATTTTGTGTAGGAAATGAATTACGAACAAAAGGAACAGGAAACAGTAAACTTTATCATGGTAGGAAATGATGTTGACGAGTACACTACTCATTTTCATGAAGTAACACGACTAGGTTCTGCAATGGATGAACCGGAAAGCAAGAAACTTGAATGGTACATCGGGGGACTCTCCCATGGAATTCGTATGTTGGTCATCGCATGGGAACCCGATGCCATGTCTAAAGCTATCAAAATGGCGATCGAGGCAAAGGAACTCATAGTTCACGCCGAGACATCAGGAAACAATAGTGACAATAAAAGGAAGTGGAACAACAATCTAGGTTGCAATGCTGCTCAACAATCACCCAAGGGACAAGAAGTAAATAGAGCCTTTGCTGCAGAACCGCATACAAAGAGAAGGTATATTGGAAAGTTACCTTACTACAACCTGTGTAATCAACATCACCGAGGTCATTGCAGTAAAACGTGTGGAGTGTGCAAGAAGCGGGGTCATCGGACTGAAAATTGTAGGAAACTCACAAATCAGAAAATCCCAGGGAGTTGCTTCAAATGTGGAAAATTTGGGCATTTCAAGAATGACTGCCCGGAACTAAGGAACAAGGAAAAATCAGGAACTTGGAATCAAGACTAAATCGCTCGAGGAATAGCGTGAGCTGTTGAAAGAGAACAGTCAGGATATTAGCAACATCAAGGATAACAACAATACTTCAGTAGCAGGAGCTTTGTTTCAATATATAAACCGTAGTTCGAGCCCTTTAGGGTTGTATCTTTCCTTTTGTACTTACCGTTGGTACGATGACATAACCTAGTTGTATTAAGCATTTTCTATCCCAATTGCTCAGACTTCAATCGTTTCGCAACATTTTAGCATTGTCTCATCAGGGATTAGGTTGATTTCGTATTTGACGAATTAGTAGACTATTACCATTCGACAAGATTCACCCACGTATCCAATACACCATTCAAGCTATTTTACTATCATATGGGGAAACTGTTTTACAGAAAAATTTCTGAAGTAAGCTATTTTATTACCATCCTATAAATTGATTTTTCTGTCATTACACCAAGTATTTATTGTTATTACGCGAGGAAATTTTCATGTTACTTGAAAGAAAACATCAGGGTACCATTTTTAATAACAATGCGTTGAACACCATCTAAAACTTTTGAGGAAAGTTATGATATTTTGACAAAAATCTAACATTGCATCATTAGTCTTTAATTGTACATAGCCTGATCACCTATGTAAAATTCAGGAAGGATTATGCCATGAAGGAAATAATTACCTTTTCAAAGGATTGTTAATAACAATCTTCATTCGAAAGCTTTGTAAACAAAGGAACTCTTTCATAAACATCTCTTTTGCCGAACTATCCCTGGATACTTACCCCACCTGTCACTCACTTAGCCATTAAGTTGGATTTTCCCATTGACTTCTCTAGGAGAGACTTTCCATATCAAATACATGCAGGATTCCTATATACAATAAAAGCAACGAAGGGAATACAGAACTACTAACTAGGACTAGAAGTATATAGTGAGAGAATTCATAACTCAACAACAATCCTAAGATACTGCGAGACCATCTGAATCACCATCTCTGACTTAGTTGTTAAATTCTATCATTTAAAGGTACTAGCTAGACTGAGCTACAGGATTGAACTCAATATAAATGTCTGCAGGACAACACAATAGAAATAAACCAAGCTTCTAATTGAGGCTGTAGAGCATTTCATTTAAACATGGCCTCATCCATACATGAACTTTCCTGCAGTAAGTTTTCACAAAGTACAATTGTTTGAATCAAGAATATCGATGTAGATTCCTCTAAGGCATTATGTCTCTAGAAATTTCAGATAACCTCACCTTCATCCCAAGCAAGGGATCAAACCAGAACATATCTCCTCATCTACATGGGAAAACAGAATAGACATTCATCGACACAACATCAAGTGATACCTTCGTCTTGTCTATTACAACGATAAACAATTTCAGGACTTAAGTTACTCTAAATACCTATGCTTGTAGTTATGCCAGATAACCATCAATAGACATTATCCAACCTCAGGAACTAAGTGTTAGACATCTATGCATTTAAGCGAACATTTCCTATTCTACCATTTTATCCTTTTCAGTGTTTTCACTTTTAAATAAAGTTGATGCGTTTACATAAATCACATACCTTGTGGAAAAATGATTTCTGAAATTCCTATTTTGAACAAGTGCGATCCTTTTTGGTCAAACTTTAGCAACACTATTGTACAATGAGAAATATACATAAACATCAAACTTTGGTAAGCAGTCTTAATCACAACATGTTTGAAAACATTTTTCTACTTTATAACTATTGAAATTTTGAATCATCAGGAAAAATATTACTTAGTAAATCATTTGCTCCATTTTTCTAAGTTCGTTTATTCAGAAAAAGATTTCAACCAAAACTCAAAATCGCGAGACAAATTTCCAGAACCACTTTCCCTACAACATCGCTTATGCATTTAGGATTTGTGACTTGACAATAAAGAATATTTGGATTATGTGATGAAGGAATTAGGAAGGACATCACAAATTAATCACGAACTTTAGTAGTGGAGACCAAACCCAATAGACAAAGAAGGACATATGTCTTATCATCCGTTGGAACAAAACACAAGGAATCAAATTGTTACCTATATTCTATCCCTTCAGATAACGCCAAGTTCGAAGGACCGAACGTTATGGAATTAGTCACAAAGGTTTATTGTACCCATTTCAGTTATTCCTGTTAAGGAAACCGATTCAACTTGGACTTCAGGTAATCATTTCAGGATTTCCTTCAAAAACCCATTTAGATGTGAACATCACCTATCACCCTCAGAACGATGGTAAAAGCGAGAGAACAATTCAAACATAGGAAGGTATGCTCAGAGTATGAGTGATTGACCCTATAAATGGTTGGACTAATCACTTAACATAAATCAAATTCATCTACAACAATAGTTATCACACCAACAGCGAGAAACTGGCAGAAGTTAGGTTGGTACATAACACACATCATTTGGTTGGTACATAACACACATCAAGTGGGAGAACAAACTAAGTTAAAAGCTTTGCCTTGGATTGGCATGATACAAATTGGATAACAAGAAAGGTTGAACCTTTAGCATATTGGACTATTTAAGATTCATTTTAGAATCGACCAACTAGCATACAAACTTGAGTTCTGGCAAAATTCAGCAGTATATATTACCAGTACCACATTTAAAACATTAAGAAACGCAGACCATCGATTGATGGGCCAAACTCATAAAAAGCTCAACTCATTAGTTCAGTAGGCATTCATGAGATAACCAGAAATTTTCTACAAGTCAAGAATCAGTTACAAGTTCAATAAATCGTAAACCATTAAGAAAACTTGGAAAGTTACACCAATATACACTGGACCATTTAATATTCTGACAGAGAAGGCATAGTGGCCGTCAGATTTGAACATTGCCAGAGAACAACAGGATTACACAAACATATTTCACATTTTCAGATCCCCAGAAATGATTTTCAGATGAGTCACTCATGATTCCATTGGAAGGGATCCAACCCAAATGACAATCTCAGACCTTGTAAGAGAACCAACAGAAATCATGGACCGTGTGGTCAAACAGTTGAAACAGAGTCGAATTCCTATCGTTAGAGTTCGCTGGAATTCTCGAATATCATCACCTTTTCACATATATGTTTTCAGAAACCAACATAAACTGAACTTCGGGACGAAGTTCCTTTTAGAGGGGAAGACTGTCACAACTCACCATTTCAGGTCATCTCAGGTCATTTCCCGAACTTTGGAAAAACACTATTCATCAAACACTATTCATCAAAACACTATTCATCAGTTTACTATTCATCATTTTTGGTGTCAGTTTGACATTCCGAGAAGCATTCAGAAATTTTACTATTCACAGAACACTATTCATTGCGGGAAAAGATTTCATCATTCACTTGCATTACACATTTCATCGTAAATTTAGTTTACGGGTATTCAAATTCGCGTAACCGTATTGGTTCAGGTGCGAATTCATGCATTATCAGTAATGACATTTCATACGGACTGGAGATAGTCTGCATATCATCAGTAGGTCATTTACATGTTATACCACTCTTAGGATTTTCAAATTTATATATATTTGATACATTTAACGTTTTCCTTATAATTATTTATAAATAAACGTTAACACACGGTTTATACGCGACGAATATATCTAAATATTCCCACAATGGTCCCGACATATTTTTATATCCATTTTATCATCATAAAAGTTATAACATTCAATTACCCAGTATTTTGGAAATTTATTTTATTTATAACGTAAGCTTATGAATATTACGACGGTTTTCGTGAAAACTAAACAATAATCACCCGATCACTCAGTAATTGTACCCAATATATTTTAAACATATTTACAACTTTATTAAGTCCCGGTTAACTTCGTTAATATTTATTTCTAGCAAACCCGGTACCCGATTATAACTAATACTTACACTAAACTACAACTAATAATACACTACATTTTCTAAGTGATCAAAACCGACTTTGCTACTCCTTGGTACATTGAAAACCGGCCATGAGCTCACCCTAGACACCATGTGATTTATTTTTAACCTCATGCTTATGTACTAGTATTATACATTATAAACTTATACAAATATCTTCCAAAAACACTTATCACATAACATAACAATTTCCAAGAATCATAAAACTCACTTTTCTCATCTCCCCCACCCCAAAACCCACGACTTTCCCCAGGATCCAAGATCAATCCATTATTTTTCAAAGTATAAAGCATCAAAGTTGTTCATTTCATCATCCTAATCAAGAATCATAACACAAAAACACAAGTAATCCAAGGTTTTTCATCATCTCACCACCTATTATTTCAAAGTGAGTATTCAAATTTATTTTCATGTTTTCATCTAATTAACATATGTATCTTAGAGTATTCATGCTTAATTTCATGCACAAACTAGCTATACCACTTCATTTTTGTATACTTTTTGATCATACAAACCCTAGAATTGGTTTTAGGTGTTCCTTTGTTAAATTAACTTGATTACTAGTCATTAGGAACCCATGGCACCCTAAGAAGGTGTATGGTAGGATTAGTATAGATTTGTGGTGTTTGCAAGAGATTTGGTTGAAGTAAAAACTAGTTTTGAACCTTGGAAATGGATTTCTAACAAGTTTATAAACATGCTGTCCCATTTTGGTAAATCCAGGAAAATCAGTAAACATAAAGGAAACTTTGGCAAAATTTTTAGAAAATAATTTCAAAAACGAATCCGTAGGCGAAAGAACGGATTAAAAAGAGTTTATAACGAAGAAGTTATGATTTTTGCAAGTTTATTGACGAAAACTATTTTCCGGAAAAATACATGCTGTTGGACGTTTTTCGTCGGACAAAAAGAGACTTTAGACGTAACCCGGAGGGGTCAAGCTTTCCAAAATATATTACTACATGTTAAGACATAACCATGGATATAAAGAACAAGTAAAACGGGCTTATAACGACAAAGATATTCACGTTTCAATATCGGCAAAAATCCTCTATAATTGGCAGTTTTTAGAAATAATAATAATAACACTACGTACTAAATTCTAGATTTTCTAGAAATATTAACCAAGTACCCAATTTCATAACTAATGATGTATTAGTGATTCCAAGTATATTTTCATTTAGTACAAGGCGTTATTTCAAGGATTTCAAACCGAGGATTTCAACACAAACATTGGTACATACGATATATATATAAGTATATATATTACAACTAGTTTATTTTTCTAATAGCCATATTTTCCTAAGTCTTGGAATATATACTTTTGATAACAACAAGTGTTTTTCAAAGAGTAGAGTGGTATAGGAAACATGTGCATGGACATTCATAACATCATTTCATGATCTAAAGTAGATCGTTCATCATTCACATTAGGTTGCGGCTAGTGTGCGCGCCTTGTTGTTTTCAGCTCATTACATGTTCATGGTACCATCATATTGGGTTGCGGCAACTAATTGTTCATTGTTGTTCATTTCACTTCATCACAGTTTCATCAGTTGAGGTGAGTTTTCATAGCCCCGTTTTCAATTCAACATTTTTGATTGTTTTCAAATCCCACGGGGGGAATACATTGCATCAATCATTTTAGTACGAGCCCAAGTATTCAAACATATGTACATTGCTTAAGTTACCTTGCCATGTGATAAGTCCCCTGTAACATCATGAACCGTTAATTTACCGTTAAGCGAGAGTGAGTGGATAGATCTATCGAGGGTGACGCCTCCATCCGTGGTAGTGATTACCAACAGTAAGCGGATGCATTTCATGTCTTTTACATTTGAGTGTTTCGGCAGAACATTCAGGAGGGGCATAGTTTCATCAGTCATAGCTTCGGTGTCATGAGCTTAAGGTCTATTGTACTATTTTACGTGACTTTTGTCATGCACTTTTACTTGTGGTGGCCGTACATCATTACATTTTACAAACCTATGGAATTCACCAACATTCGTGTTGACGTTTTAGCAATGTATTTCAGGTTATTAAGGTAGCTCATGTGACATGCATTTGGACCTTCATGGAGTCGCGGAGTCGACGCGTCTCATCATTATTTCATGCACTTATGTAAACGTTTGATCTAGTATGACTTGTTTTCATAAACTTGCAACACATTTTGGGGACCTCATTTTGTAAACTCTGGATTATTTCAATGATCAAATGCAGTATTTTCCAAACGACACTTTAGGTCGTTCAATGTAACTGTAACTGTGGTGCTATGACAAACACCCCCAGGTATTCCATTCCGCTGCAAGTCAGGTAAATTGGGGGTGTGACACAAGACTACAAACAAAACATGGAGCGACATGAACAATGGAATTGATCACCGTATAGCGAGTGAAGATTGTACAAGTACAAATAAGGTACAATTCAAAACCAAACATTTTTGCTATGATCAATTTACATTAGAATTTTCAAAAATGGAAAATAACTTCAAACACTTTTGCAACATTGACTCAAAAATTATTTTTAAAAATGAATCTTCAACATCCGCTGAAAATAACTTTGAAAAAGAAATAATTTTAGAAGACAAAATGTCTAGAGTTGAAAGTAATATTGAAATTGATCTTGAATGTAAAAATTGTCAAGACTATAAACATGAAATTAAAATGGAAAAGGAAAAAGCAAAAATATTGGAAAAATTCGAAAATAGTTCTAAATCTTTAAAATATCTACTTAACATTCAAAAGTCATTTTATGATAAAACCGGATTAGGATTTACGGCAGATGAGTATTTGACAAATACATCAAAACAAATAAAATTTGTTAAACCTAATGGAAAAATTTAGAACTATTATTATTTACATCCATTGATTATTTCTCTAGTCAAGAAAGTTATTGTTTGTTTGTTAAAACAAACAAATAATGAATTCTTGTACTTCTCGACGACATCCTCTTCATATGCATTTAAGTGCATTGGATGTTCGCTACTAATCAACTCGGACCCATGAGAATCTGGGTACCAAGCTCTCTGTCATGTGTAGGTAATTAACGATCAAAGGAACTACTACTTTTTGGATCGCTCTATTCGCTTTCTTTCATTTGATGACCATTGACTTTATGGTGTGTTCGTTACTACCTCATGACGAAGGATTCTTGTTCTACCATTCTTAATCTGCACGACTTGTGATGATTGGTGTTACCGATAGTGTTTCTATGATCAAGTCTCCTTGATCCTTTTTGCATTGAGATATTACTTCGCTTCTTCAACTTGCTTTGGGGAAAACCTTCTTGACGTTTTATATTGCTCTCATGACCACTCTTAAAGAAGAGCTGGACCTGAGGTAAGTTTTCTTTTCAAAAACTTGCCTACATTACATTAAGATAGAGTATGCTTCAATTAGTATATTAATATGTTTTAATCTGCAAGTTGCTATGTTTTTAGATCATGAATACCAATATATGCATACATAACATTAGGATAATTAACCCTCTTATTGCTATGTCTATTATCATTTATTTTAGTTTTCATCTATATTGATAATCTTCTATGATCTAGAATAGAATGCTTGCCACTTGTGCTATATGATCTTACTAGTTGCATTAATAGATGTGTTATAATTAAGACTTGCTAGTGACTCAATATTACAATGTGTCTTGTATACATGCATATATACATATGTCTATATTGCATTCATTGATGATTTTCTTTGTCCTTTCCTATCTCATTGCATTTAGATGTTCAATGTCTACCATATCTCTCTCACATCTTTAGTTGCCATTAGAGATGATTACATGTGACAATGGGCTGAATCGATTCTCTTGAAGTATATCTTTCACCTGAAATTTCTTGATTATCAAAATCAATATGTCATATTTAAAAACTTCTCTCTTTGAGTTAAAACCCTTCGAATATCTATTTTATGCTTTTTCGAACAACATGCTTAATCATAAGCTATCATAACATTATTTTGATCTTTATCAAAGCAGAAACATTTTTCTTTTTGAAACAAAACAAAATTTGTCCTATTAGGATACAAACTTGAATGTATCTCAAAACATTAAGCCAAGTATTAGTGAATCAAGAATACTTCATATTTGGTAATCTTCGATAGGTAAATTTAGGAACTCGATTTCTTCTAAAAGGAGAATGACTACTGGAGAATCTATTGACTAGAAATTCAATTTAACCTAACGGTTGAATTGCTTCTATGTGAGAAGTTGGGTGTGTGTAACCCGTAAAAATGGTCGTGTTTAGCCTGAATTGAACACCACTAGTAATAGTCTCATACTCATTCTCCAACTTGATTAAATTGCATTTCCTATATATACCTAACGCTAGTTTACTTTTATGAACCCTGCTTCTCATTAGATTCTTTCGTTCCCAGATTTATGGCATTAAGTGAAAACTTACTTTCAAACATTGTTGAATAAAACTAAAAACATTTTATTTAAAACATTATTATTTTCTCACATATGTCATAAACTTATGTGAAAATGACATCCACAATCTAATCAAATCATTTCATGAGAATCATGGTTTGCCCATATGGATCTTGTTTGTAACAAGTCTTGAAGTTCATATAATCATATCTTCCCACTTGTTTATCATAAGCAATCTTAAATTCGTTTGCACTAATCCTACTTACCATTATCTTCATATAGTTGCATACTTAACTAGTTTGCTTTATTGCTTCCTTAGTTACCAAACTTAATTGAAATATTAGTAGATAACATGATTATTAGGAATTAATTGTTCACTCTAATCATTTCTATGATTTTCCCTACATTCATGAATAGTATGCTCTATATTGCCTCAAGAGTTGAACTTACTTGAATCAAAATCCAAAAACACAACCTTTCTGAAAATTTTCTGCCAAAAACCCATTTCTGGCATTCTGGGAATCACCAGATGGGCGGCCCCCTTAAATCATAAAGGCGGCCCCCTTAAATTTAAGGGGACCGGCCTCCATTTAAGGGGACCGGCCATCTGATGGTCGGGGATACTGTTGTCTTTATCACTTTTTGACCCATTTCAACATATACTTCCCAAAATTCACAAACATATTTTGTCCCATACTATCCCTCAAATTTTCCTTCCTAAACCACATTTCTCATACACTATAAATACTCTCCTCCCACCATTAATGCCATCACACCCAAACATGTCATCTTCCAACAACCAAAAACCAAAGATTTCAAGAACCGCAAGGATCTCCGTCAAACCCGTTTGGAGGAGGAAACTTGATTCTTGTCATAACCCTTGTGATGTTGTTTCAAGTCAACCAACAACTCAACCTCAAACCCACTCAAATGAGTCATCCCACAACCTATCTTCCACTAATACCCTCATTAATGCTTCCTCTTTTGATGAGCATGCTCAATCCCAAAACAACAATCCCAATATCTCAATCAACACTTCACATATTGCTCATTCAACAAAGACATCATCCACTCATGAAGAACATCTTCCACCCATATCTTGTTTTCATGATTACCCAAGCTCAAACATATCTCCACCACCTAGAGTACCACCACCACTTCCTACAACCTCACATGCCACTCCAATGTTGCATGTGCAAACCTTCACCCAAGACAACTATCATGCTCCACCACCATCACCTTCCTCCGAACACTTGAAGTTCGTTGAGGAGCTAAAAGAGGCACATGAGCTTAGTGCACTTTTAGCATTACATCTTGCTCAACGCAATTTGGATCCACCACAATCAAGCTCACCATCATCACCACATAACAAAAACCAACTTGAGAAGCATGTTAACAATTGCCCTTGTTGCATCTTCCTTCAACAACAAACCATTGCTTTGAATGAGCACTTCACTTGGATTGAGTATCTTCTTACTAGATCTCAACAAACCCCATCACTTGAACAACATCACAACCCTCAACCAACAAACTCCACTTCAAATCCACCACCTCAAAGCTCTACAAACTCACCAACAACCATGGAACCAAGAGTTTACCTCCACTAAACCACCAAGCATTTGATATGCTTATGTTTTCTCATTTTCAAATAAAACTCCTCAACCATTTTGGGATTCAAGAAAGTTTGATGACACTCCTTGTTGGCACTATAGGATGTTCTATGTTATTTAGAATTCTATTTGTATTGCCTTTGTAACAATGATTATGGGTTGACATAATCATTTTTCTATTATTGAATGGTTTAATATATGTTTCTTATTCCCTTGTGCCATGATTATTACTTGTTAATGTTATGCTATATGTATTTGCTTGTGCCATGCTTGTGCTTCTAATATTTTTCTTGTAAGAATTACTTTCTCGAAACCTTGGTGCCCTCAAACAAGGGGGAGCATACATCAAGGGGGAGTTTTCTACCCGTTTAAACTTCTCTCACGAAGCTTATTCAGCCTAACCTTTTTGATTCTACAAAAAGGGGGAGAAGTGAATGTAAACTTACTAAATACTTGTCTAAATATTAATTTTTGGATTTAATAAGTTTAGGTTTTGTAATCATCAAAAAGGGGGAGATTGTTGATATAAATAATTGACTGAAAACATTATTCATATCTTCCGATATCTCTATGTTTTGATAATCACAAAACTTAAACTAATCAAACCAAAGATCATGACGTAAACACGTATTTAGTAATAAATAATCACTTTCACCAACAAATCACTTAAGGTATGAATAAACAAAGTGTTTAGTGCAATGTATGATCAAAGGGGTAGTTAATTAATTAACACAAAGTTTATTTAATCATATAAACATATTATATATTTTTGAAAAACACTTTTGGTAATAAAGAAAAATGTTTTAATCATACTAAATATATGATTTCAAATATTTAACCAAAATCAGTTAGTTTTTCACCAAATAAACTTTCCCCACTAAAAGACAAGTTTTCTGGCCGTTACAGATGGGCGGCCCCCTTAATTATAAGGGGCGGTCCCCTTAATTTTAAGGGGGCCGGCCATGAATTAAGGGGACCGGCCACGCTCCTCTGTCAGATTCTTTTGTCTATAAATACCACCTTAAACCTGGATTTTTTCCTTGCCTTTTTGCACAAAAACTTTCTGTTCTAGATCTCCATTTCAATCCTAAAAATCCTTTGATCATTTCATAAGCCTTTGTTTCCAAGTGATCCAAAGCCTCATTATTTCAAGTGCAAAGAGAAGAATACTTCTATTAGAAGTATTACAACTTAGTATCATCTTGCTATCTAAGTTGTTTGTTTACATTTTGTTGTATATCTTTCATACTTTGGTGAATAAGGTGTATGTATTAGTTAACTAGATTTAGTTGAAGAATCTAGAATTGTTGTAAGTGTGAAGTGTAACTTGAAGTGAAAAAGAAGGGTTAGATAGTAGTGGTGATAGGAGATTGTAGCAATAGGAGCTTGTAGTGAAGAAATTAAGGATCTCTAGTGGAGAAGACTAGAAGACATATGTAGATTGAAGTTGTGAAGACAGTAGTGGCTTGAAGGTGTCAAGACATTAGTGCATTGAAGTTGTGAAGACATTAGTGGCTTGAAGGTGTCAAGACACTAGTGCATTGAAGTTGTGAAGACATTAGTGGCTTGAAGGTGTCAAGACATTAGTGCATTGAAGTTGTGAAGACATTAGTGGCTTGAAGGTGTCAAGACACTAGTGCATTGAAGTTGTGAAGATATTAGTGACTTGAAGGTGTCAAGACATTAGTACTTTGAAGGTGTGAAGAGAATAGAAGATTGGTGTATAGAAGATTGGTGTGAAGAAAATAGTAGATTGGTGTGAAGATTGGTGTGTAGATTGGTGTGTAGATTGGTGTGAAGATTGGTGTGTAAATTGGTGTGTATATTGGTGTGTACGGTTTTCTCCGCCATAAAGGAGGTCTTTGATCTAGTGAAGAAAACTCTCGAGTAGGTGACTCGGGGAGTGGAGTAGGGCAAGGAAGGTGTCCTTGTAGCCGAACCACTATAAATCCTTTGTGTCTCGGTTTGATCTTTCCATCTCTCACTCTTTGATTTATTACTTACTTGCATTTCACACATAGTCATAATTGATAGTATTGTGCATATGTTGATTTCACATAAAGATCAAACTAAAATTCATTCATAAAACTAATCTTACAAAAACCAACCTAGTACATATAATTATGTCTATACACTACTACACATATATATGCTTACATAAAATATATGAAATTGTATATTCTTTCCAAACATTATACATAAGCATTGTATATATAAAACCTTTAATAAATCTTGTATTTATACTTTTGTAGTTAAGTATTTTGAAATTGTACATTATACATAAGTAGTATTTATACAAAATCATAAATTAACTAGTATATATATTTATGTATTAAAGTGATTTGAAAGTTTCATCTTAGAAACTATCTTTTATAAAATAAGCAAAACGAAAAAGACGTAAAACTATTCAACCCCCCCCCCCCTTCTAGTTTTCCACATTGATTACTTGTTTATACTTGTCTTGGATGAATGATTTATATGTTAGGCTTAAGAAAACTGGCAGATCTCCAATTGGTAACATGCTTGAACATCTTAAGAAACATGAACCGACGCGCACTAGGTCTTTATTGGTTGTATTTAATGCATGAGCCACTGTTTACAATCCCTATAGTTGTGCTGGGCATGGTATAGGAGGAGATAAGAGCTCATAGAACTGGTGATGCGTGGGAATCGCACCTTGCTTTACCTCTCGAGGGATCTCGCGAGGCTTACAACCCCCACCAGGCAGTGTACCTGATCGTTGTAGTATAGTATAGTGACAAGTACCGGGGGATTGATCGTTCAGCTTAGGAATAGTGTCGCTAGGATTAGAAAGCCTAATTAATAGTTCTAAAGATGAAAGATGATTATTTTTGTATTTTTATATTTTTATAAAAGCAATTAAAATCTCGGGTTTTGGAAGAGTGGGCGGAATTAGTTGCTATTCAACTAACCCAAAACTATTATATCACTAAATTAAACTAATGAAAATAAAATTAAACTAATATTAAGCTAAGGTTGTGAGCAGTATTTGGAGAAATTGTGTTTACTTAGACTTCATTACTCCCTAGATATCTTTTACATGTCAATTACTTGTTACACTTGTATGGATGACGGATTGTATTCCTTAATACCATTCGTGGGGTGGCATACATAACTCCCCAACTCTATGAGCTCTTATCTCCTCCTACACCATGACCCAGTACAACTATAGGGATTGTAAACAGTGGCTCATGCATTAAATACAACCAATAAAGACCTAGTACGCCTCGGTTCATGTTTCTTAAAACGTTCAAGCATGTTACCATTTGGAGATCTGCCAGTTTTCTTAAGCCTAACATATAATATCATTCATCCAAAACAAGAATATACAAGTAATCAACAAATAATCAACATCTAGGTTTCATTAGATCTAAGCAAACACAAAGTAAATCTAGCCTAGCATAGTAGAATTAAGATAAGAACAAAAGATAAACAACCAACACATAGACATATTGATTGAATTAAGAGTATACTTATCTCAATTACAATGCAAGGTCTCAAGGGTTTGGAACCCTTGAAAAACCTGTAAAAGAGGCACCAAAATCGTCTTTAGGGTTTCACCAAAACTTCTCCTTTTCTTTTTAATGAAAAAACTAGAAAACTATATATAGGAAAAACGTTCTGACGGCGTCAAGAGTAAAGTCTGACGCCGTCACCTCGCCGCCATATACTTCCTCGGACGCCCTAGATCCACTTGTGACGGCCTATGTGACGCCGTCACCACCTACGATATTTTATTCTTGGCCACTTTGACGCCGTCACCTACTCATCTGACGCCGTCACCAGCTACGGTATTTTATTCATCATGTTTGACGCCGTCAAGAAGGAAGTCTTGACGCCGTCACCTTGTATCTTCAGCATGGATTTTTGGTACTTTACCGTTTTCTTCACTTTTATGCTCCAAAAACGTCCAAAAGAGCCTCTTTTCCAGCATTCACTCTCCAAACACCTAAAATCACAAAAGGAACGATTTAGGGCAATATTTGATCAAATAAAGTCGGATTCGGGCTTAAATGACCCCCTAAAAACGGATCATTTTTCGCCTCATCATATACCCTTACACTTGAGATTTGCTTGTCCTCAAGCAAATGAGCTTTTATTCTACTCAAAAGACAAGTTAGGGGTCATTTAACACTAATATAAAAGTAATTACAACAAATAATCATTCCACTAAAGACCAATAGACAAGCACGGAGGTCATACACAAGCACCTCACAAATAGTGTTTAGATACTCACATCTCTCGGGTGTAATAAAGTAATATAACATTATGGAAATGGAAAATATCTCTCACTACCTGTCATAGCAAAATAGATTACCATAGGCTTGGGAAAGGATCAAACCTCCACCACATGGCATAAGCACCTAGGATAAACTATCAAAGAGGTCTTTTTAAAGGGTTATAACGTTAGGTGTAGGGATATGAATTACACGGTTTTGTTGGATAAAGGGAATTTTACTGGTGGCGAGTTAACAATCTTGGTTAATTACATGTACAAGATGGCGTTGCTAAGCCAAGACTAGACTCGACTTAAGCTAATAAATTAAAAATAACAAAAACATAAAATGAACATAGAATGAAAACGGGATGGTAGTCCGTATGTTTTTTCTCTCTTTTTCCTTTTTCTATTTTTTTTTCTTTCTTTTTCCTTGATTTTTTTTCGATTTTTTTTTTCATACACTCTTACCCTACCATCCAAAATAATACATCATAGGGGTATAAGCAATCCCCTTACACTTGAATCTTTACATATTTTACATTAACTAATCTAATGACTCGAATTAAGAAAATCAAAACACTTGGAGCACTTTTAAGATTAACGTACATATGGGGGTAATAATATGATGTTCTTCCCCATTACTCCATAAAATAAGTACTTACCCATGAGTCCCAATCATCCCAAAACAATATGTACAAGGATATGACTCGACTTAGCAACCATGTAATCAATTAGAAAGTTAACTTAGGGTTTAACAAATAACAATAATGCACTAAAAATGAGCACATACACGGAAGGCTAAGGCGATTTGGGTGTACATTTAAGTGGGGTGTAACAAATTCTTCCTTTAAGTAAGATGCTTAAAGTTAGAAACGAAAAGATAGGCTCGGAGGGGTGTACTAGGGGTATCGTGTACTAAAAATGAGTACAACGCAAAGGGTGTGGGAAAAATTAGTTGACTTAACTAGCCAAGTAATATGACTTAAATGGTCAAGTAATTATAATACGGGTTTAACACAAGGGTGATCCTAATGCCTCTTATCATGTAGTAAATCCTACCACACGAATGTAGTCTCACTAGCGGTCTCGGGATGCATCACTAACGCAAGTTCTAGAATCTAAATGCTACCGGTACACTCATAAGCACCAATAATAAATGCTTTTCCTATCAAAACTAAAGGCGAACCTCACATTCTTGGGTGGAAAATGTTTCTGAATATACGGTTATGTGCTAGTCATACAACCTCCTATCCATGAGACGCTTGCTATGGCTAAAGTTTCACTCCTAAATATTGTAAAAAAATTTAAATTTGGCGCTAAAATTACACTAACAAGTATTTCTCATAGTTTTATTACTCATCTACTATCAAACAAAACAAACTCAAGCGAAAGTGCATATGTAAGGTATCATCTTTTTACCCTCCCCTTACACTTAGGATGAACATTGTCCCCAATGTTCAAGTAAAGAATGTAAAAGTTAAGAAGTAAAGAGAATGAAATCAAATACTCCCCTGATTCGCTCGGTATGGATTTTAGGTTGGCCAGGTTAAATCTTCCTCCAAGAAAATGAACAATCAAAGCTTCCCTTCCAGAATATAAATCATCTTCTTGTCATAAATAACCTGTAAATCCTGACAGAAGTAGACAAGGCAACCTCGCGTAAAATCGGCGGCATCCTATATAAGTTACTAAATCCTAGAAAACAAAGTAAGATATAATGCTTGTGGAATGAAGTTTGCAGATATCCTGGAGATTATAAAACTTAATAATTCACAAAAACCATAAGACTCCGTTAGAAAAACAAAACCGGTAAAATTTCCAGATTTTTGACTCCTGACGCCGTCAAGAGCAATAGCCTGACGCCGTCAGAATGGACCTGCAGAAATTCTTATGTTAAGTTTCCGGAAAATTTCTGGAAAAACCTTGTCCTACTTCCTGGAAAATCCTGCAAAACTTCATTATGACTCAATACAAGCATTTGACTCTAACAAATACGAATATACATGTTCATTAAATATTGTGGAGAATCATGATCGGTTTGTTTCTTAAAAACATATTTGGGGTTTCCCCTTACACTTATCTTTTGCAAAAATACCTTTAGGTTGAAGTTAAGACTAGGCCAAACAACATAATAAAGTATTTCCACATTTTAATAGAGAAACATGATCAACCAACAATAAAAATAAAACATGCATACGGAAGCAAATAACAATTAAACAAATAAAATCACACAAAACATGGGTTGCCTCCCAAGAAACGCTTTTCTTTATTTACGAGTCTTGTAGCTACACTCAAAGTCGTGGGTTACTACGTAATTCGGGTGAGTTCCTCGTTGAGGATATCTTTGGGATCAAACTTGGGTTTCAACTTTCTATCGGTCTCCTTAGTGCGATATGACCTTTCAAACATTTCTCCATCCGGATCAAACAAGGTCATTCTAATATGCCATGAACCGTCACCTTCTTTGGGTGGCTTGTCCCACCTCCACTCACACTTATCTCCCTCTCTTTTCCATTTATTCCTTTCTATGTTGATGGGCATTACGCTTAATAACTCAATCATCTTCCTAAAGACTAAGGGATCCTCAAAGGGGTCTAGCTCCTCATCTCTAGCAATGAGTTGTTCTACCGAATGTGTCTTCTCAACAAAATCCTTTTCTAGATAGAATGGGCATTGAGGTCCTATGAAATTCCTTTCTATCCAAGGCCCATATCTAGACGGTCTCCTATTCATCTCTACCCAATATGGTGTTGGTTCATCATTACAATCATAACTATGCTTCTTAACATCATATACCGACCCAGTATCGCCTTCTCCTACCATTATCTTTGATTCCTTACAATCTATCATGGCACTAGCGGTTGCTAAGAATCCTCTTCCTACCAATAATAGGCATGTAGTGTCACTAACCATGTCTAGGACGTGAAAATCCGCTAATATTGTTAACTTCCCTACGTGAACAACTACATCCTTAATCATTCCAACCGGGTGTGCAATACTCCCATCCGCTAGACCTATCAATACCTCCGTTTCCTCTAACTTTCCTAGCTTAAGAGTGGTGAATAAGGATAAGGGAATCAAGTTGAGGCTTGACCCTAAATCGGCTAATGTGTCGAAAGCTTCGGATCTTCCTATCTTACAAGGCAAAACAAATATACCCGGGTCATCAAGCTTTTTAGGTAACTTGTTTTGAACGAAAGCGGTCCCATTTTTGCCTAGCTTACACTTCTCATATTTTTCTAGGAGGGCGCTATAGTATGGACCACGCGCTAAGACATCAATGACGGGGCGTTCAACGTGAAGTTCTTTGAATTCATCGTCAAGGTCTTGCGTAAGAGGTGTTTCAACAAAGCTTTTGACCGGCTTTATAGTGGGAGTTTTAGTTGATTGGTCCTTTTGGGGAACTTGGTTTTGCTTGAAACACGTGCTCGTGGATTTGACCGAATAATATTGTGGACACGAAGTGGGTGACGAAACGGATGATATGGAATTAACGGTTAGTTTCGGATTCTTGATTGTGTCACTTGGGAGTGCTCCCATTTCTCGATCATTGAGAACTTTCAACAATGTGTCAATTCTAGTGGTCATCTCGCTTTGCTTTTGTTTGAAATCGGCTTCAAACTTGGATATGCGAGCTTCGTGAGATGCCATGAACTTTGACATCAATCCTTCAAGATTGTTGGTACTACCATAGTTGTTAGAAGGATTGTTGTTGAAGGTACGGTTGGATGGTGGACCGTTTGATTGGTAACGATTAGGTGGATTAGAAGAATTGGGTTGATTTTGTTTCCACCTAAGGTTTGGGTGATTTTTCCATGATGGGTTGTATGAATCACCGTATGTGTTTGGCTCGGGCTTGAAAGTGTACCACTTATCTCCCGCTTCGTTGGTACGCGTGGATGCGTAGTCCGCAAAAGCTGTTCCGGGGAGTTCCATACAATCACGAGTGTCATGGGGACCACTACATAATTCGCATGAAGAAGTGATTTTGTTCACTTGGCTTGAATGCTTCGGAGCTTCGTAAGATTTCATGAGAAACTTGACTTGGTCCTCAAGTTCCATGATCCTACGGTCGGGAGTGCTTGAATTGTTCGAAGGCAAAGATATTGCCTTGACCGTTTTGTTCAAATCACGGGGATCATTCCAACTTTCGTTGTCATAGAGAGCAAGATCTTCTATGAGTTCCCATGATTGTTCCGCACTAAGATCACGTAGCTTACCACCGGCCGATTGGTCAATGGTTCGCCTCGTGGGGATATCGATATGGTCATAGAAAATTTGGACTTGGAGCCAAAGATCTATGCCATGATGAGGGACTTTTTGGAGTAAGTCCTTGAAACGAGTCCATGCTTCATAAAGAGATTCATTTTGACGTTGTTGGAACATCAAGATGTCATTCCTAAGCTTAGTAGTTCTCCCCGGTGGGAAAAATTGAGCAAGGAAACGAGTGGTGAGATCATCCCATGAGGTGATGGATCCCGCGGGTAAACGCTCAAGCCATTGACTAGCTTGATCCCGTAGAGAGAATTGGAATAGGCGTAGACGGGTAGTCTCTCTAGTTTCAACACCTAGGTCTATGGAGTCTACGATTTTGAGGAAGTCCTTAAGGTGTTGGTTTGGATCTTCGGAACGAAGTCCATGGAATGCACATCCGCTTTGCACCAACCGGATGGTGTCGGATCGCAAGGGGGTCACATTGGCTCCGGTGAGCTCAATGGTGTTTCGGTAGCCTTGGTGGCTAGGTCGGGAATACTCTCCTAAGGTTCGGGGCCTAAGGGGTTCTAATGGTGGGTTTTGTTGTGGTGGGATGATGGGTTCAAAGACGTTACCACCTTCCATGATGTCGGATGGTAAAGAGTTACGAACAAAGACACGAAGAAATAAGATAGACTAAAGAAGACCTAAAAATAAAAATAAAATTCTTACTAGAAAGGAATCTAGCAAGTAGACCTAATAAAAAGAAATCCTAACCTAGACAATAACTATTCCCCGGGCAGCGGCGCCAAAAACTTGATGCGTGGGAATCGCACCTTGCTTTACCTCTCGAGGGATCTCGCGAGGCTTACAACCCCCACCAGGCAGTGTACCTGATCGTTGTAGTATAGTATAGTGACAAGTACCGGGGGATTGATCGTTCAGCTTAGGAATAGTGTCGCTAGGATTAGAAAGCCTAATTAATAGTTCTAAAGATGAAAGATGATTATTTTTGTATTTTTATATTTTTATAAAAGCAATTAAAATCTCAGGTTTTGGAAGAGTGGGCGGAATTAGTTGCTATTCAACTAACCCAAAACTATTATATAACTAAATTAAACTAATGAAAATAAAATTAAACTAATATTAAACTAAGGTTGTGAGCAGTATTTGGAGAAATTGTGTTTATTTAGACTTCATTACTCCCTAGATATCTTTTACATGTCAATTACTTGTTACACTTGTATGGATGACGGATTGTATTCCTTAATACCATTCGTGGGGTGGCATACATAACTCCCCAACTCTATGAGCTCTTATCTCCTCCTACACCATGACCCAGCACAACTATAGGGATTGTAAACAGTGGCTCATGCATTAAATACCACCAATAAAGACCTAGTACGCCTCGGTTCATGTTTCTTAAGACGTTCAAGCATGTTACCATTTGGAGATCTGCCAGTTTTCTTAAGCCTAACATATAATATCATTCATCCAAAACAAGAATAGACAAGTAATCAACAAATAATCAACATCTAGGTTTCATTAGATCTAAGCAAACACAAAGTAAATCTAGCCTAACATAGTAGAATTAAGATAAGAACAAAAGATAAACAACCAACACATAGACATATTGATTGAATTAAGAGTATACTTATCTCAATTACAATGCAAGGTCTCAAGGGTTTGGAACCCTTGAAAAACCTGTAAAAGAGGCACCAAAATCGTCTTTAGGGTTTCACCAAAACTTCTCCTTTTCTTTTTAATGAAAAAACTAGAAAACTATATATAGGAAAAACGTTCTGACGGCGTCAAGAGTAAAGTCTGACGCCGTCACCTCGCCGCCATATACTTCCTCGGACGCCCTAGATCCACTTGTGACGGCCTATGTGACGTCGTCACCACCTACGGTATTTTATTCTTGGCCACTTTGACGCCGTCACCTACTCATCTGACGCCGTCACCAGCTACGGTATTTATTCATCATGTTTGACGCCGTCAAGAAGGAAGTCTTGACGCCGTCACCTTGTATCTTCAGCATGGATTTTTGGTACTTTGCCGTTTTCTTCACTTTTATGCTCCAAAAACGTCCAAAATAGCCTCTTTTCCAGAATTCACTCTCCAAACACCTAAAATCACAAAAGGAACGATTTAGGGCAATATTTGATCAAATAAAGTCGGATTCGGGCTTAAATGACCCCCTAAAAACGGATCATTTTTCGCCTCATCAATTGGGGAGTTAAGTGTGCCACCCCATGAATGGTATTAAGGAATACGATCCATCATCCATGCAATTATAACAAGTAATTAATGTGTAAAAGATGTCTAGGGAGTAGTGAAATCTAAGTAAACACATTTTCTCCACTTATTGCTCACAACTCTAGTATAATTAGTTTATTTTCATTTCTTGTATTTTATTTTGATTGCATCTTTAGTATTGGGTTAGTTGACTAGCAACTAATTCCGCCTAAATCCTTCAAACCCGAGATTTTTACTTGCTTTCTAAAAAATATAAAAATACAAAAATAATCATCCCTCACCTTTAGAACTAGTATTTAGGTTTTCTAATCCTAGCGACACTATTCCTAGCTAAACGATCAATCCCTCGGTACTTGTCACTATACTATACTACAATGATCAGGTACACTGCCTGGTGGGGGTTGTAAGCTTCTCAAGATCTCTTGAGAGGTAAAGCCTGGTGCGATTCCCACGTATCAAGTTTTTGGCGCCGCAGCCTGGGGAATAGTTATTGTCTAGGTTAGAATTTCTTTTTATTAGGTCTACTTGCTAGATTCCTTTCTAGTAAGATTTTATTTTTATTTTTTGGGTTTTCTTTAGTCTATCTCATTTCTTTGTGTCTTTGTTCGTAACCACCCAACATCATGGACAACGGGAACATCTTTGAACCCGTCATCCCACCACAACAAAACCCACCACTAGAACCGCTTAGGCCCCGAACCTTAGGAGAGTATTCCCGACCTAGCCACCAAGGCTACCGAAACACCATTGAGCTCACCGGAGCCAATGTGACCCCCTTGCGATCCGACACTATCCGGTTGGTGCAAAGCGGATGTGCATCCCATGGACTTCATTCCGAAGATCCAAACCAACATCTTAAGGACTTTCTCAAAATCGTAGATTCCATAGACCTAGGTGTTGAAACTAGAGAGACTACCCATTTACGCCTATTCCAATTCTCTCTACGGGATCAAGCTAGTCAATGGCTTGAGCGTTTACCCGCGGGATCCATCACCACATGGGATGATCTCACCACTCGTTTCCTTGCTCAATTTTTCCCACCGGGGAGAACTACTAAGCTTAGAAATGACATCTTGATGTTCCAACAACGTCAAAATGAATCTCTTTATGAAGCATGGACTCGTTTCAAGGACTTACTCCAAAAAGTCCCTCATCATGGCATAGATCTTTGGCTCCAAGTCCAAATCTTTTATGACCATATCGATATCTCCACGAGGCGAGCCATTGACCAATCGGCCGGTGGTAAGCTACGTGATCTAAGTGCGGAACAATCGTGGGAATTCATAGAAGATCTTGCTTTCTATGACAACGAAAGTTGGAATGATCCCCGTGATTTGAACAAAATGATCAAGGCAATATCTTTGCCTTCGATCAACTCTAGCACTCCCGACCGTAGGATCATGAAACTTGAGGACCAAGTCAAGTTTCTCATGAAATCTTACGAAGCTCCTAAGCCTTCAAGCCAAGTGAACAAAATCACTTCTTCATGCGAATTATGTAGTGGTCCCCATGACACTCGTGATTGTGTGGAACTCCCCGGAACAGCTTTTGCGGACTACGCATCCACGCATACCGACGAAGCGGGAGATAAGTGGTACACTTTCAAGCCCGAGCCAAACACTTACGGTGATTCATACAACCCCTCTTGGAAAAATCACCCAAACCTTAGGTGGAAACAAAATCAAGCCAATTCTTCCAATCCGCCTAATCGTTACCAACCAAACGGTCCACCATCCAACCGTACTTTCAACAAAAATCCTTCTAACAACTATGGTAGTACCAAAAATCTTGAAGGATTGATGTCAAAGTTTACGGAATCTCAAGAAGCTCGCATAGCTAGGTTTGAAACCGAATTTAACCAACAACAGACGGAGATGACCAACAAGATTGACAACTTGTTGAAAGCCCTCAACAACCAAGCGTTAATCACACCTAGGAAGGACACTAGGGACACCAATAGTGAAATCCAAATTAAGGATCCCTCATCATCCAAACATGTCCACTTTGTCAATGTTGTCACCATTAAGCCGATAGATAAGGAGATAGAAGAGAGTGACAAGGATGAAGTTAGAGTAGAAGCCAAGACTAAGGATGATAGTATGGAAGTTGAGGTTAATAAGGAAGAGGAATTAGAGGAGGTAGAGCCTATAGAAAAATACTTTGATAAGTTGTCCACCGAGGAAGAACGGGAGTACCATAAGGATTTATTCGATAGTCCCGAGAGACCATATATCTTTGGCACACCCCTTATCAAAATGGGAGACCCCTCTAACATTAACATACCATGCAATATCGGGCACATGCATATATGGAAAGCTTACATCGACCCTAGATCCCCCGTGAACATCATGACTAGGACTTATTACAATTGGGTGATGAAGAAGCAACTTAATTTTAGGATGATGCCTAATAAGAATCTGATAAGTAATTTTGCAGGAAGAGTGAAGGGATTGCATGTAATTATAGGGAATCTCACCTATGAGATCGATTTTATGATAGTGGAAGACACTCGTCCGGTGATAGATGCTTGCCTAAGCCAAATAATATTTGGAAAACCATTTGTTGAAGCCACTAGGATGAGTTATGATCCGACTTTAGGGATAGTTAGATTCTAGGAAGAGAATGATGAGGTTGCCTATCAAATGCCCTACAAGATTGAGCAATACCGCCTTCTCTCTAATTTCGAAAAAGAACACACGCAAGCGGCTTATTATAGGAATGAGGAGGATAGATGTAGAGGAGTAGAATATATAAAGAATAGGATGCTTGGTTTCTATAAAGAATGCTTACAACTAGGTCCGGAATACAAAACTAGTTTAGAAGATGACCTAGAGAGTGGAACCAATGATGAGATCACGTAGTAACCCATGACCTTGAGTCTAGCTACAAGACTCGTAAATAAAGAAAAGCGCTTCTTGGGAGGCAACCCATGCTTTGTGTGATTTTTATTTTTTTTTGTTTGTTTGTTATTTGCTTCCGTATGCATGCTTAATTTTTATTGTTGGTTGATCATGTTTCGCAATTAAAATGTGGAAATACTTTACTTTGTTGTTTTGGCCTAGTCTTAACTCCACCTAAAAGTATTTTTGCAAACGATAAGTGTAAGGGGAAACCCCAAATGTGTTTTTAAGAAACAAACCGATCATGATTTTCCACAATATTAAATGAACATGTATATTCGTATTTGTTAGAGTCAAATGCTTGTATTGAGTCATAATGAAGTTTTGCAGGATTTTCCAGGAAGTAGGACCAAGTTTTTCTAGAAATTTTCCGGAAACTTAACATAAGAATTTCTGCAGGTCAATCCTGATGGCGTCATGAGTTTACTCTTGACGGCGTCAGGTGTAAAAATCTGGAAATTTTACCAGTTTTGTTTTTCTAACGGAGTCTTATGGTTTTTTTGAATTATTAAGTTTTATAATCTCCAGGAAATCTGCAAACTTCATTCCACAAGCATTATATCTTATCTTGTTTTCTAGGATTTAGTAACTTATATAAGATGCCGCCGATTTTACGCGAGGTTGTCTTGTATATTTTATCAGGTTTTACAGGTTATGTATGACAAGAAGATGATTTATATTCTGGAAGGGAAGCTTTGATTGTTCATTTTCTTGGAGGAAGATTTAACCTGGCCACCTTATTATTCATACAGAGCAAATCAGGGGAGTATTTGATTTCATTCTTTTTACTTTTTAACTTTTACATTCTTTACTTGAACATTGGGGACAATGTTCATCTTAAGTGTAAGGGGAGGGTAAAAAGATGATACCTTACATATGCACTTTCGCTTGAGTTTGTTTTGTTTAATGGTAGATGTGTAATAAAACTATGAGAAATACTTGTTAGTGCAATTTTAGCGCCAAATTTAAAATTTTTTACAACATTTAGGAGTGAAACTTTAGCCATAGCAAGCGTCTCATGGATAGGAGATTGTATGACTAGCACATAACCGTACTTTCAGAAAAAATTTCCACCCAAATATGTGAGGTTCGCCTTTAGATTTGATAGGAAAAGCATTTACTATTAGTGCTTATGAGTGTACCGGTAGCATTTAGATTCTAGAACTTGCGTTAGTGATGCATTCCAAGACCGCTAGTGAGACTACATTCGTGTAGTAGGATTTACTACATGATAAGAGGCATTAGGATCACCCTTGTGTTAAACCCGTATCATAATTACTTGACCATTTAAGTCATATTACTTGGCTAGTTAAGTCAACTAACTTTTCCCACACCCTTAGCGTTGTACTTATTTTTAGTACACGAAACCCCTGGTACACCCCTCCGAGCCTATCTTTTCGTTTCTAACTTTAAGCATTTTACTTAAAGGAAGAATTTGTTACACCCCACTTAAATGTACAACCAAATCGCCTTAGCCTTCCGTGTATGCGCTCATTTTTAGTGCATTATTGTTATTTGTTAAACCCTAAGTTAACTATCTAATTGATTACATGGTTGCTAAGTCGAGTCATATCCTTGTACATATTGTTTTGGGACGATTAGGACTCATGGGTAAGTACTTATTTATGGAGTAATGGGGAAGAACACCATTTATTACCCCCATACATACGTTAATCTTAAAAGTGCTCCAAGTGTTTTGATTTTCTTAATTCGAGTCATTAGAATAGTTCATTGTAAAGTATGTAAAGATTCAAGTGTAAGGGGAATATTCATCCCCTATGATGTATTATTTTGGATGGTAGGGTAAGAGTGTATGCAAAAAAAAAAAGAAAAGAAAAAAAATAGAAAAATAGAAAAAGAAAAGAAAAGAAAAAATAGAAAAAGAAAAAGAGAAAAAACATACGGACTACCATCCATTTTTATTCTATGTTTATTTTATGTTTTTGTTATTTTTCATTTATTAGCTTAAGTCGAGTCTAGTCTTGGCTTAGCAACGCCACATTGTACATGTAATTAACCAAGATTGGTAACTCGCCACCAGTAAAAAAAACTTCCTTTATCCAACAAAACCGTGTATTTCATATCCCTACACCTAACGTTACAACCCTTTAAAAGACCTCTTTGATAGTTTATCCTAGGTGCTTACTCCATGTGGTGGAGGTTTGATCCTTTCCCAAGCCTATGGTAATCTATTTTGCTATGACAGGTAGTGAGAGATATCTTCCGTTTCCATATTGTAATTTATACTTTATTACACCTGAGAGATGTGAGTATCTAAACACTATTTGTGAGGTGCTTGTGTATGACCTCCGTGCTTGTCTATTGGTCTTTAGTGGAACGATTATTTGTTATAATTACTTTTATATTAGTGTTAAATGACCCCTAACTTGTATTTTGACTAGAATAAAAGCGCATTTGCTTGAGGACAAGCAAATCTCAAGTGTAAGGGTATATGATGAGGCGAAAAATGATCCATTTTTAGGGGGTCATTTAAGCCCGGAATTGAATTTATTTGATCAAGTATTGCCCTAAATCGTTCCTTTTATGATTTTAGGTACTTTGGGAGTGAAATCCAGAAAAGGAAGCAATTCAGACGTTTTTGGAGCATAAAAGTGAAGAAAACGCTAAAGTCTTAATTTTCCATGCTGGGAACAATAGGTGAGGGCGTCAAGAGTAACTCCCTGACGGCGTCAAGAGCAAAATTCCATGACGATCCAGTACAGATTTGAAGGCATCATGAAGTAGGGCGTCAAGAGTAAAAGTCATGACGGCCTGGAAATGATTATCACTTGACGGCGTCAAATGTAGATCAAGGCAGTCCGAGAAGAGTTTTGGCGGCGAGGTGACGGCGTCACAAGCTTGGTTTTGACGCCGTCAGACCCCTTTTCCTATATACAGTTTTCTAATTTTCACAATAAAAATAGAGAAGTTTTGGAGAAACCCTAGTACGAACTTGGTGCGAATTTTCCAGGTTTTTCAAGGGTTCCAACCCCTTGATACCTTTCATATGTAATTAAGATAAGTGTTCTTTTAATTCAATCAATATGTCTATGTGTTGGTTGTCTATATCTTGTTCTTGTCTTAATTCCATCATGCTAGGCTAGATCTATCTTGTGTTTGCTTGGATCTAATGAAACCTAGATGTTAATTATGTGTTGATTACTTGTTTATACTTGTCTTGGATGAATGATTTATATGTTAGGCTTAAGAAAACTGGCAGATCTCTAATTGGTAACATGCTTGAACGTCTTAAGAAACATGAACCGACGCGCACTAGGTCCTTATTGGTTGTATTTAATGCATGAGCCACTGTTTACAATCCCTATAGTTGTGTTGGGCATGGTATAGGAGGAGATAAGAGCTCATAGAATTGGGGAGTTAAGTGTGCCACCTCATGAATGGTATTAAGGAATACGATCCGTCATCCATGCAATTATAACAAGTAATTAACGTGTAAAAGATGTCTAGGGAGTAGTGAAATCTAAGTAAACACATTTTCTCCACTTATTCCTCACAACTCTAGTATAATTAGTTTATTTTCATTTCTTGTATTTTATTTTGATTGCATCTTTAGTATTGGGTTAGTTGACTAGCAACTAATTCCGCCCAAATCCTTCAAACCCGAGATTTTTACTTGCTTTCTAAAAAATATAAAAATACAAAAATAATCATCCCTCACCTTTAGAACTAGTATTTAGGTTTTCTAATCCTAGCGACACTATTCCTAGCTGAACGATCAATCCCCCGGTACTTGTCACTATACTATACTACAACGATCAGGTACACTGCCTGGTGGGGGTTGTAAGCTTTTCAAGATTCCTTGAGAGGTAAAGCCTGGTGCGATTCCCACGTATCAAGGGTATATGATGAGGCGAAAAATGAACCACTTTTAGGGGGTCATTTAAGCCCGGAATTGAATTTATTTGATCAAATATTGCCCTAAATCATTCCTTTTGTGATTTTAGGTACTTTGGGAGAGAAATCTGGAAAAGGAAGCAATTCGGATGTTTTTGGAGCATAAAAGTGAAGAAAACTCCAAAGTCTTAATTTTCCTTGCTGGGAACAGTAGGTGACGGCGTCAAGAAGAAAATCTTGACGGCGTCAAGAGTAATTTCCATGACGATCCAGTACAGAAATGACGGCGTCACAAGGTAGGGCGTCAAGAGTAAAATGCATGACGGCCTGGAAACACATAACACATGACGGCATCAAAAGTAGATCAAGGCAGTCCGAGAAGTATTTTGGCGGCGAGATGACGGCGTCACAAATTTGTTCTTGACGCCGTCAGACCCTATTTCCTATATATAGTTTTCTAATTTTTACACATAAAAAAAGAGAAGTTTTGGAGAAACCCTAAGTCCGAGCTTAGTACGAATTTTACAGGTTTTTCAAGGGTTCTCAGCCCTTGATCCCTTTCATGTGTAATTGAGATAAGTATTCTTTTAATTCAATCAATATGTCTATGTGTTGGTTGTCTATCTCTTGTTCTTGTCTTAATTCTGTCATGCTAGGCTAGATCTATCTTGTGTTTGCTTGGATCTAATGAAACCTAGATGTTAATTATGTGTTGATTACTTGTTTATGGTTGTATTGGATGAATGATTTCGATGTTAGGCTTAAGAAAACTGGCAGATCTCCAAATGGTAACATGCTTAAACGTCTTAGGAAATATGAACTGACGTGCACTAGGTTTTATTGGTTGTATTTAATGCATGAGTAAATTCTAATGATCCCATGTTAGGAGCTTCTTAATCGGCTCGACATAGGAGTGAAGTAGGCACTCATAGGATTGGGGAATTAAGTGCGCCACCCCATGAATGGTATTAAGGAATACAATTCGTCATCCACGCAACTATAACAAGTAATTAACGTGTAAAAGATATCTAGGGAGTAGTGAAATCTAAGTAAACACAATTTCTCCACTTATTGCTCACAACCTTAGTTAATTTAATTCATTTTCATTTCTTGTATTTTATTTTGATTGCATCTTTAGTATTGGGTTAGTTGACTAGCAACTAATTCCGCCCAAATCCTTCAAACCCGAGATTTTTACTTGCTTTCTAAAAAATATAAAAATACAAAAATAATCATCCCTCATCTTTAGAACTAGTATTTAGGTTTTCTAATCCTAGCGACACTATTCCTAGCTGAACGATCAATCCCCCGGTACTTGTCACTATACTATACTACAACGATCAGGTACACTGCCTGGTGGGGGTTGTAAGCTTCTCAAGATCCCTTGAGAGGTAAAGCCTGGCGCGATTCCCACGTATCACACACATAATTAATAATTGAAGAATAAGAATTATAGTTTGTCGTATAATCTTTAAAACCGATTTATACCTTCATTAACGCTGGTTTTATTTTTCACAACTACTCTTAACCAGATATGCTTCAACTCGATTTCATTCGACCGCCTGCTCCTCCAATAACACGAAAACCTTGTATAAACCCTAGATATCAAGCCCCTGAGCTCTGATGCCAATTGTGAAGATCGTTTAAGCCCATCTAGGATATAGTAACATTGATTGCACAGAGGAATAAGAACAATAAGAACATAATCAATATTACTCCAAGGTTTTATTTTATTAAATATAAAATAAAACTACTACTACTATTAAACTACTACTAACGCTCTATGCGTTTCTAGACTCTCATTGGAGAGACTAGCTATGAATGGATACTAATAACCAATGCCCTGCCTCCTTTTATATAATAGAGAGGCTAGGGTTTACATAAAGACCTAGCTTACTATGAAAGCTAACTAAATATTTCATCTTAGGTCCTCATTGTTTCTTCTTTCTTCATTCTTCTCGTGGGTTTTGTAATTATCAAATCTGTAATTCCCAACAATGTAACAAGGATCTAAGACATCTCAGACCTTAGAGGATACGAACAACACTAACTAGTTCTAGGCGTTTATAGTTTACATGCCCTAGAACACACACACACACCTTTCTGATATTTACATTGTGGAAGACTTATAATAACATGTACCCTATGTCTCTTTATATAGAGAGATATTAGGGTTTACAAAGAGATAAGAATAAAACTAAAATACAGAATATTTATAAAATAGTTTCTTCATAATAGAATATTTCCTGTATCTTTATTCTTTGTAGCTTTCTCTCTTTGTCATCTTTAGCCCTTCTTGTTTCATTATTTTATTTATTTTGTCACATCAAATCTAGAATCCCAACAAGGGATCTTGAGAGGCTTACAACCCCCACCAGGCAGTGTACCTGATCGTTGTAGTATAGTATAGTGGCAAGTACCGGGGGATTGATCGTTCAACTCAGGAATAGTGTCGCAAGGATTAGAAAGCCTACTAAACTTGGTCTAGAGGTGAGGGATGATTCTTTTTGTATTTTTATATTTTATGGAAAGCAAGTAAACTCTCGGGTTTTGAAGGAGTGGGCGGAATTAGTTGCTAGCCAACTAACCCAATTAACTAAGATGCAATCAAAAAGAAATGAAAATTAAACTAATTTACTAATGTGGTGGAACAATAATGAGAAAAGTTGTGTTTACTTAGATTTCATTACTCCCTAGATATCTTTTATCGGTTGATTAGCTTGTTACAATTGCATTGATGACGGGTTATATTCCTTAATACCAGTCGTAGGGCCGTGTACAATATTCCCTAACTCTATAAGATCATATTTTACTCCTATGTCGAGCCGTTAAAAGCTCCTAACATGGGATCATTAGAATTCTCTTATGCATTAAATACAACCAAAAATCGTAGTACACCTCCGATCATGTTTCTTAAGACGTTCAAGCAAGTTACCAATGGAAGTCTGCCAGTTTTCTTAAGCCTAACATAAAATACAATCATCCGTAACAATTATAAACAAACAATCAACCAATAATCAACATCTAGGTTTCACTACATCTAAGCAAACACAATAAAAAGCCTAGCCTAACATGTTAAAAGAAAGATAAACATAAGATAGAATCAAACAATACATAGACATATTGAATGATTATTGAAGTACTTATCTTTATTCAAACATGGAAGAAAGAAGGGTTTAAAACCCCTTCTATGTGCAGGAAATTCGACCTAGGGTTTTTACACAACTTGTTCCACAAAAGTTCCACACTTTACAATGAAAAATTGGAAAAATATATATAGACATAGCATCCTGACGGCGTCATGTATTAGCCTCTGACGCCGTCAACTCGCCGCCAAAGTGAAATTCGTATTGCCTAGATCCAGTCTTGACGCCTTCATGTGCAAATCTTCTTTGGGTCGTCACGTGTATTTGGACCCTGACGGCCTTGGTGACGCCGTCAGGCCATTAACAAAGAAAATGTTCTAGACCGTCACGTTATAAGTTCCACATCCACCTCTTTTGTCACTCTTGACGTCGTCACGTGTAAACCCTTGACATCGTCAGGTACTGTTCCCAGCAAGGAATTTGAGACTTTTCCGTTTTATGTTGACATAAATAATGCATAAAAACGTTATTTATATTTTTCGATATCTCTATGTTTTGACGATCACAAAATGTAAAATCATCAAACGTAAGATTACTACGTAAGCTAGTTTATATCCAACTTAATCACTAAGGTATGAATAAACAAGTGCTTAATACATCTCATGATCAAAGGGGTATTTAATTAATTTTTACAAAGTTTATTTAATTATATAAACATATTATATATTTTTGAAAAACACTTTTGGTAATAAAGAAAAATGTTTTAATCATACTAAATATATGAATTCAAATTTTTAACCAAAATCAGTTAGTTTTTCACCAAATAAACTTTCCGCACTAAAAGACAGAGTTTCTGGCCGTTACAGCTGGGCGGCCCCCTTAATTATAAGGGGTGGTCCCCATAAATTAAGGGGACCGACCATGAATTAAGGGGACCGGCCAGGCTCCTGTGTCAGAATCTGTCAGAATTTTTCTCCTATAAATACCACCTTAAATCTGGTATTTTCCCCCACCTTTTGCACGAAAATTTTAGATCTAAAACTCTCTAAACATCTTCCAAAACCCTTTGATCATTAGATTACTAATCCTTGTTTTCAAGTGATTCAATCCCTTCTCATCCATCCTCATCCAAAGTGCAAAAGAAGAATACTCCTTCTACAACTAAGTTCAAGAAGTATTGAAGAGTAGTTGTGTGTATTGTGTATATTATTTGTGAAGTTGTGTTGTGCTTGTAATAAGTAGTTTAGGAGAAATAGAAGTTGTGTAGGGAGAAGAAGTTGTTTAGTTGTGAAAAAGATTGGTATGAAGTAGATAGGTGTGAAGTAGTAAGTGGTGAAGTATTTTGGTATGAAGAAGTTGTGTAGAAGTTGTGATCAATTTGTAACGTAGTTGTGGTGTGTACATTGGTGTGTAAGGTTTTCTCCGCCATAAGGGAGTTTGTTGACATAGTGAAGAAAACTCTCGAGTAGGTGACTCGGGGAGTGGAGTAGAAACAAGGAAGGTGACCTTGTAGCCTGATGACGTATAGTTTATATTTGGGCCATGAGCCCAAATGATAAACATCACTAAGGCCCAAGACCACCATGAGTGGGCTATTATAACTTGGGTCGCATTGATAATGGGATTGGGCTCACGTAGACCCAAGCCCAACCAAACTACTCGGGCATAGATAAGGATCTCCTAATTACGGAATAGATATCCTTAACTCGGATAACAACCACGCGTGCGAAGAGTAAGGAGCAAGAAACCTATGAGGATTCTGCACCTATATAAGGAATGACATAATTCTCATTAAAGGTACGATTCACATACCCTAAATTCTTTACAAGAACCCTAAAAACCGATTACTTACTCTCACGCCGGAGGATAATCGTGGGAGACAATCCCACGATAAGCCTAACGGTGTTTGTTTATTTTCTTAGTGCGCAGGTTTCAAGCATTAAGAAGCCAATTGGTACGAGAGCAAGAGCCCAAACTAGGAACGCCCAACTTTTGTATCAACAAGTGGTGTCATCCGTGGGACCCACAACTAAAGAACTAAGGAACTAGAATGACGAAGAATAAAAATTCAAGCCAGCGGACTCCGCAGTTGGAAAAAATGCGTGACCCCCAGAGGAAGAATCAACAAGATTCGACCCCTAGGCAGGCCACTGGGACAACCAGTGCGCCCGGTCACCAAGAAACGGGACCAACCCAAACTCTCCCAGTGGTGGAATTGCCTATAAGGACTACCCAAGTCACCACCATAGTCCCAAGCGTTGAAGAACTCCAGCGCACCCTTTTCAATACTCCTCACCAAACAGCACCTACAGTGGACAACACTGTGCCACCGGGCGCACCTAACAGAGATAGGATGCCCAATACTGAGGCAGATATTCTGGCAGATAATGAGGACGCGCCTGACCTAACGTTGAGTAATTTTGTATCCCAAAATTACGAAACTTTAACCGCCCTCATGCAAGAAGAAGCGAGGAGAAGGTCGAGTATGAGCCTGCAAGCCCGGCTCAACTTTGGTCCTGAACGCGAATCATCGCCGCCGTGCCACCTACGAGGAAGACGCGAAAATAACGAAAGACGTACCACTATCCATGATAGGCTGGGTACAACATCTGACTCACAGTATTCAGAGGAATATGAAGACGGTGAGAGGCGCACTAATGTTCATTCCAGACTTGGTAGTCGAGGGATACAAGACAGATTAGGACCTCAACATTCACCAAGCGAAGGTTCCTCCAGGTCTGGTAGCAAAAGAATTCACGACAGATTGGGGAGGAGAATATCCCCAAGTGAAAGACGCGAAAATAACGAAAGACGTACCACTATCCATGATAGGCTGGGTACAACATCTGACTCACAGTATTCAGAGGAATATGAAGACGGTGAGAGGCGCACTAATGTTCATTCCAGACTTGGTAGTCGAGGGATACAAGACAGATTAGGACCTCAACATTCACCAAGCGAAGGTTCCTCCAGGTCTGGTAGCAAAAGAATTCACGACAGATTGGGGAGGAGAATATCCCCAAGTGAAAGCCCCTCAAGCTCTTCCTCTGAAGGAAGCTGGCGCAAGCGCCGCAAAAGAGATTACTCCTCCTCCAACGACTCCTCGGACAACGAGGATAAGGAAACAGGACACTGGAAGTCTAGAGGAAGACGTCACGAAGAAGAAGACGAAGACATGTCTCTTCCGTGGTGTCGCCAGAAAGTTGATGCATTTACACGACGCATCAGCGATTACTCCGATCACAAAAGAAGGCGCATGCCCACTAATGTCAAAACATATGATGGAACAGGTGATCCGGATGACCACCTAAAAATTTTTGAATCGGCCGCTACCATCGAAAATTGGCCACAACCTGTGTGGTTCCATATGTTTAATTCCACCTTAGTAGGGAATGCGCGCACGTGGTTTAGCAAGCTCCCACGACGGGGCATTGGCGGGTTTGAAGAATTACGGAAAGCATTCCGTTTAAACTTCACCCAGAAAAAGAAGTGCGCTAAAAACCCTGTTGAACTAGCCAGAGTAAAACAGCGCCAAGGGGAATCAACCAGTGCTTATGTGGAACGCTTTAAAGATGAGTGCATACATGTCAAAGCATGTCCCGAAGTCCTAAAAATTTCAGGGTTCATGAATGGGATTAATAACCCAGAACTCATTCGGAAGCTAAACGACAAGGTTCCCCAAACCTTCGATGAGTTAATGAAGCGCACAAGATCCTTCATACAAGGAGAAGCAGCCGCTGCGGATAGCAAAAAAGGCTACTCAAATTATAGGCAACAAGAACAGCCTAGGAGACAGTCCAACGATCAGAATAGCAACCGCAGCAGGAATTATCGCAGTGGAAGAGAAAATGACAAATATACCCCTCTCACAAAGACTCCGAGGGAAATATTTGTAACAGAAGGTGCAAACTTCCCAAAACCTCCACCAATGCGTACCGCAGAGGACAAGCGCATAGGGAATGGATACTGCGAATATCACGGCCAAAAAGGCCATACAACCAACGAGTGTGTCCAGCTACGACAACTGATTGAAAAATTAGGGAATGGACCACCTCGTAAAAAACATCAAAGAAGGGAAGGACAAGCAAAGGAATGGAGGCAAGAAAGAACCTCCCAAAGGCAAAGCTGACATCATCTACATGATACAGTCATGGCAACGCAAGATAAAACAAAAAGTCAGTCAAAAATTCTCTCCAGAAAAAGAGATATCCTTCCCTACTCTAGTTGCGGACAACGCAGTAGTAGAGCCACTAACTATTGAAATACATACGGGGGGACATGATATCCACCGCATATATATCGATGGGGGGCATCCGCAGACATCCTATATGATCATTGTTTCAAAAGGCTACGACCTGAGATACAAAGTCAATTGATACCAGCCACAACTTCGTTGACTGGATTCACAGGAGAAAAGATTTGGCCTATCAATTGCGCTTGCTAGTAGTTGTGGGCGATGAACAACACTCAACAGCAACATGGATAAATTTTATGGTAATCAAGTCTCCCTCACCATACAATGGCATCATTGGGAGACCTGGAATATCATCCATGCGCGTTGTACCATCCACAGCACATGGGATGCTCAAATTTCCAGTGGAAGGAGGAGTTGTCACCCTCTACAACACCACGGCACCACCAAAAGAATGCAACGCAGTAACCAGTGAGGTGGAGAGTATTCCAGAACAGCGCACAGAAAAAACACCAAACTTAAAGGTCGCTATTCACCCCGATTACCCAGATCAACAAATTTCGATTGGAGGATCGTTATCTGACAAAGGTAAAGCAGCTGTGTGTGCACTCTTGCAAAAGAACCTAGATATCTTTGCATGGGAACCAAAGCACATGACCGGAGTGCCATGCTCTATCACGGAGCACAAGCTACAAATCCGACAAGGATATCCCCCAGTACGACAGAAGAAGCGCGGCCAGGCCCCAGATCGTGCAAAAGCTATTCTGGAAGAAGTACACAAACTTGTAGACGCAGGCATCATGCGCGAAGTATACTATCACGACTGGCTTTCTAATCCAGTGATGGTAAAGAAGAGTGATGGCAGTTGGAGGATGTGCGTGGACTTCACAGACCTCAACAAAGCATGCCCACAGGATTGCTATCCACTGTCGGAGATAGACTGAAAAGTAGAATCCCTGTGCGGATATCCTTTCAAGTGCTTCCTAGACGCATACAAAGGATACCATCAAATCCAGATGGCAGTAGAGGATGAAGAAAAAACAGCTTTCCACACAAGTTAAGGGGTCTATTGTTATACAAAAATGCCCTTTGGCCTAAAAAACGCAGGCGCAACATACCAGCGATTGGTGGACACAGCTTTCGAAAAACAAATGGGTCGAAACTTGGAAGTCTACGTTGACGACCTTGTCATCAAGAGCCACACAGAGGATGAATTGGTGCGCGACATCGAGGAAACGTTCAAAACATTGGGAAAAATAAACATGAAGTTAAATCCCAGGAAGTGCACCTTCGGCGCAACAGAAGGCATGTTCCTCGGATACTTAATAGAACCCGATGGAATCAAACCTTGCCCAGAAAAAGCAAAAGCTGTTATCGATCTTCCCTCACCGCACACACTCAAAGAAGTCCAGTCATTAAACGGAAAGCTAGCTGGGCTAAACCGTTTCTTATCTAAGTCAGCAGACAAATCACTCCCTCTCTTTAAAACACTCACGAAGTGCACCAAAAAGGGAGACTTTCGTTGGACTGAGGAAGCAGAAGAAGCTTTCCAACAGCTAAAACAGCATCTGGCATCACTCCCCAAAGTTGTCGCACCGCGACCAGGGAAAGAGTTAATCATGTACTTATCTGCAACCCACGGAGCAGTTAGCGTAGTACTATTGACAGATAGAAACTCCGTCCAAACACCCATATACTTTGTAAGCAAAGCATTGAAGAAGACAGAGACTAACTACAGCGCCATGGAAAAGCTGGTCTTAGCTCTAGTATTCGCATCTAAAAGAATGCGCAGATACTTTCAAGCACACCCAATAGATGTAATCACAGACCAGCCAATCAAACAAGCTATCTCTAAACCTGACGCATCAGGGCGGCTACAAAAGTGGAGTGTGTTGTTAAGTGAATATAACATCTCGTATAGACCACGCACTGCAATCAAGGGGCAGATATTAGCCGACTTCATTGTTGAAAAGCCAGATACCGATAGTCCAACTTCAACAACCAAAACAGATCTACAGGAACCCTGGATTCTGTTCACAGATGGATCCTCATGCGTGGATGGATCGGGCGCATGTCTTATTCTTACTAATCCAGAAGGAATGGAGTTCACCTACGCGCTGCGCTTCGAATTCACAGCCACAAACAATGAGGCAGAATACGAAGCCCTACTCGCTGGACTGCGTATTGCAATCTAAATGGGTGTACGCAACCTGGAGGCAAACGTGGATTCCAAGTTAGTAGTTAACCATGTGCTAGGTGAGTATGTATCCACAGTGATAGAAGAACAAGATCCTACGTGGATGACACCTATCATTGAATTCATCAGCAAAGGAGTCTTATCACAAGATCATAAGGACGCTCGAAGTGTGCGGCGCACAGCGCAACGACTTGAACTACGAGACAACATCCTATATCGACGTTCTCTCTTTCAACCTTGGCTCCGATGTGTTGGACCTCTTCAAGCAGACTACGTACTCCGAGAAATTCACGCTGGATCATGTAGCATGCACTCAGGACCACGGTCTGTTGTAGCGCGCACTCTACGGTCGGGATATTATTGGCCCACTATGCACCGCGACGCGTGAGACATGATAAAAAAAATGCAGCAATTGCCAAGTACACAGGCCAATCCCGCACCAGCCACAACAAGAGCTAACTCCCATCACCTCACCATGGCCATTCTACAAATGGGGCATTGACATCGCAGGCCCTTTTCCAGTTGCATCGGGAGGGCTAAAATTCCTCATCGTAACCATAGACTACTTTACGAAGTGGATTGAGGCAAAGGCAGTGGTGAGTATCACGGGCAACCAGGTAAAACGCTTTGTATGGGATAATATTGTATGTCGCTTCGGACTACCTGGAGAAATCATATCAGACAATGGGAAACAATTCTGTGACAACCCATTCAAAGATTGGTGCGCGCAATTGAACATCACAAAACACTTTGCTTCAGTAAAACACCCACTAACCAATGGTTTAGTTGAGCGCGCGAATCGCAGTCTCGGTGAAGGAATAAAAGCGCCCCTTGACAGACACAAAGGAAAGTGGGTGGACGAGCTATCACATGTCTTATGGGCGCATCGCACCACAATCAAAACCAGTATTGGAGACACACAATTCTCCCTTGTCTACGGAACAGAAGCCGTCATACCAGCTGAGATAGGAATGCCAACTATATGAACAGCAGAGGTCAACGTCACAACAAATGACGAGGAGCGGCGCATAGACTTGGACTTACTGGAAGAAAGACGTGAATGCGCAGCTATACGCGAATCAAAGGCTAAGGCAAAAATGAAGAAGTATTATGATGCAAAAGTCAAACATACTTCCTTCAGGCTAGGAGACTTCGTATACCGCGCTAACGACGCGAGCCACGCAGAAGACACAGGCAAGCTTGGACCAAAATGGGAAGGACCTTACGAGGTCACTGATGCACTAGGCAATGGTGCATACAGGTTGCGCGATTGGGAAGGTCACGACCTGGCGCGTACTTGGAATATCTGCAATCTCAAAAGATGCTACCTTTAGGCAAGGCTACGGCCCACAAACAGACAACTTTGCACTTTAGTATGTGCCTAATAATTGTTTGTTTTTCTTTTTCTTTTCTTTATTAGGAATTGTCTTTTTACTTTTTCAAAAACTTGCAAGTATCAATAAAACGTTATGGTTTCTAGCTAACTCCATAACACATTTTACTTTAATGCATACATTCTTATATGCGTCAATATTGTTGTACTATATTCCTTCCTACATGGTGTGCATGCACTAATTAAGACCCACGATAGCATAAAGGATGAGTAAACCTACTAATTAACTCGTTGAGTAAGAGGGTTGCAAACCCATCAACATTGGATCACGCATCCTTGTTAGGCGCCTTACTTTCAAGACGTTGCAGTAAGTTTCCCATGTGCATCCCACGAAGGATGCGCAATATTATGTACACTGTACAAGCTTAGCAAATTATAAGCCAAGACTCTTGGTCACATAATAAAACTTTGCAAAAATAATGCAAGTTTATACTTATAATTTATCTTAAGTCATGCACTTAATTTAAACATAACTCCAAAAAAGAGTATCTTATTTAATCTTTTTACATAAAAAGACAACAATCATAACACGCAAAAGATATACTTTGTTATTTATACAATAAATATACAAGTCAAAAAAAAAGCCTATATGCTATGATGATGCTCAGGACTATCTTCTGGAGCAACAGAGCTTCCTGCCTCTTGAAGCTTTCTCAAGAGCAACGCATCCTTAGGCGATACGGTCGCTACACTAACAAGAATCCCATCTGACCTGGGAATATGCACAGCGACCACACCGCATAAGACGGCCTTGCCCTTAATCCCTTTTTTCTTGGCAGCTCTCTCTGCGTGCAGCTCCAGCACCTCCTTAAGAGGAATCTCCTTTTCAAGAGCAAACGGATTCAACATATGGCGTGGCTGTGCAAAAACAGGAACCTGCAGTTGCGACTCATCAGGCCTGAGGATGTAGTCTGGCTGCGCTTCTGCATCCTCCAAGATATGGCGCCCCAGGGTCAACCCCTCCATAATTACCTTTATGGGGTTATCCTGGTCGCGCTCCAGCCGCGCAATGTGAGGAAGCTCAAGCAGCTTCATTCCCTCCATCGCCTTCATCAGCTCGTCAAACGCATTGGCATTGTAAGCAGGCACCTCAGCAAGCTCCACCTTCAGCAGCTTAGCCTCATGAAGCTCCTCCATGGCTTGCGCCCTACCACGCTCCACAACGCACTGAACCACCTTTCCAAAGGTCTCCAATACTTACGGAGACTCCAAGGTGCCCATCGCAGCCAGGCGCAAGCCATGACTGATCAACCACCTACATAAACAGGAACAAATTGCATTAGAAGAAACAAACCAACAAATATAATAAGGCAAAATTGCAGGAAAATATGTAAGGACGTACATGCGCTCAGCTATGGTAGACATCAGATGAGGGTATAATTCCTCATCATAGTCTATGCTCAGACCACGCAGCTTCTCCTCCTACACCTGAATAATCTTCTCCATGCGCAAGCGAAACTCATTAATGTTCGCAAAATGTTCATCCTTCTTCTCCTCAAGATACCTTACCGCCCAGGTAAGGTTGGCCCTAAACTGATAAAGTTCCCCGCGCGCTTGCTGCAGCTCAGCCATCGCGGTCAACTTTTGGTTAGTGACCTTATCTGCATGCGCCCTAGAGGACCCTACCTCCGCTTGCGCCTCAGCCAGTTGCGCACGAAGAAGAGCTATCTCCTCATCTTTTTGGGCAATAGTGCTACTCTCCCCGACGTATCGCGTCTTCAACTGAGCAACTAGCTCAGTTTGACGCTCAGCAGTAGCAGCCAACTCCACCAACAGTTGCTGCGCAGATACATCCTCAGCCACCTTCATTCCTTCCTCCTTGTTTTCATTCTGAGGAGGGACCACACTCTCCACAAAGGCAGCATCATCCTTCGCAGCATGGTCACTACAATGAATAAAGAAGCAAGTCAGCGCATATTACAACAAGTAATAATAAATATAAAAAGCATGAGGAATATCACTTATAGAATCATAGAAGCCTTTGTAGCCTCCTTATCCGCGCCAGAAGCGGATGTGTCCTCCTCTGCGGATGACTCTACATCCGCGATCAGATGCCGCCTCCTCTTGGAAGTACCACTGCCACCAGCCTCTCCTTTGCGCTTTAGATTCTGCGCTACCACCTCAGGCTTCAGTACCTCTACGCTGTCAGAAGACTCAGCTTGCAACTCCTCCACATGTGCAAGCTCCACAATTGGAGCCACGCTCTTTACTGGCGTCACAAGAAGAGGGGGCAAATCTTCATGACCAACTGGTCCCAACACAGTCAGATGCCCAGCAGTCGCATCCAAGAGTGGTTGCTCGTTCTCCCTCAGAGGGCGCACACCAACGGTCACCTGCTTCGGCTTCTCCAGCCTCACCACGGAAAACAAATCCATCTCTGCGCACACATGAACAAATAACAAAACACATATTAGTTATTAAAAGTGCGCATACAGAAAAACTTACATTATTGGAAGCGAACAATTAAAATGGATGAACACCCACCCCGGCCTTCCTCATCAATGAAGGTTGGCACCTCGTCAGCACCATGGAAGTAGTTGCGACTCAACCCCATGTGCACCAAAAAATCCTCAAGATAAGGGTTAATGGGGATGCGGTTGGAATCAATAGTCTGCGCATCCGCCAAGCTATACGAACCAGGGGCGGAGCGCCCATCCATCGGCAACGTTTCTTGAGTATAAAACTCAAATGGTGATGGAAACACCACATCATCCACCCAGAAAAAATACTCCCTCCAATGCCTCAGGGAATCTACCTTCTCGGTATAGCACTGAAGGCTCCCTGTGCGCTTCGCAAAGGATACCCATCCATGCGACCACGTTGTGTGGTAAAACGCACGGAATAGGGTCTATTGCAAGTAAACGACAGTTTACTTCAAAATTTGATATATTCGCCGCACCTATACAGTGCAGCTGAGAGATATGAAGGCGATAGAAATTGAGCACGTTACTCAAAAATATGGATATTGGTACGCGATAGTTAGCGTACTCAAAGAAGCGCGTGTATAACCCTATCTTCCCTTCGGGGAAATCGGCAATACACGCATAGACGTCCGGGGCCTCTGGATGTACATCCATAGGAATGAAGTAATCAGATGAGAACTGACGCACGTCATCCTCATCCATCGCAGAGCAAAACTCCTCTAATTGAGTGACCATTTTTACAGTATCACAAGATCTAATAGGATGCGCACATAGAATTACCTAATGACACAATTGATTTCTTTAAAAAACGCATTGAAGAAATGAGAAATGGTGAACGTGTGTTTTTTACTGTGTGTTTTTGGTAAAAGGGATGCGGTGACTCTTATATAGGTCATCCAAAAACCCTAGATGACGGCCACGTGGATCCCACTCATAAAACGTGTGGCTGAAATACAAAACGGTACATGCACTTTTTCCCGTTTTCCAAGGAACACGTGGACGCATCCCCCGTTTTCCGAGGCACTTTTTTGAAATATCTCGAATTAGATACATATTTCTTCATATTGGGCGGCAAATTTCTAAATTTGTCCCGCCACGCTTACCGCTGTTCTCACTAGTCTAGCATCCGTGGCTACGAGCCGCGCACACTAGACTGGGGGGACATGATGACGTATAGTCTATATTTGGGCCATGAGCCCAAATGATAAACATCACTAAGGCCCAAGACCACCATGAGTAGGCTATTATAACTTGGGCCGCATTGATAATGGGATTGGGCTCACGTAGACCCAAGCCCAACCAAACTACCCTAGCATAGATAAGGATCTCCTAATTACGGAATAAATATCCTTAACTCGGATAAGCACCACGCGTGCGAAGAGTAAGGAGCAAGAAACCTATGAGGATTCTGCACCTATATAAGGAATGATATAATTCTCATTAAAGGTACGATTCACATACTCTAAACTCTTTACAAGAACCCTAAAAACCGATTACTTACTCTCACGCCGGAGGATAATCGTGGGAGAGAATCCCACGATAAGCCTAACGGTGTTTGTTTATTTTCTTAGTGCGCAGGTTTCAAGCATTAAGAAGCGAATTGGTACGAGAGCAAGAGCCCAAACTAGGAACGCCCAACTTTTGTATCAACATAGCCGAACCACTATAAATCCTTGTGTTGTGGTTTGATCTTTCCAACTCTTTTCATTACTTACTTATTTACTCATACAATATTAGCTTAGTTAGTTAGTAACTATATAATTGTTCATATAGTGCAAGTATTGAGATCACATAAACTAGAATCGAAGTTTTTAAAACAAACTTGTTTTTATAAATTTTAAAACGGACGTAAAACTATTCAACCCCCCCCCCTTCTAGTTTTCCACAATTGGTATCAAGAGCCACGTCTTGCAAGATCTTTAAAATATATTGTATTTTAAAAATTGTAACGATCTATAGAATCTGAAAAATATTTAGAAGGGCAATCTATGCAAAGACCACCACTATTTGAAAGTGATGGATTTTTATATTGGAAAAATTGATTCGAAACTTATGTGAAATCAAAAGATCTAGATCTTTGGCATGTTATTACTAATGGTGATTTTTTACCTATTCAAAATAACCCCGAAACAAAAACAAAAAAAAAGATGAAATCGTACCTTTTGAAAAACAAAATGATGATTTAAAAAGAAAACTTGCTAAAAATAATGAAGCAAAAATGGTTATTTATAATGCGCTACCACGTAAAGAGTACGAAAGGATCTTTATGTGTGAAACCGCAAAAGAAATTTGGAACTCTTTATTAATAACTCACCAAGGTAATAATCAAGTCAAAGATAATAAAATAGATCTACTTGTTCAACACTATGAGCAATTCACGATTCCGGAAGAGGAATCAATTGATAATGCTTTCACTAGATTTAACACTATCATCACAAGTTTAAAAGCACTTGATGAGAATTTTTCTAGTAAGAATTTTGTTAGGAAGTTTCTTAGGGCTCTTCACCCAAAATGGCGAGCTAAAGTGACGGCTATTGAAGAATCAAAGAATTTGTCAACGTTGCAACTTGATGAATTAATTGGAAATTTGAAAGTCTACGAAGCAATTATAAAGAAGGACTCCGAAATGGTCAAAGGAAAACGAGAGCAAAGCAAGTCAATCGCCTTGAAAGCTAGAAGGGAATCTAGTAACGAAGATAGCTCATCTTCCGAAAGTGATGACGAAGAATACGCCATGGCCGTAAGAGATTTCAAGAAATTCTTCAAAAGGCGAGGAAGATTCGTTAGACAACCACACGATGAAAGGAGAGCACCTCAAAAGAATAAAGATGACAAGTATAGCAAGAATGAGAGAAAGTGTTTCAAGTGTGGTGATCCGAATCACTTCATTGGAAAATGTCCAATGATGACAAGAGATCAAAATCAAAGAGCATTTGTTGGAGGAGCTTGGAGTGATAGCGATGAAGATGAGAAAGAAACAACAAAGGAAGAAAAGTGTCTCATGGCAAAGACATCAAGTGAGGTACGTTCCGAAACTGAATACTTTAGTGATGAAAATCTATCATTAGATGAAAAAGATTTAGATAGTGAATACAATAGATTATGCAAACTAGGACAACAAGTAATGGCTAAAAACAAATCACTAGAATGCATAAACAACCAATTAGAAAATGAAGTACTAGAACTAAAAATTAAAATACATCAACTTGAAAAAGGTAAGGAAATTTTTTAAGAATGTAAATCATGTCAAGAGCTTAAAGGTGAAAACGAAAAACTCAGGGAAGAAATTTGCAAACTTGATAAATTTGAAAATAGTAGTCACTCACTTAGTAAAATAATAAGTATTCAAAGAGTATCCGGAGATAAAACGGTTTAGGATTTAACTCAACCAAAGCTTCAACAAGTGAAAATAAAAATGTCAAATTTGAAAGTGAACTCTAGGAACTAAAACCTCTAAAATCTAATCCTAAGTATATACTCATAAATGATAAGAAAATACCACTTACTAGTGATGAAGAAATGAAACCGTTTTATAAACCATCTTTAAAAACCTATGTTGGGTCGTCTAAACCTAAAACAAGATCTAAAACTCCACCACCTAGGAAACCAAATAATTCTTACCCTAGATCTAAAACACCTAAACCAAGAGCAAACCAAAATAGACGAAACTTTAACAATAATCAACAAATGTGGAACTTCAATCCGTGGGGAATGTTTCCACCATATCCCAAGTCAAATACAAAACATGTTCGGATCAAATAACTTTGGTCAAATGAGACAATGGGGACCAACGTAGAAAATTCGCCATTCAAACTTGGAAATTTTAGTTGTCACCTCTAGTTCGTACAATTCCTTGAAGACTTTGAAGAAAAACGCATTAAAGACGAAAGATACACATTTCCTTTTATTTCCTTGTCAAGAAATGCATGCTTAGTTTAGTCTCTAGTATTTATGTGATTTTGTTTAGCTTATAGTTTCTTCTAGATTTTATATCTATACATATATATACTCATCCATTTATATATATATATATATATATATATATATATATATATATATATATATATATATATATATATATATATATATATATATATATATATATATTTAGCTTTATAACCTAGAAAATTCATTTGTTGACTTTCTAGAACTAGAAATTGTTCGTTTACGGACCTTTTCTTTCCCCCCCTTTGCCTTCTTGAACTTCAATGTTCAACGACACTCATGTTGATGTAGAGAAATGAGTCGAAAAATCTATGGATGAAACAAACTCCCGTCTTCCGTTGCATACGTCTCCCTCCTATATTCTCGTCTTATAAGCCCATACTATATACGCGCATATATATATATATATATATATATATATATATATATATATATATATATATATATATATATACATACATATATATACTTATAAACCTTCCACAACTCTCTCGTCCACTTGACAACTTGATAAATTTCATCCGAAATGATCAAGAAATTTTAATTGACGAAATGTCAAGTAAAAGTGTCAAGTAATTCCTTTCATGCGAATACTCTCCAACGTATTTTTGATTAAATATAAATCTAATATATATAAATATTTTCTTGTTCTTTCCAGAAACCAAAACCACGAAATATCAAGTTTTGGAGGGCGGCCCCCTTAATGTTTAATGGGGCCGGCCATCTGATTGTTCCAATTCGTTTTCCCTCTTATTTCTTTTGCCAAACACTCCTCTTTCTCATTACCCCCATTTTCTGCTGCTGCTGTGACAAAAATCCAAACCCCAAAACATCTAAAACCACTTCCAAATCACATAATTCGGGTTATTTCGGAAAGGGCAAATTCATCTAACACGATCACCATTACATATTGTAAGTTTTTCATAACACATTTCATCTAATTCCATCTAATTTGGTCAAACTCAAGATTATGCATGTTTTAATAATTTTTTCAAATTCATAATTTCTTTCAAATTGGGTCTAAAATTTCCATAACTAAATACTTCCCTAAGGATTAGGATGCTTAATTAACACTAAAAACTAATATTTACAAACCCTCTTGTCGAAAATTGTTGAAAAATTTCATACACTCCTTTTCAAAAATTTTGGTAAACACATTGTTGAATAATGCTATAAAAACTTGTTAAAACTAATCATACTATATTTTTATAACTTGTAAAACATGAAACTATATTTTTCGACTAAGTAAAAATATTTGTGTAAACGATAAGAGGGTGTTTGGATTATGTCCAAATAATGTCGAAATTAAGTCGTTGTAATTTTTATAAAACGTTGTCAAGATTATAAACCTAAAACTAGTAATTCGGACTTGTCAAGATATATAATTCATATATATATATATATATATATATATATATATATATATATATATATATATATATATATATATATATATATATATATATATTGACATACTAGTAGTGTAAGTGTCTAGTTAAGGAAGCGTTTGGTTTAGTACGAAAAATGGCATTTTTGAGTCAAAACATAAACCATCCTTTTCGAAAACAAATCACATGCATAAGAAACTCGTAAGAAATGGTTGGTTTTACAACCTAAAGTAAATCTAGTAAATTTCATGATATATTAAGATGTTTAAAAGGGCGTTTGGATTTGTCTATAACTACTTGCTAAACATCATAAAATATATCTAGAACGAGTTAAAAATAAAAATAAGGAACATGGTAAACTACTTCTTAGGATTATCGTCTTAGAGTCAAAGTATGTTTACGTTCCAACATAAGTCTTAACAATATATACATTTTTATTTTTCTTTATATTTATTTTGGTCTTTTGTATTGTTGTTGTGTTTAGGTGAAAATGCCAAAAGTGACTACCGAAGATCTTTCCCTCACTAAAAACTACATTCCTAAAGTTTCCCAAATCCCTACTATATCTCCTTCCATTGGACGTAGATATCATCAAATTGAAGATAGAAACGTTCATGAGGGACGTGTAGTAGATCTAGCTTATGCTCAATCCAACTACATTGATCGCTTGTTTACAAGCATCAACTTCAATTGCCTCTTTGAAATCAATGAACCCATCATTCCTAGTTTCATAGTTGATTTCTATAGCCAAGTCACGGTTCAAACCAATGATCTTGGTGCCATCACCATCTCCTTCATGATCCAAAATGAATTTATCACCTTAACTCTCGACCAATTCGGTCAAATCCTCCAAATTCCTTTTAGAGGTCAAGTCGTTTTCACAAACGAGTGGGACCTCGAATCTCTACATCGTTGTCGACCAACCTTTGGTCCATATCTCTCTGACATCCCTCATCCCGACGAAATTCGCCAAGTCCTTGGTGTAGAGCGTGAGACTACAACCCGAAAAATAAAATCGAAAAATGTCCAAATCTCTTCATACCAAATTCTCCTCAAGGAATTAGGCCCCCACATGAAGCGTTATTAAGAACTCATTCGTGAGAATGCGTTCGGTACCGGAGGTCACCGGGACCATCTCCCGGCGTGCCTTGCTCACATGTTGTATTGTATCGTTGTTGAAAAGCCATACAATTTGGCCTACTTCTTTAACAAACGGATTGAGTGTGCTAGAAAAACTCCCAAAGCCAATCTTCCATATGGAATGTTTCTAACTCGCCTCTATCACCATGTTATCGAGTTCTACCCTGATCTTGACAATAGCATCTACGAGTCCATCTATCCCTCCTTACGTCCTCTCGCTCTAAAACAAACTCGACGAACTCGAAGTGACAAGGGAAAATCTTGTCGTCATAGCTTTCACGGTTCATCTTCTCGACAAGACGATGATGATGAGGATGGAAACACCCATGGTGCTAGTACCCCTTCGTTCTCCGAGTTCGTTGATAATCTAGAGGATCTCGACTATCCCGAGTATACAACCCCATCTCCTAGCGATCAAACCGACGAAGTACTTCATGAACGAACAACCGAGGTGCTTAGACGACATAAGAGTTTGCATGAAGAAGTTAGAGGTGGCTTCAAATCCATCGGGAAGACGTTGAAGGGTATCTTCGGGAAGAAAAGGAGATGATGGAGATTAGCTTATGATTGTTCAACAATATTTATTTTTATGACTTTTGATCGTCGATTTTTATGTGCTATTTGTTCGAATTATATTCGGAAGTACTTGTAATTCTCTTGGATAATTGTTTGGATGCTTGATTAGGTTGATAACTTGCTTTATTATGTTTAATATATGCTTATGATTGCATGTTTTATCACTTAATCTATATATTTGCTTGCATGCTTAGCTTATGTATATATATATATATATATATATATATATATATATATATATATATATATATATATATATATATATATATATATATAACATGTATGCTTTCTAATAGACCAAAACAAATGTGAAATGTCCAAACAGAGCTTGCTGCAAAAATAAAACAGAATATTACGTTTTTCCAGAAAAATTTTGAAAATTTTTGATTTCTAGGTCGTCAGATGGGCGGCCCCCTTAAATTTAAGGGGATCGGCCTGCATTTAAGGGGACCGGCCACCCATACAGTAATTTTTACTGTTTTCTTTTGCATCTTGTGACTTCTTTTGCTAGTCTCAGCTACCATTTCCCTTTAAATCTAAACTGCTTTTGGTATCTAACCATTTATTTTCAAATTAATTCCATTTCTAAACATATTTTCATACTATATAATCCCCATGCATGTTTAATTCACATTCCATCACCCTCAACCTTCATCAAACCTCATCCTTTCATCATGTCATCACCAAGAACCACCTACTCAAACAATGCCAAGAAACACTAACTTGTCATTATTCCACCAAAATAACTCTTCATTGATCTCACCAATGAAGACAACACCACTCCATCACCACCACCTCAATGCTTATCTCCTAGTGCACCAAATGCACCTTCCAAAACAACATCAACAAATGGAACCTCCACTTCTTCCATGCCATCCACTTCATCCATAAATGACTACATAAACACCCACTTGTCTCCTCCACCAATAGTTCAACCACCACAACCTACCATTGAAAACACAAATCTTGCATTAACCCTCTCAATATCACCATTAACACCTCTTGATGCACACTTCTCATCATCCCCTATCAATCCACCAACCTATAACCCCGTCCCATGGAGCTTACTTGAAGCTCATGGTGACACTTGCCTTTGTTGCATCCACAACCGAACAATTGTGTTTAGACTAAGAGATGAGATGCAATACATGTTTTCACACATTGAAAACTTGTTGCATCAACTACAAACCACCACTACTACAACTCCACCACTACCAACAACAAACACACCTCCTCCATCACCATCAACAAACACTCCTCCACCATCACCATCTCCATGATCACCATCAATTCCACCCAATTAAACATGCTTGGTATTTTGCAAATAAAATTGTCTTAAATCATTTTGTATGGCAAGCTCTAGAGAGGACCTTCATGTTAGAGCTTTGGTTTATTTTAGTTATGATTGTAAGCCTTCAAGGCTTTTATTATTTGCACTACTTGGTTAATCATTTAGTTTGTTGATGTAATGCTTGTTGTAACCTTTTAATTCTATCAATGATTATGGTTATGTTTAGTTTCTATTCTTGCATGCTATATATATATATATATATATATATATATATATATATATATATATATATATATATATATATATATATATATATATATATATATATATATATATATAATATGTTACTTGTCCACTAAATATTTTTTGCAAGAATTCCATATCTCGATTCCTTTTTGACCTCAAAACGAGGGGGAGTATACATCAAGGGGGAGCTCCAATTAAATCGGGATAACCTTTTTGATGCTAACAAAAAGGGGGAGAATTGATATAAACTCACAATAATACTTGTATATATACTAATTTTCGCTTAATGAGTTTAGATTTTGTAATCATCAAAAAGGGGGAGATTGTTGACATAAATAATGCATAAAAACGTTATTTATATTTTTCGATATCTCTATGTTTTGACGATCACAAAATGTAAAATCATCAAACGTAAGATTACTACGTAAACAAGTATTAAGCTAGTTTATATCATTATATCCAACTTAATCACTAAGGTATGAATAAATAAGTGCTTAATACATCTCATGATCAAAGGGGTATTTAATTAATTATTACAAAGTTTATTTAATTATGTAAACATATTATATATTTTTGAAAAACACTTTTGATAATAAAGAAAAATGTTTTAATCATACTAAATATATGAATTCAAATTTTTAACCAAAATCAGTTAGTTTTTCACCAAATAAACTTTCCCCACTAAAAGACAGAGTTTCTGGCCGTTACAGCTAGGCGGCCCCCTTAAAATTAAGGGGACCGGCCATGAATTAAGGGGACCGGCCAGGCTCCTGTGTCAGAATCTGTCAGAATTTTTCTCCTATAAATACCACGTTAAATCTGGTATTTTCCCCCACCTTTTGCACGAAAATTTCAGATCTAAAACTCTCTAAACATCTTCCAAAACCCTTTGATCATTAGATTACTAATCCTTGTTTCAAGTGATTCAATCCCTTCTCATCCATCCTCATCCAAAGTGTAAAAGAAGAATACTCCTTCTACAACTAAGTTCAAGAAGTATTGAAGAGTAGTTGTGTATATTGTGTATATTATTTGTGAAGTTGTGTTGTGCTTGTAATAAGTAGTTTAGGAGAAAAAGAAGTTGTGTAGGGAGAAGAAGTTGTTTGGTTGTGAAGAAGATTGGTGTGAAGAAGATTGGTGTGAAGTAGATAGGTGTGAAGTAGTAAGTGGTGAAGTAGATTGGTGTGAAGAAGTTGTGTAGAAGTTGTGATCAAGTTGTGACGTAGTTGTGGTGTGTACATTGGTGTGTAAGGTTTTCTCCGCCATAAGGGAGTTTGTTGACATAGTGAAGAAAACTCTCGAGTAGGTGACTCGGGGAGTGGAGTAGGAACAAGGAAGGTGACCTTGTAGCCGAACCACTATAAATCCTTGTGTTGTGGTTTGATCTTTCCAACTCTTTTCATTACTTACTTATTTACTCATACAATATTAGCTTAGTTAGTTAGTACCTATATAATTGTTCATATAGTGCAAGTATTGAGATCACATAAACTAGAATCGAAGTTTTTAAAACAAACTTGTTTTTATAAATTTTAAAACGGACGTAAAACTATTCAACCCCCCCCCCCCTTCTAGTTTTCCACAATTTTCTTCACTTTTATGCTTCAAAAACGTCCAAAATACTCCATTTTTCAGATTTCTCTCCAAAAGTACCTAAAATGACAAAATGAACGATTTAGGGTAATATTTGATCAAATAATCACGAATTCGGGCTTAAATGACCCCTTAAAAGCGGTACACTTTTCGCCTCATCAAATACATCTATATGGCGCAACCTGAGGGGTTTGTGAATCCAGAGTTTTCAAATGGTGTATATAAACTTGAAAGATCTATTTATGGATTGAAGCAAGTATCGCGACAATGGAACAAGAGATTTGATGCTGAAATTAAAATGTGTGGATTTACTCAGAATCTCGATGAGCCATGTGTATATCACAAAGCTTGTGGGAGTGATGTAATTTTCCTTATTCTATATGTTGATGACATATTAATCATGGAAAAAGACATTCCAAGTTTGCAAAAGGTTAAGGCATATCTTAGAAAGTGTTTTTCTATGAAGGAATTAAGATCTATAGAGATAGGTCAAGGCGGTTAATTGGATTAAGTCAAAGTGCTTACATTGATAAAATATTTAAGAGATTTTATATGCAAAATTTCAAGAAATGATATTTACCTATTGAAGTGAAACATGGCTTAAGCAATGAGTTGTGTGCTGCAACACCTGCTGAGGTGACACGCATGAGCAAAGTTCCTTATGCTTCGACTCTAGGATCTATTATGTATGCGGTGAGATGCACAAGGCCAGATGTGGCGTTTGCTCAGATCTAATCTTGTTAAGGTAATCTTATTAAACAATAATCTTACCATATATATATATATATATATATATATATATATATATATATATATATATATATATATATATATATATATATATATATATATATATATATATATATATATATATAGGGTAGGGTTATAATAAAAAGTCTCTTAAAATAAAAAGTCTGGAAGGCGAATTTTGGTGCATCACAGTTATAAAGTTACTGCATCACATTTTTAAGTCACTGCATCACAGTTATAAATTTTAGTGCATCACAGTTATTGCATCACAGCTATAAAAAGTTACGACATCACAGTTAGTGCATTGCAGTTATTAAGTTATTGCATCACATTTAAATTCACTGCATCATAGTTATAAATTTAGTGCATCAGAGACTTTTTATTCTTTTTATTTTAAGACCCTTTTTATTTTAACCCAAACCTATATATATATATATATATATATATATATATATATATATATATATATATATATATATATATATATATATATATATATAAAGAAGAAGAGAAACTAAAATATGTAAACAAGTATCTATATTTAAAATATCTTTATGTTAAGAATAGATAAATGCTAGTACTAATACATACCAATATTGAAATCTATAAAAAAATAATAAGAAAAAAAAAACCTGAAATCATTAAAATATGAAATCTAGTAACTTTTAGAAAGGAATTGTAAGTAAAATATACCACTTTATAATTAAAATAATAAATACTGAACCCACAAAATCAAAATCAAAATTAAGAATAATTTTCAGATTATCATGTAAAAATACTAACAAATTCATTCATAGATACAGCAATTAGCTAATGAAACCAAGCATCTTTGTGGTGCATTTGCAGATACAGGGATGGGGTGTGCTTTGACACTAAACCCCCTCGCCAAAACACTCCCGGCGAAGACATTAATGTTCTTTCCTACTCTTGGGTCACTAATAGGGATACAAATTTTCATCCGTGCTGTAGTGATATTAAATCTTTGATCCCGTTAATGCTTGTATAAGACCTCGTTTGTCACTAATGTCATATAGGTTATTTTTGCTAGTTTGTATTAGATGGTTTATCCCGTTAATGCAAGAAGCTACTATGTATAATGGTTTATTGTTGAAATTTAACCAATAACTCACGCGAAATGCATGATTCAGTGACTCATAAATGTATAATGGTTTATTGTTGAAATTCTTACCAAAAGCTAGTTAATCTCCATGAGTTGTTACTTGCTTTGAATCATATACGTTATACTTGCTTAATCTTTTCACTTAAGAAACAATAAACCGCAGATTCGCAAACATTGCATATTACAATAAGGGTTAATTCTTTCAAAACGTATTATACTTGTCAAAAAAATCACTTTTGCGCAGCGAACAAAAAAAAATACTTATCTGAGCAATAATGTTGACATATTTGTCTTTATTTGAGTAGTAAAGACAAATTTTTTTTTTGTAAAGACTATTTTACCCTTAAGTTTTTGTAATTTGCATCTAAAGTCCCTATTTTTTTTCCAATTTTTTTATTTGAAATTTTTTTTTCGTAAATATTTTTTTTATTTTTAGAAAATATTTTTATTTCGAAAAAAAAAATTTCAAATTTTTTTTTTCGAAAATAGTTTTTTTTTTTCAAATTTTTCGAAAATTTTTTTTTCCAAATTTTTTTTTCCAAAAATATTTCATTTTTAAATTTTTTTTTTCAATTTTATGTTTTTAGAAAATATTTTTTTTTTCAAAAATATTTTCTATTTTTAGAAAATATTTTCTTTAATATATTTTTTTTTCAAATTTTTTTTTTCGAAAATATTTTTTTTTTCAAAATTTTTTTTTCGAAAATTTTTTTTTTTCAAGTTTTTCGAAAATATTTTTTTTTCAAATTTTTCGAAAATATTTTTTTTTCAAATTTTTCGAAATTTTTTTTTTCCAAAATTTTTTTTCGAAAATATTTCATTTTTCAAAAATATTTTTTTTTCCAATTTTTTGTTTTTAGAAAATATTTTTTTTTCGGAAAATATTTTTTTATTTTTAGAAAATATTTTTTTTTTCGAAAATTTCACGAATTTTTTTTTGAAATTATTTAAATAAAATTAAAAAAAAAAGAATTTAAAAAAAATCAGAAAAATAAGAATTTCGGAAAAAAGAATTGGAAAGAGAATAAGGATGGGGGACGCAATTTTCGCAAACCAACAGGGACCATTTATGTAATTTAGGATAAGGACGTTGTATGCAATTTTCGCAACCAACAGGGACCATTTATGTAATTTGAAAGGGTAAAACTGTCATAATACTTAAAGAAAGACAAAAGTGCCAACATAAGTGCTTAGATAAGATTTTTTTTTGTTCACTACTCAAAACTAATATTTTGGGCAAGTATAGTACGTTTTGCCATAATTAACCCTTACAATAAACCATTTTTATAACTAGATAAACCATCAACTAGCAAAATTTTGTGAAATTATTAACAAAACAAGAATAAATTGATTATATAAAGTACGTACCTTCAGGATATATGGGTGATGGACCAGACAAATCAAGCGAGACGATCTCCTCTTCCACATTGTAGAAATCATTATCTGGACGATATGCATCACAAACGGTCTGAAATATCAGAATTACACCAAGTATATGAACTAAGTGCCTCAATCGAGGAAGAGAAGACATTTTTTTATCACTCAAACAAAATATCGTTAAAGGAGTAATTGGGATGCAATGAGTGTTGTTAAGAATCAATCTATATATATAGGTGAGAAATGTATTGGTGGTTACACTAGCTATGTTTGTGCTCACTAATTCTAGTATGAGATTATGAAATATATAACCTAAAAGATTTTACATATAGTCTATAAGAAAACAAGATTTACTTATTACAAGAGATTGTGAAATATACATATGCATTCGAAAAGATTTTATATACCACACTGTATATAAAAGAATAATATTTACTTGTAAGGTTCTTTGGTATAGCACCGATTTATGTAGTTGGTTAAATTGGTTGTAATTCTCTCCATAAATAGTCATGCCACAATTGGTTTGCTTTGTTCTAAGGCATTAATTAGACTATTAATTAGTACGGTACATTTTTGGGTTATACATTCTGGTCACGTACGTATAATTTGTAGTTCAGAGGATACCATTTATAAGGAATTCACAATAGATATAACAGTAAGAAACTAACAATGCAATCAAAGTAAACCTGAATAAGTTTATACAGGAACAACAAACCAATAAGACCGAGTCTCATGTTGAACACGATTCCCTTAAAACAATTCCGTGTACAATTACCACGGTTGTTTCCCAGGTTACAACGGCCCAAAGCAGTGTACTGCCGGAATTGACAATTTGTCCGAAACTTTCTTGGAATCATTATGAGTATGTTTGGATAAAAAAGGAGCTAGTAAACTGTGAAGTTATTAGTCTCATGCTATTGAACTTGAAACCTGAATATATACAACTTCAAGTAGCATATGATGTAATGATAGAAATCAATTAGGTTAATGACTCATCAAATTTCTGTTATAAATCATTGAAAAACAATTCATAACAGCCAACTTAAATGCTATTATGATTTGATTTCTAACATAAGTCATAACTCACATTCAACCATTTTCCTCCATTTGAGGAAACTCGATATCTCATTCATACAATTTCTGTTTTGGACATACAAAGGCTCGTTACGAAGCTCTCACAAAGGACTACGTAACTATATAAAGCCTTAATCTTAATAATTATATTAACCAATAATTATATATGTCCAAAGTTAGTGAAAATTTATTTTCTTTTCACTAAATTTTCCAACATAATCTTGTGGCATTATAAATTCACTTATTTATTTCGTCTGCTTAGTTATTGCCTTATTGATTTGTTTCATCATCATATATAGTACATTAGTACTTAATCCGTAATATAAATGTTTTCTATCGATATATTCAGCACTAGGTATTATTTGATTTATTAAGAATATAGTTGTACTAAAAAAATACAAATCACAACTCAATAGACAAATGTAGGGTGACAACACATAAACAAAGTTGTCATTACAAATCAAAGCCTTTCTTTAACGGCAAACAATAACAACTTGCAAAAGCAACATAAAAATGTAGATGAACACACACCCACACTATTAATGGCTACACCGATATACAGACTAAGCCTAAGTAGTATAGTCGACCAACCAAATTGCCCCTAAAAGGACAGTCAACAATATATTCCAAAATCAAACCAATCACAATGCTGCTTGACAAAGCAACTTAAAGGCTTTAAAAGACCGTGTTAGATCGGTTAGTTGGCCAACTAACCTACATAACATAGGTTACTTTAGTTGGCCAACTAACCAATCTAACAGACTGTAGCCTCGGGGACCGTAGCCTCGGAGTACCCTTGTACGTTCTTTTTATAGAATTATTCTTTATATCTATCAAATAGTTAGAATGGTTTAGGTGGGACGCTAAGCTACAACTTTGCTGACCTTCATCGTCCTAAGGTCATATTGTTCGTAAACGGGTAACTTAAGAGGTTTTTCCCTTGTTATAGTAGAAATCCCAAATATTCTCGAAGCACTCTCTTATAATGTGTGGCTTTGACTCAAATATATGCTTGGCTAACCAACGTATCCTGGTGACCGTTTTCAACCCGTTCACCAAAAGTCATTTTGTTCATCTTTTTATAGTTTAACACATTGACATGATACACAACCCAAATTAAACTCATCAATGCAATGATCCACATCACAAGGTGCTTTTCATTTTTTCTTCTATAAAGATAGATAATCAGAATTCTTCAATACTAAAACCAAGCAAGACAGATGCCTAAAGATTTCGTTCAAATGAAGGACCACAAGCAACCTTCATGAAAATTCCGTTAAAGCATAAAACGAAAAAATATTTTGTATTCTACATAAACATGAACAAAAAAATGAAATGTATCAATACATGCATACACAGAGAGAGATGCCTAAAATCCAATTCAAACAAGAGTCCACGAATACTCTTCATGAAAATTGGATCGAGAACATGATAGGCTGTGATAGCGTTGACATAAACAAATAAAAAGTTACAGGTGAACTCTTTTTAGCACACATGAATGAAATACTTGTTATTACTGAAGATGAAACTTGATATTACTAAAATCGCAGTTCGATCAGCACCAAAATCATAAGCAACCAAACAGAAGCTAGCAGCCTAAAACATTATGAAATTTGATTGTCCTTCTAGCGCTATGTTCTAACTGGTTTCTTTTTCCTATTTTTCTTAGCTGGAATACCAACATACTGATTGCATTTGCATCCCCTTTTTGGTCTTGCTTTGAAGAATAATGTGCAAGATATTTTGACAGCTTCCTGCCTTTGATTAGGTTCTAGTGCATCACCCTGAAGACCCGAGATCTGACAACAAAATGTTCATAACATATCATAAGCTAAAACAGTAGTAGAATTTAAAATCACTATGTCATGAGTCCAAGAAAAAATATATATATTACCTTAACAGGATAGGTAAGTCATCTTTGGATGCAGATGGAATATGTACAATGTGACTACTGCAATTATTATTCACCGCAGCAACCAAGGCCTCAAGTTTATCCTTCCTCTCTTCGTCCTCTTCACCAAAGTTGACGACATCAACAGCTATACTTTTATCTTTAAACTTCTTTCCAATCAATTCCAAATCTTCCTTATTGTCTTTTACGGGACTGAAAAAGAAGAAACACACACAATACATTAAAAAAAACAAAACAAAAAAAAAAAAAACAAAAAAAAAAAAAAAAAAAAAAAAAAAAAAAAAAAAAAAAACACACACATTTGTGCAACATGCATACCCTCCGGCGAATACAACAAGCCTTAATCGTAAATCATTGGAGGTTAAATAAGCACCCGCAGTTATCTCAGCAAGCTGTAATCCGTGCTTCAAGTCTAAAGGACCGTCAACATAAACCAAATCTGAATATGACAATAGAAGAATACTTAAACTTGATGATTTCATCTAGGGATGATCATTTCGAACCGAATCCCGGAACCGTACCGGTACCGTACCGAAACGGTACTGTTCCCGATATACGGTACGGTACCGGTACTACGAAATAAGGAGGAAAAAAAATCGGGACCACTAATTCGGTACGGGACCGGTACCAAATCAGGAAATTCCCGAAAAAAAGGGGAAAAACCCGATTTCCCGGTACCGATACCGGTACCGGTATCCGAATCCCGTTCGGTACGGTACCGGTACCACTAATTTATGCTCGGAAAAAATTCGGTACCACCAATTCGGTACGGGTTCGGTACGGTACCGGTACCGTGCTCATCCCTAATTTCATCCATAGTACAAAAATTCAACCTGCCAATGATAATTTTATTAGAGAAGAGAAGCTAACCATGCATGCAAGACATATGTTTACAACGATTATAGGAAGGATCCGCCAAAATACACATGGTTCCCCCATCGATTTCCCCAGCAAGTGTTGATACGCCCACCAAATTCTTCGGATTAGACTGTAATTAGCAATCTTACAAGATATCAGCAACCGATAGTAATAATAATATCTTGAACTAAAGAGGAAAAAACACGTACCTTGATTTTATCCGCATAAAGTTTGTGAAAAACATCAATTTGAAACGAAAATCTATTCTGTTCTTGGAGCATCCATTTAGTATTATCGACACACATCATTATAACCTGGTTGTTCCATATATATTACAACACAATTAAAAACCATAGATAGTTTTTTTCAAGAAAGAAAAGATGCATATATAGACGATGAACATACCTCGGTGCGAACCATAGTTGAACAGCAGTAATATGCGTATTCCCGAACAAACTTCATAAGTAGAGGATTAGTTGTTATCATAATTATATTTTATAGATAATATGCATTCTATCTGAAATTGATTAACAAAAGACCATATGTTTGCCAAAGTAGCGATTTGATTCATACCAGACTATGTAAAACTGAATACGATGTGGAAGAGATACTCCAATTAGGGTTCTTGATGATAAAATATCGAGTTTTGGCACGTACGATTAAAGGGATATGAGTTATGTACTTATGTACAAGTTGGGCTGTTTTTATTATAAACTTTCCAAATTCCTTATCTTTTATATAATAAAAAAATTACATCATTTCAAGTTTTTTTTTCGAAACAATGAACCAATAGGAATGCTCGATTGATATGATTGGCCAATAAAAAGTTAAAATTGAATTGATTTTTGTCAAACTTTAATAAATTTGGTGAAGAATTTGATTGAGAAAAAAAAACACATAAAAATATATGTGTCAAATTTATGAAAATAAAAACTTAAAAAAAGAGAAGGCAATTAATAAAACATTAATGGTTGAATTTTAAATATATTATGTATAGTTAAGTGTAAAATTATAAATCTTCATGTTTTTTAATAACTTTATATAATAAACAAATAACCCCTTACACTTTATACCCCCTAACTTTATAATATGAACTTTGTTTACAATTACATTAGTATTAATATTCGTTTGAGACTTTTATCAATTAAACTTACAAAATTTATAAATATATGAATTAGTTTTAATATACGTTAAATACTTTTAAAATAAATATTAGTTTCAACTTTCATCTATTAAAATATCTTTTTAATATTTACGTTAAATATAAATAAGAACTAATGTTATCATATTTAAAAGTTTAATATATACGTACACGGGTTTGAATATTAAATACAGTTAAATTATTATTAACGGTAAGTACGCGTTGCTGTTTTATTATAAGGAATGTACGATTGAAAGGATATCGAATTAAATGATTGCACCATAACATAACTTTGCTTAGTTACATGATATGTCACGAGATTTTTTTAAGAAAATTGTGTTGTTTTCTTTATTGCTTGCGAATGTGTCTTTTTTATTTTGTTATGTAAATATGGGTTATTTTTATGTTGGGGGACCAATAAGTTACTTTTCATAATTCAAAAATTTTAATTATAACCATTAATTTCTACAAGAGTTAGTGAATATATATATATATATATATTTTTCTTATGTGATTTTTATTTTTGTTTCATGTGAGTATAATTTACAAGATTCCAATTCAATTTGATAGTTCAAACATAACTTAATTATATTTTTTTTCAGTAACAAACCGAAATTGATTCTTAATGATTCCATAAAAGTAGTGTATGCAATGGCCATAAGAGTGGAATGAAAATTATGGTCATATAGAAAATTTCTGAATTTCTTCTACTCCAAAGTTGAAAGAAGGGGTTGGTGATACTATCAAATGGACATGTATTTGTGTAAAAAACTAGATCACTAACATTTCAATCGATCTATCTCTGGATTATACGATACTTATTCACGGGCACTTCTGGTTAAGCAAATTTAAATTTTTTTCTACCAAGTTAAAATTTTCTTTGATCTTATAAGTGCGTATGCCTTTTAGTATTTGATTATTGTTCTAGTCATTGAAACATGTTTATGAGTATATCAAGCCTAGTATTCATGTATTGACTAGGAAATCATAGAGTTTATCATTCAACGAGTTAGAGAAACATGCTAAAACAATATTAGAAGAAACAAGGCAGTTGAACTTTTAAATTAAGTTACTAAATCAGTAAATCTGTTAGGCGAAAAACAAACGGAAATTTTTTAACAACGATTAATTTATATAGAAACATAGTAGAACCACAATACGAAGGATACAACGAGTACATACATGCAGTGATTGATACGCGGGATGCTATCAATTTTCTTTTAATTTCATACTTTCATTCTAAGCGTGTTTAGAGAAATCTAAATAACTCGAAGAAAAACACGGAAGAAAAGAAGATCAACAATCAAACACTCTCATCTCCATTCCAACTAGGTTTCATCTTAGGGCCTGCAGGTCCTTCTTGTGCAAATAGCTCTTGGGGGAGCTTATTCACCAGTCCAAGCGCAATCAGTTTGACATAAGATGGAATCGGCAAGAGCATTATAACCAGCCTGGCATGCTTCTTCCATTCAATATTTATTCTAGGACCCCATCTCCCTGTATAATCCAACCATGGTGGTGGGACAACAGAGTCAGCTCCGTAATCAAGAGAAACAATTTCATAGTTCAATGGTGATGCGAGTATATCAAACACATGATCGCTTTTGGCAGCCTCGTCCACGGGACCAACAACATTGAAGGAGAAGAGTGATAAATTTTTTAGATAAGCACTTTTGAATATACGGATAAGAATTTGTTTGTCACTTGCGTCAAGAAGGTCTTCTGCATTATAAATTATGGTTTTAGTTGGAGCATTATAGAATGCATGACCATGTAAAGACGCATACACCATTGGCCTTCCATCTATATACTCAAATTCATTAGCAGGTATCCATTTTCCCTTAGCGTGTTGAGATAGATAGATTGATGATAAACTCCTGCTAACGTTATCGATCCTTAACCTTATATGTTCCCAGTCACCAACATGTTCTCCCACCTTCTTAAGCTTAAAGATGAGAGGTCCAAGTTGAAACTTTGCTCCACCATTAAAAGGGTAATACAACCATATAACTACATCAGTATAGTTACCGGTTACTCCAGGTTTTGCATGTATATAAGCAACTGTATTGGTCAAGGACCCATTTTTCACCATATCATGTAAAGGTTGATCAGAAGGGAGGTCTAAGAAGGCACTATCTAAGCTACCATTGTGTGGAAGGTTATCACCATCGTTAATGATCACATGAGGTTTTGGATCAATAATCCGAGCCCCATTTTTAAAAAACCACGAAACAGATGATGGAAAGAATTCTTCTTCAGGATGGAAGTAGATCAAAGGAGCAAAAGTACTTATCATAACTTTAATTTCTTCAATAGTAGGACGAGGAGAATAACCATCTTTCTTGAATTGCTTAGCTTTAAACCCTTCAAATTTTCCGATTATCCGATGTGCAAACTCTCCACCTTTACCTGGAAATGTTGATTACAATCTGTAAAATTAGTCTTTTTCAGTTAATGCGTACTTCTAATCAGTGGCGCAGCTTCATAGGGGGGGGGGGGGGCGGCCGACCCCCCGAAATTTTTTTTGTGATGTAGGGGTATATAGTTTTCGTGTAGAAAAATTTCGGTATTTTCGGTTTCGCCCCCCAATTTAATTCGGTTTCGACCCCCCATAGTGTTAGGAAAAAAAAATTTTAGATCCCGACCCCCCACTCGAAAAATCCAAGCTTCGCCACTGCTTCTAATTACGCATGAAATGTCTTAAAAACATGCACATTAGCCATTCGATTAAATATGTCATTCACTCAAACATAAATGTTTGAATATATGAATCAACTCGGATTACTAAATGCATATCCATTGTCTCTAGAATTTATCATTAGATGACGTGCAGATATGTGTCCATATGTTAATTTCATAATACTGTGGCCTGGCGCTTCAGAATTATTAGCCATCTATCCTGATATCCAACCGAAAGAATATGATTTGCCTTTGATTACGTACCAGTCTAATAAAATCTTTTGTCGTTGATTCTGAAATGCAAACCTATAGTATATTTCTTCATTTAATCATATGAAGTAGTCACTACACACTGGTTATTCACGTATCTAATTACTAAAATGTTTTCTTATCAACTACAAGTACAATTACGTTGCTTATAAGACGTTTTATGACACATTTGAATTATGCAATTTTAGGCATGCGCGTATTTGCAACCGATATCATGAAACAGCAGCAACCCCAGGCTTTCATTCCTCATTATTAGAAAAAAATTAAATGACATGCATTGTCATGTACGTCGAAATATGAAGATAAATTTATTTTAAAAGTATCAAACTGAAATCTTGAAATATAGTAAAATGTACCAGTTTATGAAAATTGAAAAACAACGAAACTCCAATTTCATAATCAAAATAAAATTAACGAAAATTTTCACATTATCATGTATTTGAATCCTACGGATTCATAACAGCAAATATTTTGACCAAGATCTTGTTTGACAAAGATGAAACTGATCATGGATAGAGGTATTCTTAACTGATCATGGATAGAGGTATTCTTAACTGATCATGGATAGAGGTATTCTTAACTGATCATGGATAGAGGTAGAGATTACGTAAAGTGTACGTACCTTTGTGGTGATAAACAGGCGATACGACCTCCTCTTCCACGTTGTTGAAACTAGTAGAAGGCTTATATGCGTTACAAACAAAATGAAATATCATAAATGCACTAAGTAGATGTGCTGAGAGTAGCACAAGAGAAGACATTTTCTGTTAAATCCTAAAGCACGATATTGTTTAGAGAAGTTGTGACGCAATGAGCCTTGGCAAAACTCGATATTTATAATGGTAAGAAATGTGGTAGGCTGGCATGCATAACGAAATAAATATACTTTAAAAGATTTCATACACCATATGGGCAAGATACTAGCTACTTTTTTTTTTCATGAAATCAAACTTAGATTCATTTATGTCTGATACATTAATAAATTTGTTTGCATATAGCTAGTTCTCTTATTTAGTTTGTTATTTATCAATAGTCTTTCTAGAAACAATTTTTCTACCCTCGGTAGAAGTATAACTTGCCTACATATAAGCTGTGACGAGATTGAGCATTCTTGTCATTGTTATTTAGTTGGTTAAAATGGGTTGTACTTATCTTCTCATAAGCCATCCCAAAATTGGTTGCCAAGTTTTGTAGCATTAACACTCAATCCATCCTCCGTGAATGCCGTGATTGCCACATCATGTAGTTTAACCCAAACCGGGACATTATGTAAGTTCTCCTTAGAAACATTAACCATAGGAGACTATTTACGTAGAATCAATGGCACATTACCAATCAACCATGGTCCACTTTCAAGCATTGCTTCCATACCCGTGTTTGAGCTAAATTTAAAGAAAAAAATGCATTTCGCAGTCATCATAGTACGAACAAGCCCAAGCTTAATCCACACATTCTTAACATAGTTTTCAACCATCGGATACGCCACTCTCTTACCCAAAAAAAAAACCCATAGACCATATTCTTGAAACGCTCCTTAACCTGAAGGACAAATCTTAAGGAAACATCAACATCAGCCCCATTACTAGTCGGGGCTATTAAGGTACGAAAGTTTGGACATCATTAGAACTATTTTCAACGTTACTCGGCTTATCATTTCCATTCAGTGGCTTCCCATCATCACCCAAAAGCACTAGTTTAATTTCCTTCCATCATTTGTTTTTCAAAGTTAATGATCTTTCCGGCTAAGGAACATTTGTGTCCACATCAGCAATCAATACATTGGCGTAAGAAGGGGATCCTATACCTTTATTCAAGTTGACGTCACATTCATTGTTAGATACAATGACAGGAGTTGCAACAGATCGTCCATCTATGGTTTCCAAAGGAGGAAACACTATGTTCTCATCATTCATAGTACAACACTGCAAAGGCTAAACCGAGCCTATAACACTCAACTCATCATCACCCTTCTTCCTACTAGAATTCACACCCTCTTTTTGTTTTACATCCCTCCCACCCGAACTCAAAAACCCAATATTCATCTACCTACCTACAAACAAAGCTTTCCAGAACTCACAAGCAACACACTACCACAGGACATAATCGAGTCAACCACAACCAGGACCAAACGACAGTAATTTAATAGTAAGAAAAGCAGCACCCAAAAGTAATTTGACAATAAGAACAATACAGTGGTAAAGAAAAACAAACCCTAAAATGAGTTAGGGTTCTTAACCACGATAGCAGCACCAATATCCAATCAAAACTGTCAATAAAAAAACCCTACAAATCACAAGTCCAACCAAGAATGATTAAACCAGAAGATTTAATGATTAACAATCGAGCATAGACAGAACGCACAACAACACCCATCGATAACAAGAAAACGATGCACGAATTAAAACCCTAACCACACTCTTGTATGAAAACAAACGTGGATTAGAATCAATATATAAGAATAAGGTTTGGAATAATGAGCGATCGCTTTTTTATTTTTAGGGAAGACCGCCTTTAGTCGCCAGAGGGAAGAGAACGACTTTTTACACTTTCTTCAGATGCACTTATTGGGTCATTCAGTGTAGAATGATCCTCTAACTAGATTTAAATATAAGTTAGACTAATCATAAAGAATACTTATTGATAAGAAAATCAGCAAGTAACCTCAGCCAAGTTCAGTCAGAGACATCCTCAACGAATCGGAAGATAACTTAAAGACATAATCTCTAGATTATGTTGAGTCGGCTTGTATTTAGATGGGACTTTTTTAAATTGCAAAAGAGTGGGATAAAGTGTATCTTTGTGAAAGTCAAGACAAGTACGAGTTGGTAAAAATGGAGTGGACAATTGGCAGAGCTGTTCACTAAAGCAAAGCTATTGTGTTAAGCATTTAATGAAAGGTGTACTTATTTATTAAATGCTTGACAAGACTCAACAACCTCACACGTGACATCATCAGACTCTCCAATATAAAGAGAATATTGGTTAGAGTAAATATTGTCTCTTCCACATTAATTGTATCAATTAAGAATATCATTTACTTTTACTCGAACCAACTAGGCTAGCTAAGTTGGCCACCAAGATTCCTTAGGGCTTGGGGAACGGAGGTTTGGCTAGGGGAGGTCTTAAGTTTGAGTTCTGCCCGAGACTTTTACCCCTTCATGCGGAATAGGAGAAAGTACAGGCGGAGTTCAGAGTCAGCATACTGCCCAATTGGATGTCACTGCTACCTGAACCACTAACAACAAACAAGTATTTCTAAAAAAAAAATTACTTTTACTCGATCTTGTTTTGGTCCTTGATCCCATCAGGTACTTCAGTGTTTACTTGCAAACTTATACCCTGAATTGTTTAAATTTGTTTGTTTAAGGGGCTAAACCATTGTCATTCAATTAAGTGTTGTTGCATTTGAATTTTTTATATCTTGCCTTACAAAATAGCCAAAGATTTAGGACAAGTACTTTTGTGAATTTTATTTTGCGGGCTCTTTGTGGTTCTAGCAATGCTCTAATAAAAATTGCAGTATTTTCTCATAATTCTTGTGGGGTTTTGATACATTACATTAGTTGGTTATGCTCTTTCTCTACTATTTTACTTAAATCAAAATATATTGTTTCCAATTATGTTTTGCCATGTTTAAAACTTTTGTATTACCAAGTAGCGCTTCTTGGGTTAAGGCGTTGAGCTTATTAAGTCGAACTTTATGATGAAATGTTCGTTGTCTTTCTAGTATATTAGTGCTTCAAATTGAGGTTCATAAGTACGTTTCAGTGTTTCACTTTTAAGGTTAACAATGTTGTGATTTTGATTTATTATTAATTTTGGCTTTATATACATTTAGAAATATGGTCGGGCATCATAAGAATTCTTAAGAGATTGGCAAATTTTTATATTGAAGTTGCTTAAAGAGATTTAATTTAGTTTTGATGGTTTTTTTGGTCATGATTGTGGGTGAGTTTTGATTTAAGGGTTTTGAGTGTGAAGCGATTTTGAATATTTTTATCTTGTTCTAAGGTTTTTTTTTTTTTTTTTTTTTTTTTTTTTTTTTTTTGACGTTAATGTTTGGGTGGTGATGAAGATGAAAACTTCAAGAGAAAAATAGGTTAAGCATGAAGATGGATAATAAGACAAAAATTAATGCACCTATTGACGACATTTGACCTATAAATGTTGTTCATAATAAGTATAATGATTTAGATTCAGTATATTCGGCCACATTAATAAAAGACAGAAATACACTGTTGCTCCTTAAACTTTCCACAAAACATCACAATGCATCTTAACTTTTAAAAAACGGGTGCGTCCAAACCTCAAGGTTTTGAGGCCGATTGCGTCCTTGACCTGGAATTCTAAGGTCAACGGCCATTTTTAGTTATATCATCAAGGGTATAATAGATCAAACACATTTTCAACAATATCTAAGTTAAATCTAACCCAAACTCCTTTAACATCATTATTTTGTGCCTTAGTTGTTGTTTCCCTGAAGTTACTAAGCATGGATCTTGATGGAAATAGACTATATTAGTGTGTTCTTTCCTCAAATGGTGTATTGTTAACATCTCGTTAAGATACACCGTTGGTCATTAAAATACACCGTTGATTACATAGTCATTCAATTTTTGAGCGTATGTTGACTTGTGAAACTCAAACTGGTTAAATCTAAACACCTGCTAAAATGCATATGCAGATGCAAACATGCAATTGAAAGCAAAAACTCAAAAAATCAAGATTCAAATTATCATTTAAAATTTGTTTCGTTATTTAACTTTATTTAATCCGAAGCGTATGCCAAATGTACATCATTATAACTGAATGTTTCTAAACATTCATCTTCTTCATTTTCATCTTTTTTTATCCATTTTTTTTCTAATTTCCTAATTGCAACCTTCTCTTTCCAATGCTCCTCTGCCGGTGCAGAATGCCTTCCTTGTATCACTTCAGCATGGCTTTCTTCTGCCTCTTCCTTTCCTTCTTCTTGCTCCTTTGCTTCTTCCTGCTGCTTTTCATCTTCCTCCTGTTCCAACGGCAACTTCTAGTTGATAGTACCAGCTTTCATCACCTTCAACTTTGGGCGACTGTTGTTGGTTAGATACATGGTTTTCTGCTGTCACATTTGCTTTAGTAGTTGGTCTTTTGCTCAATTCCTTGTCTTCGATAACATCTGCATCTCTTGGTCTTTTGTTTCCGGACAACATGATTTCAAGTGAATGTGATTGATGTGTTTGAGGTTGATGATATAAGATTGGTATGCAGCAACATGTGGAAGTAACCAATATATACACAAATAATGGGGAAAACGAAGAGTCTGCATTAAATTTTAGAAGCATTTTTGGACTCTTCGATTCCCCATTATTTGTTGAAAATATGAACACATTTACAAGCATTTAGGGACCAACAGTGTATTTTAGTAATGATTTAAATTAAATAACCTTCGTACTTAATGACATCTTTACCTTCTTACTTAATGAGATCTTAACCTTCTCCCTTGTAGATGTTGAGACAACAGATGCAAGAACTTTAGGTGAAGCACTTGCTACCTCAAAACGTAGGGACCAACGGTGTATTTTAGTCATGATATAATTTAGTAACTTTTTACTTAACGAGATGTTAACAATACACCATTTGAGGAAAGAACACACTAATATAGTCCATTTCCATCAAGATCCATGCTTAGTAAGTTCAGGGAAACAACAACTAAAGTACAAAATGATGATATTAAAGGAGTTTGGGTTAGATTTAACTTAGATATGGTTGAAAATGGGTTTCGTCTATTATACCCTTATGATATAACTAAAAATGGGCGTTGACCTTAGAATTCCAGGTCAAATAACGCAATCGGCCTCAAAACCTTGAGGTTTGGACGCACCACGACGTTTTTCAAAAGTTAAGGTGCATGGTGATGTTTTGTGGAAAGTTTAGGGACCAACGGTGTATTTTTGTCTTAATATAAATAAATAAATAAAATAAAATAAAAAATAATAATAATCAGAAAATTATGTGAAAACCTCACGAAGTACTGCATGTCTGTTTAACCTAAAAGAAACTGAAAGCAATTAACCAATAACTAAAACTCCATGTTACAAATCACAATACACAAATGACAAATGTAACGTGACATTCTTTAGACAATAGACGCGGTTTTTTTTTTTTTTTTTTTTTTTTTTTTTTTTTTTTTTTTTTTCTTCTCAAAAACCAAGTATTGTAACAATAATGATCGAATTAGAATAAAATAAGTTGGGAAGTTGTATGCATGCAAAATATACTTTTGGTGATTTTCATTATGTTTTGTTCATTCAACCCGTTTCACTTATAACTCTTTGACCTATTTAAGATGACTAGCAGGGTATCCGCGCGTTGCGGCGGCGGGTACCCTGAAATAAAATTTTTCGGTGAATTATGTATTTTAGTTTATTATGTTCTTTTTGACAATAAATTTACGGATATCAAGAATTTCGTATAGCCCATACCCGTTCGGGATCGAACCCGTTGGCCCGTGCTTGTTCGGGCTCGAGCCCGTTTGGCCCGCGCCTGTTCGGGCTCAAGCCCATTCGGCCCATTGGGGCTTGAAATTTGTATAATGTCATTTATTATTTGTATTATTTAATGCAGGAATTGTGTTTAACTTGGTTGTACAATATGTTTGATAATTTGTATTTCGTATGAAAATAATATTTTAATAACTGTATTAATTGGCTCTTTTCAAAATTAAATAAATTGCGAGAACTTCAAGAAACAATCTGAGACGTTAAAATTTTGATCAACGGTTATAATATATGGTGGCAGTTAAGTAATTAAATTGAACATTGGGTAAAGTTTAATAAATGACTCAGGGGTATGAACGTAATTATTCAATTATTATTTTAAAAGTCCATTCATGTTCTTAAGGATATCATTTCACGAGATCAGTTACAATTCATGTTTCTTCTCTCTCACATGTGCCGCCTCTAAACCATCACCTACCAACCTCTCGTTCCCAGATTGCCTTCCTCCGCCACCATGTTAATTTATTGTCATGGGTTCATCCATTACCACTTTTAGTTTATTTATGTCGATCAGTCATTCGTGTGTCACAACGAAGGTCCAAGCGATTTACATAACAAAGATGCCTTTTTCTGTTTTATCTCATTGATGATCACATATGTGTGATGATAAAGTATGTAATTTATTATTAATTTTAGTATTTGTATATATTATTTTTATTACGGTCAACAATTCTTCCATAAAAAATAACCTTGTGTGAAGACCCACTGGCTTCGATTATTGTATTCAGAGATGATCTGTAACATTTGGCCATTTAATTATATCGTACATTGTGATTAAATGGTTGTAATTTTGGATGTAACTGTGTTTTTAATAGAGGGTTGTACATTGTGTTTAAGAGTGTTTTTAATGCTATTAATGTATAATTCTAAGGATTTTGGTCTGAATTTTGATTCATGCTTGTTTTTGTTGTACACAATAATTTGCTTGTTGTAATTATGAAAATTCTTTGCTTTAAAGTGTTGTAAACCTTGCATCCTTTTTTGTACATCTTAATTTTTTTATAAAGATAATTATTCCTCTATTATAAGTAGTATAGATACACAACCCGAAGTGGCTTAGGATCTAAATGGATAACAACAATTAATGACAGAGGTTGCCGTAAGAGTAGAGTTCATTTTTTGAACCAAGTTACTAAAAAGCCTCGTATTTAAAAGTCGAATTCAAATACTAAAAACCAAGTTCAGGGGTCTTGTCAACATAGTTTCAAGCTTAGGTCATATCCATTTGCAATTTTCTAGAAGTAAGCACAAAATCTGTTTACAATTATTAAAACAGAGAAATAATGGATCTCCCCGACCACTAGACACACATGATAATATAGATATATCAGTATATTATTACTCTGAAATATATACCATTAAAAGACTTTGTGCACGACTTGAATTATTACTCTGAAATATATACCATTAAAAGACTTTGTGCACGACTTGATTGACCCATCCATCAAAGACAAGCATGGACAGACTCAAGATCAAGTATAATCGAGTGCACAAATTTTTTAAAACCGTAATATAGAAATAAATTTCGATGAACCGAGTGCATTTAAGATGCATAAAAAAATTGATGCTTTTTAAAAATTAACACTACATCGAAACAATCCATAAGGGTCCTAGCCACCCGCGGTAACCCTGGTTACGTCCATGAAGACAAGAAGTTCCACAAATACAGTGATGAAAAGTTACAAAATACAATTTCAGCTTTTATGGACATACTCAACAACCTTAAAAGCCTAACAGTTATACCTGGTTCCCCATTTGATGGAAAATTGGTTGGAAATTATAAGCTAAAAGCTATAAAGTTATACCTAGTTGCCCATTAGAGCTTTTTCTTTACTGTTTCATTGGGCTAATTATATAGTCGACCTTATGATGAAATCTTTGTGTTTCCTAGCTTCTAGTATCTTTTCTATGCTTTCATCATTTAATGTTTATTGCATGGTTGTCAGGATCTCGATCCTGATCTTAGGATATTACGATTTTACGATACTACAAAGTAAAAACGATCTGAATCTTACATAAGATCTTTGAAAGCTTAAGATCTTATAGGATCTCGATCTTAACCATAGGATCTTAAGAAAATGATATTACAAAACTATGATATATAATAATTTTGTGTTTATGATGTATAATGATTTGTAAATTTGTATAATATTACAAAACTATTAAGAAAATGACATTATAGTAGGATCTTAAGATCTCGATTCGATCTTACGATAACAATCTTTCAAATACGAAAACAGACCTGGGTCGGATCCCGATCTTGAAAACCTTGGTTTATTGGTTTGATATTATTGTAGTCGTGGGTGAGTTGTAATTTAAGGTTTTGAGTGTGATGTGATTTTGAAATGATGAAGATGAAATATTCAAGAAAAAGAATGAGTTTGACGGTGAAAATGGGGGATAAGACGAAAATGCATCTATTGATGATATATGATCTACAATAATATGTCATAAGTCATAACAATCTTACTGTGTGTCATTTGGCATGCCGTTTCGTTAAATCAACGCTACATCAACATTTTATATTTAACATTCACATATCAAAAATACTCTTTTTGTAGTTGCTCAAGTCGTTTGCATGTCATTTGTTAGTTTTTTTTTTTGCCTCACAATTTTTTTTTTATTTCTCAAATAAACTAAATTTTTATTCATTAAATAAAAATATAACTTACAATACGAAATTAAAAGAAAAATACGAAAATACTTTTTTGCATGTTCAATACATTTATGTTACAACATACAAACCAAATCCCCATTTATGTTACATACAAATCAAATACATTTTTGACCAAGACCAATGTGTGTTTCTTCTTCCTCAATTCGCTGCAAACTCACACACACACTTCAAAAAAAACACACACACACACACAAACTTCACTGTAAACACACAAAAACATACACACAAAACACAAACACAAACACAACACAAATAAACCCAAAAAAAAAAAAAAAAAAAAAAAAAAAAAAAAAAAAAAAAAAAAAAGGATGTGTGTTTGGTGAATGTGAGTTTACTCAGTTGGGAAATGGCACAAGGCTGGTCCGGTGCTGTGGCGAGGAAATGGCGTCGCCGTTTGGCGTGCCATGTCGGATTTAGCGAGCATTTTCGCCACCATAACCCTCCCTCTTAGATTATAGATAGCAGGTTTGGTAAACCGGATCAGTTAAATGAAAAATATATATGTACAAATTTAGGTGAATATTTTTGCAAAATACAATAAGATACCTGCGTGTCAATTATCCATGCATTTTAAAAAAATTGATGTAATAAGTAAATAAGCCAACAACTAAAAATTTCTGTTAGAAATATGTTGATACTGTATTTTTACCGATCCATCAAACACAAGAAATTTCATAAAAATGTTGATGAAAAGTTATAAACAATTAACAACTTCTTTTGACAAATTAAACTCAACAATCATTAACGGCTAAAGGTTATACTTAGTTGCACATTTTATGGTAAATCACTAAATTGGTCGGGAATCAGAAGAGAAAAGTGACTCGATCGCATGCTTACAATGGGCCTACATTATCAAACTCGGATTCAAGGTTCTTACGTTTTTGTTTCAGAAATTATGTGGTAAATTTGTAGGAAAGTATGAGGGATTTGTATTCTTTCAATTTTCAAACTGGGCCCCAAGTTTCTCATTCTTTTCCTGCATTTTCAAACTGGTCCCAAGTTTATGTGTATATAAAAGATCGTTTTTACATAAGCCATGGCCAAGTGCCCAAGCACTATTAGTTAACGAATCCAAGACAAACGAATCATACTAAAACGATCTCGAATTATATAAAAGAAATCGTTGCTTATGTAAGCAATTGCAGAATTTAACCCAAATTGTTCAATCAAAAGCCTCCATTTTATTAAACTACGTACAAGCATGACGTTTTTAAAAAAATTAATCAGCTTACGCGCTTAGCAAAGTTAAAGCTATAATGTTACTTTTTAATGTGAATTTGTATGTTTGTGCCCAGCCCATTATCAGATCAAACTTCTTAAAAATCATTAATCTTTGATTGCAGTTTTAGTAATTTAGCTCTTAATGTTTGTTATGCCGTTAGCCGATTACTTAGATAATAGTTTTATGTCACCTATGCGGGCTCTGCAACATAAGAAGCAGATGAAAAAAAGATGCATTGTTACTACGTAAGTTAAAAAGAGAATTTGTTGGAAGATTTCATAGACATTGTGGCATGTAAAATGTATGATTGTATGAAGTATGAACATTAAGGTGTCCAAACTTAGTACTTCTAGCCGTGCCTCACGCTGTAAGGAGTTTGGCCATGCGTAAGTTAGATCTGAGCTTAAAATTACATCCCGTGCAGGTGATTGGACAGTAATTAATATACATACAGCTAGGTAGATGATTTTGGGACAATTTTTGAGACGATTTGAGGAGATAGTGCACGGGAAATGTACGTTATGAATACAAATACTTCATCTTAATCAATAAATATGAGTAATTCATCCCATTATGGTGAAAGTGACTTGATGAGATATTGGAGATGATTATGCAACAATATTAGTTTGGGCAATCGTTGCAAGAACAAGAAGCCGAAAGTTCAAACCGCCATAATTACATCTACCGTAAACGTGATGTTGCTAAAGCAACTATTTTGGTGATAACCCAATATATCCGGAGACGATTTTTAGGAGTCGCTATTGTATGAGCCGTAAACCGTGTTTAGAAATAGTCGAAGGTATTGAAACATATATTCAAATTGTTTATCCTTTTCCCCCGCATTTTGATTTCTTTAGAGTCCGACCCGATGGTACGGGTCAAATGAGTTTTAGTGTGATTATGAAATGCACATCCGGCATACGCCAATTGACATACGGCGAACACATAATGCATTAGATAAGTATTTACAAATGGGGGAAAATTGTGCATGCGATTGTCTAGATCATTTTACTATATGCATAATCCAATTGTATATGCCCGAGTTTTTAAGAAAACCAAGCGTGAATGACATTCACAACTTATACAAAACACATAACATGATTCATGGGTTACTGGGATTGCTTGGAAGCATTGATTGAATGCACTGGAAATGAAAAAATTGTTCGAAAGAATGACAAGCGCAATTTCACAGAGGTGATAAACAATATCCAACTATAATGCTTGAAGTCGTTGCGTCATACGATTTGTAGATTTAGCATGCATCTTTTGAGGTAGAGAGTACGAATAACGATCTAACTGTTTTGCATAATTCTCCGTTATTCAATGACCTTCTTAATGACATCGCCCCGAGGTTCCATTTCAAGTAAATGTGTTACTTTTAAACAAGCGTATTATCTAGCTAACAGGATTTACCCAATGTGGTCATGTTTTGTCAAATCATTTATGGTTGCAAATTGTGACAAAATGTCGTATTTAAACGGAAACAAGAAAGTGCTCCAAAAAGCATTGAAAGAGCTTTTGGTGTCCTACAAGGACGTTAGCATATTATAAACAAACCGGCGTGTATGTGGGCTGTCAAAAAGTTACGGAGAGTCATATACACGTGCATCATATTGTATAATATGATTTTGAAATATCAAAAATTTGCGATATCCGAAATGAACAAGATTTATATTTTTTCTTGAGTAAATTTTCAATAGGTATGGATCGAGTTATGCGAAGTGCAACGGAAGATATCCAAATAACTCTGTGATAAACAAACACACACAAGGCTTCAACGAAACATGATTGAGCATGTTTGGCAACGACATCTATGGCAAGAATATCTACAAGAGCAACAAAATAATTAGTTTCTTTATAATTTGATGTATTATTTTTTAATTTGTATTTCTTAAGTTTCATATATTTTTTTCGAGAAAATTGCAAAAATCGTCCTTGTGGTTTGGCCAAATTGCAGGTTTAGTCCGTACTGTTCATTAAGTGCAAAAAAGGTCCGGATTTGGCACTGTTTCATGCGTTTTTAGTCCCCCAAAAGTTACTCCGTTTATTTCAACCGTTTGGCATTACACGTGAGTGGCACACAAAGGGTATTTTTTACTTTTACCTTTTACTAATAAAATAAACAAACACAATCATAATATAATACCCCATCCCACCACTTATCCACTCCAAACACTGGTCCCCAAATCCAAAACACACCTAAAAAATTAAAACCCTAATCCTAAAAAAGTGAAAGGGGCAAAATCAATTCATAAAAATGGTGACTTGTTTCTGTGGTACTCAAACCCGTGTTCGTACTTCATGGACAGACTTCAACCCAGGACGCCGTTTTCACTCATGTGCAGAAATGTTTGTAAGTATTAATTTTTGTAGTTATATTCAACCACAAGTTATTGATTGAGGTACTCATGTGTAGGGAAGGGATTGTGGGTTTTTTGATTGGTTTGATCCTCCAATGTGTGCTCGGTCAGTGCAAATCATTCCAGGTCTACTTAGGTCAAGAAATCGGCTTCAAGAATCATTGGTTGAAATGGCAGCTGGAAGACAAAGATTGAAGATGTGGTTGATTTGTAGTTGGGTCTTTTTTTTAGCTACTTTCTTGTTGTAAGCTGATTAATGGCAGCTATAACTTGAACTTAAACATTGACTTTAGTCAATGAATTTTGTTATATGTATGAATGTTCAAGTATGAATGGTAATTTCAAGTTTACTGATACTTCAATATGTATGTTCTTAAGCTGATATTGGCATAACATCTACACTGTCATAAGATTACTAAACAAAAGACCACTACATAACAACCATACTGTCATAAGATTACTAATACATAACCATAAGATTACAAGTTTATCTTCTTTGGTGCAGTTTTCTTTCTTTTTTTTTGGAACTGCAGTGCCCTTGGATTGACTTGCATTGCTCTTGGATTGACTTGCAGGTGTCTTGGATTGACTTGCAGGTGTCTTGGATTGACTTGCAGTCTTCCTTGGGCTTCTCCTTGGTGCCTTTGATGCAGATGCTTGTTTACCAGAAAGGGTAGCAGGCTTCCTTGGTGTCTTTGATGGATTTGGTGTCTTTGATGGTGGTTGAGCACATGGTGCTTGTTCAGCAGCTGCAGATGACTGTGGAGACTTATAATTTGGATCTTTCCATGGATTTGGTGTCTTACAGCTTCTTTTGTTATGACCCTTTACCCCACAGTTGTCACAAGTGACAGTCCCACCTTTCCTAGTTAACTTGGCCCCCTTTACCATTTCATTTATCTCACCTACACTCCTTTTTCTTTTTTTCCCTGGTCTACCTATTTTTGGTGGAATATAAGGTGGAATCAATTTATTTTGGTTAAACTGAGACTTCTCCCAAAAATGTGGACCAGGTACTGGGTTGACCTTATGAGAGTAAACTTTCCTCCAGGTTTCTAACCTATATGATTCATGAACCCAATCCTCGGGAATAGGAACTTGGATACCATTATCTGCCATGTTAAAGATGCAAGCAACTGCATGTCTACATGGGATTCCAGATATTTCCCATTTCCTACAAGAACATTGCTTAAGATTTAGATTGACTACACACTTAGATTGACTCCAAGGACCCTTAACTTCAAATAGTTCAGCCCCATTCCATTCAACTTTGTATTGTGCTGCTTCTTCCATTATAACTTTGAAAAGCTTAGTCACACTAGGTGTCAATGGACCTTCACTTTTTTCAATCACTTTCTGAACCAACACAATCCTTTTCATTATATACCCTCTAACATATTCTAGTGCAGTATAAATAGGACTATCCCTAGCATTTAGTAATTGTCTATTAAAAACCTCACATATATTGTTGATCAATAAATCACAATGTGCCCTTCCTGTCATAATCATGTACATACAATAAGCATCCTAGTAATGAACAAAAAACAAGTTAATTAGGTCATAATTGATTACCTGAAAAGTGACTTCTGCTCCAACCCTAGCAACTCTCTCCCTGAAGCTCTAAAACCTTCTTTCAAAGCACCCAAACAAATATATATCCTTTTAAACCTTCTTGAAGTGTCATTTGGACTATGAGGCCTGTAAACATCTATCTTGACTGTTGTGTTTGGGTTAGACTTCCTTAGAGCTTCAGCATAATCTCTCAATAAAGCATATTGAGCCTCTGCATCACCCCTCAAATTTACTTCTGCCTTGGACTTAGCTCTAAAAGCTTTGGTTACAGAAACACCTACTTGAAACTTGGACTGCATCTGCTCTTGGATTGCTACTGTTGGCATCTCAGGGTTGTGAGAAATTAGATCTGCAACATGTTTTGCAAGGAAGGTGGAAGTACATGCCTTTATATCTCTAGATTGGAGGCATTTATGCTCATTATTAAATTTCTTAACCACCCACTTTCCATTCATACCATATGAGATACATTCCAGGGACACACACTTTTGTCCTCATCAGGTAAATTTACCCCTTTACCCTTCATTTGCTTTTTTCCTTTTGACCCTGCAGTTGATGTCTCACCATGTGAATTACTTTTACCCTTACACACTTTTTGTTGTGACTGTGACCCACCATCAGCTTGATTCCCTTTATCACATGGGATCATATCTTTACATTTTCCTTGTACCCTTTCATTATCATTCTTTACAATGTGAATCTTTCTTCTTGTTTCCACTGCATGTGCTTTAATCAAATCCTTAGCTTCTTTCCTATTAGCAAACTCTTGTCCAATAAACAACTTGTTGGCAACACCAGCTGATCCACCACCAGTCTTTCTAAGCTTCCTAAGGTTCCTCCTTGCAACACTGGTAGCATCATCATCATCACCTACATCACTATCAAATGATTCATAATCCACAACCTCTAAAGCTTCATCTGTGACTTCAAAATGAGGTCTTCCACTTGGGTCAACATAGGTTTCACTACCAATATTGTCCCTAAAATCATCCATGTTCACTTCTACATCATCAATAATATGCTCCTCATCAACAATATCTTCCATGTTCTTTTCTGTGTCATTTTCAGCATCTACATTTTGAGCATCTACATTTTCATCACCTACATTTTCATCACCTACATCATCAAGGCCTCTGTTCTCACCATTTTCATCATCTACATCATCATCATATAAGTCATCCTCATCAACTGTGGTAATCCAATGCTCAACAAAGAATTCTATCTCCTTATTTGTTTCCACTACTTTTACCAACCTAACTAAATCATCATCACAAGTCACTGACCTTAAACCATGATCTAAACCTTTGTTGGGCATCCTAAAGAAATAAAACATAATCTCACTAGAATCATACCCTAGTTGTCCCAGGATTGTGTTTATTCCCTCAACATTAAGGTGATCAACATCAATGTAATCCAAGTATATTGTCTCACCTGTAATATACATCCTATTTGGTGGGTCTGTGAAGTATCCACTATGATTCAACTTCATAGTAAACATGGACTTGGAAGCACCTGTATCATAATGCAAAAAAAAAAAAAAAAAAAAAAAAAAAAAAAAAAAAAAAAAAATCAATCAGCTAACAATGTATTATCAAATAAGTGATTATTTCAATAAAATAAAATAATAAAAAAAGAACCTTATGTTCTTACCATAAATTGTGTTTGGATCAACTGATACGCCAACCTTTCTACACATGAATATTGGATATGAAGGTGGCTCATTCATCTTTATAACCACCTGTAACTACAAGGACTGAAATTGCAACGGGTTTCAATAGTAGGGATGAGAAATTAGGGTTTTACACAAGTTTTTGGGATCTGCGGTGATTTGGGGATAAACGTTATTTGGGGGAAAATAAAACGGGGTATTATATTACGATTGTGTTTGTTTATTTTATTAGTAAAAGGTAAAAGTCAAAAATACCCTTTGTGTGCCACTCACGTGTAATGCCAAACGGTTGAAATAAACGGAGTAACTTTTGGGGGACTAAAAACGCATGAAACAGTGCCAAATCCGGACCTTTTTTGCACTTAATGAACAGTACGGACTAAACCTGCAATTTGGCCAAACCACAAGGACGATTTTTGCAATTTTCTCATTTTTTTCCCATGTTTTTCTTTTTTTTCGTATCATTATTTTTATGTTTCGTATGTTTTTTAATATGTTGTATTGTAATTTTAGTTTTATGAATTTTTAATTTATTTGGAAAATTGGAAAAAAATAAAATAAAAAAAATCTGAAGTGGTGCGACTCAAATGAAGAGGTTGTGTTGTGTTATGATAAATAGTGTATTTTGAAGAGGTTATGTTATGATAATGTGGCACCAGTGTGACCCTTTAGTGCCTTAATTAATTACTGGTTGTGATTTCTCGTATATGTAAATATTATGTATATATCATTTTTGCACATTATTCCTTCATTACCATCATCTTCTTCTAGAGTATCTGGGGTCCAAAGAGTAAGAGTGTCCTCAGTCAGTTGCATTATCAGAGTTCATTCCTCAAAAGACTTTCCACAAGGTTATTTAGTTCGGCTACAATACCCTCAAATGCTCGTTTAGCCATATCACAAGCCTTACAAGATTGGAAATTATCTGTAAATTTGAATGAAACTTTTGAATGTGATTCATGTTAACTTAGCCAGTACAAAGAATGCAAAGCCTTTAACCTAGTGGTATGTGAGTGTGTCCGCCAACTAAAAATTGCGGATTCTAGTTTCGCTGGAGAAATTGGTTGGTGGGTTCTAGTTTCGATGGAGAAATTTGTGAGATTTGTAGTATAGAGGTTTGCAAAAATTGTCAAAAAAAATACAATACAATGTGGAAACTACATCTAACATCCTCCCTTGACTATGACTTTTGTGGTCAAACAAACTACACACACAGTTAAAATCGATAAGGACTTGTCTGCAATTTTAAAACTGAAACTCCAAGTTTAAAGTAGGAATGACACAATGATAAACTTTCAAAATCGGCCTTTATCTCCTAGTCAGAGACTGAGAAGTTCATAGATTACAAGATTCCAATTTAGTTTGATATTTCAAATAAAACTTAATTATAAATTTTTCACTAATAAACCAAAATTCATTCTTAATGATTCCATAAAAATGTTGTGTTAGGCGATGGCCATTAGAGTGGAATGAAAACTATATACGGTCATATATATCATACGATTCTTAATTTCTTATAATCAAGAGTTGAACCAATTTGTTGGTGATATACTATGTGAAATGGAAATATGTTTGTCTAAAAATATTTGGTGACTGATATTTTTATCGATCTATCTCTAGATTATACGGTATGCAAATTGGTTTTTCCATCATATTATACCAATTTCTTTGATCTTATGACATTTCATTATTGTTCGAGTCATTTAAACACGTTTATCAAACCTAGACTTCGTGTATCGACTAGGAAATCATAGAGGTTATCAATCAATGAGCTAGAGATAAATGTACTCGAACAATATTAAAAGAGGACAAAGCATTCAAACTTTTAAAACTACTAAAACTATTAGGCGAGAAACAATCTGAATCTTTTTTTTAACGCAGATTAATTTATATATTTAAGCTATAGAAGAAATATATTGATCCTACTAATCAAAATTAGCGGACCAACATGACATGATGACTTAAAAACAATGAATGGACAATTATATTCTACTTCTAAAGAAGCTTGCCGCGCCTTAGATTTTTGGATGATGATAAGGAGTATATTGAATCGATTGAAGAAACAACTTTATGGGCAAGTACGTGGTTCATTTTGTCAGTCTTTGTTTGCAATGAGCTCTAATCACTTCTGAGGGTTAGCATAACTCATATTCGATAAAACGAGCTTAATATACGATGTATATGTAATAAAGATATTTGTTAGCTTTCTCAGAATTAGATATCTAAAATTTATAGTGTTGTTTATAATATAAAGCTCTCTAAATCTTTTCCGGAGGGAAAAGAGTGGCATAACTTTATACAGTAATTAACAATACTGTATTTCTTCGTTGCAGTTTTCATGGCCTTCTTAAAGAAGAGTGATGCTAATTAAACAGTTCGAGAATTAATATCATATTTTTGCATAAAAGATTTAAGTATGTTTAAGTTATTTTAATATCAAATTTGAACCTTTAATTATAGGTTCATCAGTTAGTCAATAACTGATGAACCCAAACATTTGATCAAATTTGATGAACCTGAAATTGATGAATCTGAAAAAATTGATGAACCAAAGTAACTAATGAACAAAATGTGTAACTGATGAACCTATAACCTATAACTTAACTGATGAACAAAACATAATCTAACTGATGAACCTAATAACCTAACTGATGAACTAAATGTATATTTTAAAACTATAATGATTAAAAAACATCACTTTTGAATGTTACATTAATAAAATTATTAATAATGCGTTGTGGGAAAAAAAATAAGTGCATTTAACTCGATTTTAAGACAAAAAATCTAAGCTAAACATTTCATCAAACACGTTGTGTGCAACAAATATGACTAAAACGTCATCTTTAACGTGCGATATCTCACTCATATCATATCGGATTTGAGTGATTGAAATTTCTGGGAAAAGAGTGAATCAAAATCTACAACTTTCGTGTTTTAAGTATATTATGATTCAGCAATTTTTAAGGTAAAAAATAGGGTCGAAAATAGTAAAAACATTAAGAAAATCATGACCCAATGAATATGTCAAAAAAAAGTTTCAAAAAAATTAAAAAGATTTATACCAAATTAAAGAGAATCAAACTTTAAAAATTTTGGTGAAATCGGTTTTTTCTAAAAATTTGTCGTTTAAGAGATATATGTGTTTGAAAATTGAGATGGAAAAGAAAGAACGGGTCAAAAGACCAAATTACCCCTGGACGGATTTTATATATAATTTAAAGTGGGGGATACGTGTCACACTATAAATGACTTTGTACACTTTGTAATCATTGCGTACGCATGCATGGGCCTAAAGCTAGTTAGGTACAAAAGATATATTGTATAAATAAACGAGTCGAAGACAAAATTTCTTATAACTTCAGATATACTATATTAAAATTAAAAAGAAAGACAAGGCATTCGAAGTCACTTAAACTTGCAGAAACGTTGCTAAACCGGTAACGCTAATGAAGTTACTAAAACTAGAAGGCAAAACCCAAACTTGTAAACAACTTGACCTAAATCTCGGAAATAATTCAAAAATCAAGTTCTCTCATCTCCATTCCAATTTCCCCTCATCTTAGGTCCTTCAGGCCCTTCTTCTCCATATGTTTCAGCAGGAAGCTTAAGAATAAGTTTACGCGCTATTACTTTAGCCAACGATGGCAACGGCAAGTTATCTATAACTATCATGGCCTCTTCTTTCCACGCATAAGTAATTTTAGGACCCCATCGCCCTGTATAATCCAACCATGGTGGTGGGACAATATTTTCAGCACTATTATCAACATAAACAATTTCATAGCTCGATGGAGACGCAAGAATATCGAACACGTGATTACCTTTCTCGGCCTCATCCAATGGACCAAAACCAAACTTTATGGCTGATAAGTTTCTTGGATCATGACTTTTAACTTCACGTTTTAGCTTTTGTTTGTCATTTGGGTCGACGAGCTCTTCTGCATTAAAATGTATCTTTCTTGTTGGAGCATTATAGTGTGCATGATCATGCAAAGATGCATACACGACTGGCCTTCCATTTATATACTCAAAATTATCAGCTGGTATCCATTCTCCCTTGGCATGTTGAGATAGATAGATTGATTGTAAAACCCCGTCATAGTTTCCGATTCTTAAACTTATATGCTCCCAATCACTAACATGTTGTCCTATCTTTCCTAGATTAAGGGTGTAATATCCAACTTGAAGCTTTGATCCACCGTTAAAAGGGTAATACAACCATATGACTATGTCGGTAAATGTTGGAGCAGGTTTTGCATGGATATAAACAACTGCATCAGACAAAGACCCCTTTTTCACCTTATCTTTCAAACTTTGATCAAAAGGGAGGTCTAAGAAGGAATCCTCAACTGTACCGTTACGTGGAAGGAATTCACCATTGTTGATGATTGCATGAGGTGAAGGATCAAATACCTGGGCCCCATTATTGAAGAACCAAGTAACAGATGACGGAAAGAATTCTTCATCTGGATGGAAGTAGACCAAAGGAGCAAAAGTCGTGATCATAACTTTAATTTGGTCAATAGTAGGATGAGTAGAATTAGCATCGTTCTTGACCATCTTTAGATATGCCAACTCGTGAGTACCCGAGTGATGATTGAGTGCCAAAAAAGTACCTATTGGAACACCTAGCCCTCTATTAGTACTTATTGGCTTTGTACTTTTGTAGAATACAAATTGATGTATGTATTGAACACTATATGAAGAATGTAGACATTTTTATTACATGGCTTTTAAGAGCCTTAAAGTAGCATATTGACCATTTTGTATTACAGGCTTTTATTACAAACGTATTGACCATCATAATTAAATAGTATTGACCAATATTATGAACAACATTTATTAAATGTCTTGTTATTTCTTAATAAAGAAATATTTTTTGTCTTAAGAATTTGAAGACTTCTTATAGCAAATCCTAAATGCATTATAAAGTAGTTTAGATGAAATAAGTAAGCAAAATGTGTAAAACAGCAAATATGCATGAATATTCATTAAAAACACATAAACAACCACCAATTTTTTACCAAGATTTTTTAGGGTATTCTAGTTTTAACTATAGATTTTACCTTTCGTTGCTTGCTTTATTTTCATTAATCTTTCATTTACGAAAAAGTAACCGCAGTTGAAGAATCACCAACACATTTCAATATACCATTTTTTTAACTAGTTAGCTAAACCATCTAATATGACATGAATGACAAAAGAATTGAAGAGTCAAACAATATTATTAATGAATCATGATAGATTACATAATGTACGTACCTTCAGGATATACAGGTGCAGGAAGAAGCTGATCAAACGACACGATCTCCTCAACACCATCCTCCATGTTGTTCTGTGAATTGCCTCTCGTCGAGAAATCATTAAACGGACGATAAGCATTAGCATTACAAGCAACTTGAAATATCAGAATTGCGCAAAGCATATGGACCGAGAGCCTAGATAGAAGAAGAGAAGACATTTTTTTATTACTCCTAAAACACAATATCGTTAAAGAAGTTGGGATGCAATGAGGGTTGTTAAGAGTCGATATATATATAGTTGAGAAATGTAGTGGTGGTTAATTACACTCTAATTTTGGTGGAGAGTTTGTGAAATACATTAATTTCTCATTTATATTTTGTACAAGCTTTATAAAACATACTTAATATGTAATATGTAATATGCATGTATAAGAAAACAAGATTGTCTATGTATAAGAAAACAAGATTAGCTTTATTTCATTAATGTCTAATTAATGCCACAAAAAAAATAGGACTCGCCGACTCGCTATATCACATACTTATTTAGTTAACGAGCTGGCATTATGACTTGTGCGATGCACGGGTATTAAACTATACGCATGCCATATAATTATGTTATACGTCATCTAAAATGAGACTCAAAATACAACGATCTTTAACTCGGGCCGAAAATGTTTGGTTCATCTTTACACCGTGTCAAACGGGTTCAAGTTAGAGAATGAACCTCATTCCATTTATATACTTCATAAGTTGTTCAACAAAACATTTATTGTTTAATACTAAATAACTACGTGAACTATAGATACTTTCGTAAATTTTGATGTTAACACATATTCCTTTCGGGGAAAGTATGTGCTGTTTGTTTATTAAGAGGCTCTCACTACTACATTTTTAGGCTTAGAGACCCTCTCATCCAGACCCTTTATAAAATAAAACGGTCTCAAGAGTTGTTTCTGGCCCGCCCAAAAGTTTCAAGACCCGTTTTATAGGAAAAAACCCGGTTTTGATTAAAATAACAAATCGAGGCCGGTTTTTAAAATAATAACACGTCTCTGTTGCGCTTAAAATAGACCTGTATTAAATTTGAGACCCGGTTTCTCTTTACTTTTTAAAATGAGGCCTGTCTATAACCCAGTGCCCGGTCTTAATTCCCAAAATAATATAAGCGGGACTTTTGCCCTCTTAAATTTTTTAAAAGGTTTTAAATATTTTTCAACATAACCCTACCTATCTACTACACTTTGATATGCTTTCCACAACACCCCAGCGCTGCTCCGACTAATACCACCAGCATACAACTTCGTGGCACATCTCTGCCACCACCACTTATCGTAGTATCGCCATACTATATATTTCTACCAAAGGTTTGTTAAAACTTGAATTAAATCTGTGTTTTGAGGTAATTACTATATGCATATGAAAATTGATATATTTGTTTTCTCAAGATCAGTTAATTGATTGTTTGCATTAGTGTTTGTCACATAAGATTTTAAAGGTTATTTGATTGAATTAGAGTTACTTTGGAAGCTGATTCATGTGGTTTAAAGCTTGCATAGAAAGTGTTTGATGAAATGCTTCATCTTTTTTATATGTCTACTTTGTTGTTGTTGTTGTTGCATACAGATGCTTCATTCTATTTAATTAAGTATGAATTAAGATGATGGATGGTTTGAACTTTGAGGAATTTGTATTATTCTTGTCTGCTTCTTATTGCTTTAAGAACAGTTGATTTGATTGTTCAATTTGTGGTTTTGTAGCTTAAAGTCATCTTCCTTAATTAGTGCTTGTTGCATAAGATTTAAAAGGCTTTCTGAATATAAAATAGTTAGTTAGCAATTTTATTCATGTAGTTTAAGCTTGTTACTGTGTTCGAAATTTCTTTTAATAACTAATATGAAACAAGCAACTTTAAATTGCACACTCGAAGTTGTTTATATATGTTGAAAACAATAGGCTAACAATACTCAACACCACTTCTCTCACAGTTTACATTTATTTTTCTTATATGTGAAACTGATGGTACTTGGTGTTATTTATTTGGATGGTTATTATAAGGACGGTTCTTTTAAAGTTAGTTTATTAGTTACTCAATCAGAAGCATTGTTTTTGGTAGCTTAGGAGTTCTGATTTTCAAGTTTCTATCGAGGTGCAGGTTGCTGACTATTCTTTAGTATAGAGGATTGATTTTTTCCCATCAAGGGCTGCTTTGATTTGTCGGGATGCTACTTACGTACAAGGTTAAACTGGTTATGGCTCAAAGGGCGGATGGTACATGGTATGCACCTTCTGCTATAATTTTAGCATGTCTAGGATGGGGTCCTTAGGTATCTGTTAACTACAAAGTGCATTGTGTTTATCAGTCATTTTGTTGGGATACTCTTATTGCTTGTATAGCTTGTGTTGTAATTTTGTTGTACTAGTTTGTGAAGGGTGAAGATCTGTGCTACGTGGTTAGTGTTTGGTTATGGCTCATTAGTATAGAACCTGTGGTGAAGAAAAGGAGAGATTGGCAATGATATGTTGTGTATTGCTAAAATGGGGATGCTTTCATTCTTACACCCACCTATCTGTTTACCTGCTCAAAGGGAACATGCCTTTTTCTCACACCATTCAAATTCAGGGAGAGGAATCCACATAAGGTGTGTGGTACTTGTTAGGAATGATCAAAATGTTACTTACATACAAGCTTAGAGTTGGTTTGGTCAGAAAGCTAGTCGATAAAGATCCTGAAGTCACATGCCTTTTTCTCTGGGAGCTGGTCGATAAAGATCATGTAGTCGCATACCTTTTTCTCTATGAGCTGGCCGATAAAGATCACTAATTGACATGATTGCTAGGGTTGACCTTCCTATGCCGTACGCCGCTAATCAAGAGAGATTGGCTTTACCTAAGGTTACGTTTCTTAGCGTTTTATAAATCTGTTTTTCCTTCACGTTATAATATCAAATTGCTATTCAAATAGTAAGTTTCATGGACATATTCATTCACTAACTTTTACTTAAAATCTCTGCAGATTGAGGATATTGTTTGTGCAACTAAAAGAGCCTGCTATATATCTACATCAATGGCTACAACTTCTTAACTGAGAGTTTACAAATTTCGCGTAGGTTGTCAACTGCAACTTGTTTTAGGTGTTGTTCTAGTTAAAAGCTTACACATTGGTTGGTTGGAACAATTGATGTTTACAGTAGTTGGTCACTTTACTGGCATGTATAGTTATTAATGATGTTTCGGGTTGGCTTAAACTCAATATTACTTGTGTTACTTGATGAGTGTCTAAATACTCGTCATTTTATACCAATCTGAACTGCTAAAACATCCAAAAACACTTAAATATGCATCATAATACTTAAAATATCTTAGAAGTGTGTTTTATATGTTTTAAATGCAAAATAATCAAAAACACATGAAAAACATACAAAGTTTGCATAATTGGCAGTTTCAGTCCCTCAAGTTTCATAAATTTGCAAAACTAGTCCTTGAAGGTTTAAAATGAATAAAAGTCAACTTAAGTCCTTGGGAAACCAAAAATATTCACTTATGATCCCTGGATGAAAGTTTTCACAAAATGGCAACTTTTACCTCTGAAGTTTCAAAATTGGCAAAATTAGTCCCTGGGTATTTAAAAATGGAATTTAATCACAAAATACCCTTGTACTATTCATAACCTACAAATTGGAACTATTTTGATAACTTTTGGGAAATTACAATTTCACCCCTCAAACTTTGGTGAAATTACATAAATGGTCCCTCGGGTTTACAAAAATGGAAATTTGCAACTTTGATCCTTTGGTTTATCATATTGGCAAGAATGGTCCTTGTGTTATACTTTGGAAGCTTGTTACATCAGGTCCCTCAAGTTTCAGGAAATTACAACTTTAGTCCTTGGGCCCTTAAACCTAAAAACCAAACCGGACCTAAGTTTTATTATAAAACTCATAAACCAAAACCCTTAAATCCAAATAACAAACCCAGCCCAAACCTTTGGCCCAAAACACAAACCAGCCCACCCTTTTATATTATACCAGGGTTTGACCCCGTTGACCTCTCCCAAAACCGCCAAAACCAGAAACACTGTACATCTCCCTCACCCCCAGCCTTCAATCCCAATACCACCATGGTATTTCACCACCTCACCACCACCTGTCCACTCTCCCATCACCACCTTTCCACCTCACAAACCTACCCAAGAAGCAATTAATGCTTCCCCACCATGAAACAAGCAACCTTAACCTTTTTTCCCCTGTTTTTCTTCCAACTTGACCTCGAAGCTTCAAAAAGCCACTATACCTTGTCCCCTCCACCTCTACATGAATACAAGATGCATTAATTGTCCTCAAACCGCCTCAATCTACTAGAATAACTTTTGGCGCCAAAAGTATATTCAAAGGCTGAGATCAATTACAGGAAATCAATGGACAAGAATTAAAGTGGGATTTATGAGTGGTCACCAAGGAGTTAAGAAGCTATAAAAAGAAGAAAAGGAAGAGAGGAATACTTACCTTGGCATTCTGCCATTGTCAAACTATGGAATAGCCATAGTCTTAGCTTAATCTTTACTTCTTTCTTTTAAATTAATTTCATTTACATTTCTAATGTTGTACTGAGACTTAAATTAGTGTAATGGAACTCCACTTTCAGTTTAATTACAAGTTACTTCTAAATTTCATGTCTTTTACATTTATCCTTTAAATTTCATGTCATTTACATTTCATGTTGATTAGTGTTGTTTAATGGACTTTTATAGGTCATGTAGGCTCCTGAAAAAGCCTTAAGGCTTTTAGAAATCTCAAATCAGCTTAGTCTTTAAAAATAAAAAATACATAAAAATCAAGAAAAATTCAATGAAAAATCAAAAATCTGTGTTAAGGGTGTATAAGCTTGGAGCATGGTTAATTATGGATTGCCATGGGTATTAGTGCCTCATGGGAGGCTATAGGTAGTGGTTTTAGTCCTTGGTTCCACAGTCTCAGCTTTGATCACCTTGTAAGTCCATTTTTACAATTTTTGCATTTTATTGCTCAAGTTACTTATCTTCTTTGATTTTCCTGTTTTCATGTTTATTTGTTGTTATTTAATGATTATATAGCTTAATCTAGGTTGTTCATGTTTTGGATTTGATTATGGCTTGAAATTTCATATTGACTGTCAATATGCTTATTTTTGAGAATCATAGGTATAGACTTTTGTGACTATTTGTGTATGCTGAAAAAGGTCCATTTTGACATCTTGGATCCTCTGGATTTGATAGATTAAGTTTATACAGTCCTATGTAATGATAAGATCTATTTAGTCCAATTTAAAGGTTGTTTGGATTTGATAGATGAACTGAGTTAAAGGCCATATATTGTGTTGTTCTTGTTTAATGTATGCTATATGTGATTAAAATGACTCAGGGAAACCTTAACCAAAGGATGTAGCATGGTAGAAAGTCAATTTGACACTTGACTATCTCATTATGAGCATTCTGAGGTTGTCTTAACCTAAAACCTTACATATGTGTTCAAATGTTGTTTATATTTGTTAGTTTCATGTTCTTATAACTTAATATGTCTTATTTAGTCATTAAATTCAGATCAAAGTTGATCACAGCCAACTTTGATCATGAAATAGAAAAAGTCAAATTTCAGCTTTGGTAATTTTTGTATAAACTTAGAATTTTGTGTAGGACTTAATATTAAATTTCATAACTTGTGCTTATAGTATGTTTTAGTTTTGTTGCTTATCTTCCTGTATTATTTTTGTAAATTTTTATTTACCATGTTTAATAGCTTAAAATAGTGCTTATTTTAGCTAGTTTTTGCCCTGTGTCACAAGTTGTCTGTCAAGTTCATGAGCTTGTATGAGTCTCATGACTTGACCAAACTTCGTGCACTTGGATTCTTTGTGATGCCTATGTGGCATGTTCGTTATGTGTAAGCTAATTTTTCTGTTTGTAGTTTATCTAGATAGCTCAATCAACCCCAACTTTTTGTTCACCTTACTCCCTTCACTGAAGCAAACAGTGAAGGTGAGTAGTTTTTCATAAGCCCTCCACAAGCTCCTCACTAAGACTTGAGAGTGTGAGCTTGGCTTTTTATAAAGCCAAGCAAGTCAGCTCATAGTCTCAGTGCTTGTTGAGCTTGTTAAAGCTTATTTGATAAGTCAAATTAGAGTTTGTTGCATGTTTGCCCAATCACAACAATTTCCTGAGTAATCAGGAAATTCAAACCATTTCCACAAGCTCTAAAAAGCTCATTAGTGATCATAAGCTTGTGTGGCTTAGCTTTTTATAAAGCTTAGCAACCCAACTTTAGGATCCTTCACTTAAAGTTCACCTTGTAGCTTATTAGAAAGGGCTGCAAGTAGCTTTAACTTATCACAATTTGAAAAGGTATGCTGATAACTCAGCATACTTAACCAAAATCACCAAACTTCATAAGCTTGCAAAAAGCTTATCTGTTGGACCTAGATTATGAGATTTGTTTCTTTTAGAAGCTTATCAACTAGGCTATTGGATCTAGTGCTTAATTCTTATCTTGCAGCTTATTCATAAGGGCTGCAAGTGGCTTTTTGTTTGTCCCATTCTTGATTCCACTGAGCAATTCAGTGGAATCAAGCCATTTTCATAAGCTTCTCACAAGCTCATCAGTGGACCCCACTTGATGAGCTTTGGCTTTTTGGAAAGCCAACCACCCCAGCTTGCTACTCAAACTCTTACTTTGGACTTGTGAGCTTATTTAATAGGCTTATCTTGACCTTAAAGTTGACTGCAGGGGTGTTTGGATTGTTGTGCATCTGAGTATTGCTTATTAGCTTATTTTGAGCTTATAAGTGAATCCCAGTGCACAAGCTTGTATAATTATGTTCATAATACTTGTATATATTATATTTTCACTTTTGTTTGAAGTATGGAGCTTATACCAAGCTCATTTGAGCTTTCACTCAATCTAAGTTAAGCCCAAAAGGCTTAACTATCTAAACCATAAGCTTGATGCTTAAAAAGCCATCTGAGGTGGAAATAAGCTCCCTCAGAGCTTATTTCCAAGTTTTGAAAAAAGTTGGTTTTGTTAAAGTTTCATATAATCAGTTATTAAATAGATTTGCAAAAAGAAAAATCATAAATAAAATAAAACCAAAAATTTGGGTGTGTGTGGGATTCGAACTCAGGACCTCAGGCTAGTATACATGCATAACACACACACCCCTTCCAATAGCTCTGGGGCACCAGTTCCGTTATACCTTGCATACATAATATACTTAAGGTAGTTTTGGCCTGTTTGGCTTATGTGGACTGTCTGGCTTATTCCAGCTTATTGGAATAAGCTGATGACCCCATTTTATTTTTCCTAGCTTCTTCATAAGATAATATACTTTTCATAATTTTTTCATATTTTTTACTGTTCAAATAGTACTTTTAATAATTAATATAGTTTAAATACCTTTTAGTAAATAATAAGTAAGTAATTTTTAAAACAGCTTATTTATAATTTTTATAAACTTTTTATATTTTTTATGGATTCCTGAGATGGTTAAGTAAGTCTATAAAAAGTTTTATAATTTTATAAATCAGTTTAGTATGTATAATAATTAAATTAGTTTAATTAGTTTAATTAAGTAAATAATAGTTTTAAATTAAGTTTGCTTAATTCTGTGAATGACATATAGTTTTTATATTTTTCTTAGCTTCTTATAATTATTTTAGAATTATGTAAAAAGTTTCAGATTTTAGTTTTCTAATTTACTATTTATAATAATTCAATAATAGTTTTTAGAATTTAATAATAGTAAACAATTAATAATAAATAGAATAATTGTATAATAAATATATTTTTAGTTTCAGAAATTATTTTATAGTATTTTAAACTTTTCTAAGTTTTAATTTTATTTTTCTAAGCATTTTTTAGATTTTTCTTATTTTTAGGTAATTATTAAATAGTAAATAATAGTTTTTATTTAATAGTAATTACATAAATACTTGTAAAAATTATCTTAATTCATAAATAATTTTCTTTTATTATTAGGATCACAAAAATATAAATTTCACATTTGTGAGATTTGTATTGATCAGTTTTCGGTTTTATTTTGGTACGTAGACGTTTATTTAAACGTAAATGTACGTGTTTTAGGTTTTCTTATCTTTTAATTAAAGTTTGTAAATATAAAGTAAATATTTTAAGTTTATTTAATTTGCATTTAAGCCCCTAAGGCATGCAAATTCCTACTGTAGTTATATTTGTTGTTTTGTTTTGTACGTTTACGTTTATTTTAAACTAAACGTACGTTTGTATATCCTTTAACATTTTTAGGTTTCTGATTGTACGTTTTTAATTGATATAGCTGTGACAGAGCTATTACTATTCACATTCCTAGTGTTAGTCAATCAGATTCCTGTTTTTCTATTTTTCAACATCACACACATTCGTCGTATTACAGAATTCACACCTCGTTGGGACATAACGACCCGGGGATATAACTATACTCCCATGGTTCATAATTGCTTTTCCTCCCGGGCTGTTCAGGGCCTTTTGTTACGGTTGACCATTCACAAGTGGTTGGCTTGTGTGATAAAACCTGACGGTTTGGGAGGAATCATTACTCAAAATGCATGATTCGTAGGGCTGTTTCGGATTGCTCTTTGAATACACTTATAAGGGCTGTTTGGGATTGCTAGTTGGAAGTGCTATTATTTTCGATAAGCAATCCGAAACAGCTATTTTTTTAATTGTTAAACTAAGAAAAGAGACAGGTTTTACATTTTGAAACCGGTCTAAATTAGGTTTTGAGACCTGTTTTTAAGACCACAACCTGTCTTCATTTTATTTTTAGGCGTGTTTTAATCATCAAACCGGTCTTAAAAAGCGTAATCGAGACCTGTTTGGAAACCGGTCTCAATTTGATTTTCACATGGAGAGCCCCCCTCATATAGACCATACAAAACACCGGTCTTGATTTGGTTCTGAACGGGTCTCCAAAGTACTTTTTGTAGTAGTGTCTGAATCTGAATCTGATTCGCACATCTGAATCTGAGGCGTAAATGTCTGAATCTGAATGATATAATATTGTTTGTTTTTTTTTGTAAAAAAATATCTAAATGATATGAATATGATGCAATTTTATTCTTAAGACACATAAACATTAAAAGACATTAAGAGGCAACAAGACATCCCTTACATCTTGTTAGTTAAGAGGTTTGAGCCTCTAATTGCTTCTGAAGGAGAAGAAAAAGACAAACGCACAACGAGTCAGATTAAAAAGCAGTTAAGAGACACTTTTCAACCAAAAAATTAAAAAAAAAAAAAAAAAAAAAAAAAAAAAAAAAAAAAAAAAAAAACTAATTAAATATATCAATATAACAATCCCAATATAATTGGGTTCGTCTTTTACGAAATCTTATATGTCATGCTATTTTGCCTAAACTTCTTTGTAACTGTGAGTCTCATTTTATCAGAACTAATAATGGTTTTTTGAAATTAAATTTGTTGAGATTACTTATATCTATGCCAAGTGATACGTGCCAATCGCACTAGGCTTTACCTCTCAAGGGATCTTGAGAAGCTTACAACCCCCACCAGGCAGTGTACCTGATCGTTGTAGTATAGTATAGTGACAAGTACCGAGGAATTGATCGTTCAGCTAGGAATAGTGTCGCTAGGATTAGAAAACCTAAATACTAGTTCTAGAGATGAGAGATGATTATTTTTGTATTTTTATATTTTTTTAGAAAGCAAGTAAAAATCTCGGGTTTTAAGGATTTGGGCGGAATTAGTTGCTAGTCAACTAACCCAATACTAAAGATGCAATCAAAATAAAATACTAGAAATAAAAATAAACTAAATTAACTAGGGTTGTGAGCAATAAGTGGAGAAATTGTGTTTACTTAGATTTCACTACTCCCTAGATATCTTTTACACGTTAATTACTTGTTATAGTTGCGTGGATGACGAATTATATTCCTTAATACCATTCATGGGGTGGCGCACTTAATTCCCCAATCCTATGAGTGCCTACTTCACTCCTATGTCGAGCCGGCTAAGAAGCTCCTAACATGGGATCATTAGAATTTACTCATGCATTAAATACAACCAATAAAACCAAATGCACGTCAGTTCATGTTTCCTAAGACGTTCAAGCATGTTACCATTTGGAGATCTGCCAGTTTTCTTAAGCCTAACATCGAAATCATTCATCCAATACAACCATAAACAAGTAATCAACACATAATTAACATCTAGGTTTCATTAGATCTAAGCAAACACAGGATAGATCTAGCCTAGCATGATGGAATTAAGACAAGAACAAGATATAGACAACCAACACATAGACATATTGATTGAATTAAAAGAATACTTATCTCAATTACACATGAAAGGGTTCAAGGGCTGAAAACCCTTGAAAAACCTTTAAAATTCGTACTAGGTTCGGCCCTAGGGTTTCTCCAAAACTTCTCTCTCTTTATGAATGAAAATTAGAAATCTATATATAGGAAATTGAGGCTGACGGCGTCAAGACCAAATTGGTGACGCCGTCATCTCGCCGCCAAAATACTTCTCGGACTGCCTTAATCTTCATCTGACGCCGTCATGTGTTATGGTCTTCTAGACCGTCACGTCTTTTACTCTTGACGCTCTACTTGTGACGCCTTCACGTTTGTACTGGGCCGTCATTGATGCGTGGGAATCGCAACAGGCTTTACCTCTCGAGGGATCTCGAGAAGCTTACAACCCCCACCAGGCAGTGTACCTGATCGTTGTAGTATAGTATAGTGACAAGTACCGGGGGATTGATCGTTCAGCTTAGGAATAGTGTCGCTAGGATTAGAAAGCCTAATTACTAGTTCTAAAGGTGAGAGATGATTATTTTTGTATTTTTATATTTTATGGAAAGCAAGTAAAATCTCGGGTTTTGGAAGAGTGGGCGGAATTAGTTGCTATTCAACTAACCCAAAACTAAGATGCAATCAAAATAAAATACTAAAAATGAAATTAAACTAATTTATACTAAAGTTGTGAGCAGTAATTGGAGAAAATGTGTTTACTTAGACTTCATTACTCCCTAGATATCTTTTACACGTTAATTACTTGTTATAATTGTATGGATGACGGATTGTATTCCTTAATACCATTCATGGGGTGGCATACATAACTCCCCAATTCTATGAGCTCTTATCTCCTCCTACACCATGACCCAGCACAACTATAGGGATTGTAAACAGTTGCTCATGCATTAAATACAACCAATAAAGACCTAGTACGCCTCGGTTCATGTTTCTTAAGACGTTCAAGCATGTTTCCATTTAGAGATCTGCCAGTTTTCTTAAGCCTAACATATAAAATCATTCATCCAAGACAAGAATAAACAAGTAATCAACACATAATCAATATCTAGGTTTCATTAGATCTAAGCAAACACAAAGAAATCTAGCCTAGTATAATGGAATTGAGACAAGAACAAGATATAGACAACCAACACATAGACATATTGATTGAATTAGAAGAACACTTATCTCAATTACAATGCAAGGTATCAAGGGTTTGGAACCCTTGAAAAACCTGTAAAAGTTGCACCAAATTCGTCTTTAGGGTTTCTCCAAAACTTCTCTCCTTTTTTAATGTGAAAAACTAGAAAACTATATATAGGAAAATAGGGGTGACGGCGTCAAGAGCAAGGGTGTGACGCCGTCATCTCGCCGCCAAATTCTTCATCGGACGGCCTTGATCTACTTCTGATGCCCTGTGTGACGCCGTCATCAACTACGGTATTTTATTCTTGGGACTTTGACGCCGTCAAGAACAACTCTTGACGCCTTCATGTACTGTTCCCAGCATAGAATTTTGAGACTTTGCCGTTTTCTTCACTTTTATGCTCCAAAAACGTCCGAAATGGCTTCTTTTCCAGAATTCACTCTCCAAGTACCTAAAATCACAAAAGGAACGATTTAGGGCAATATTTGATCAAATAAAGTCGGATTCGGGCTTAAATGACCCCCTAAAAACGGATCATTTTTCGCCTCATCAGTCATGCAAATTACTCTTGACGCTGTCAGGATGTTCTTCTTGACGCCGTCACCTACTGTTCTCAGCAAGGAAAATTAAGACTTTGGCATTTTCTTCACTTTTATGCTCCAAAAACGTCCGAATTGCTTCCTTTTCCAGATTTCTCTCCCAAAGTACCTAAAATCACAAAAGGAATGATTTTGGGCAATATTTGATCAAATAAATTCAATTCCAGGCTTAAATGACCCCCTAAAAACGGTTCATTTTTCGCCTCATCATATACCCTTACACTTGAGATTTGCTTGTCCTCAAGCAAATGCGCTTTTATTCTAATCAAAATACAAGTTAGGGGTCATTTAACACTAATATAAAAGTAATTACAACAAATAATCGTTCCACTAAAGACCAATAGACAAGCACAGAGGTTATACACAAGCACCTCACAAATAGTGTTTAGATACTCACATCTCTCGGGTGTAATAAAGTATAAATTACAGTATGGAAACGGAAGATATCTCTCACTACCTGTCATAGCAAAATAGATTACCATAGGTTTGAGAAAGGATCAAACCTCTACCACATGGCGTAAGCACCTAGGATAAACTATCAAAGAGGTCTTTTAAAGGGTTGTAACGTTACGTGTAGGGATATGAAATACACGGTTTTGTTGGATAAAGGAAGTTTTTACTGGTGGCGAGTTAACAACCTTGGTTAATTACATGTACAATGTGGCGTTGCTAAGCCAAGACTAGACTCGACTTAAGCTAATAAATGAAAAATAACAAAAACATAAAATAAACATAGAATGAAACGGGATGGTAGTCTGTATGTTTTTTTCTCTTTTATTTTTTTTCTATTTTTTTTTCTTTTTCTTGATTTTTTGATTTTTTTTTTTTTTTTGCATACACTCTTACCCTACCATCCAAAATAATACATCATAGGGAATGAAAATTCCCCTTACACTTGAGTTTTTACATACTTTACAATAAACTAATCTATTGACTCGAATTAAGAAAATCAAAACACTTGGAGTACTTTTAGGATTAACGCACATACGGGGGTAATAAATGATATTCTTCCCCATTACTTCATAAATAAGGACTTTACCCATGAGTCCCAATCGTCCCAAAACAATATGTACAAGGATATGACTCGACTTAGCAACCATGTAATCAATTAGATAGTTAACTTAGGGTTTAACAAATAACAATAATGCACTAAAGATGAGCGCATACACGGAAGGCTAAGGCGATTTGGGTGTACATTTATGTGGGGTGTAACAAATTCTTCCTTTAAGTAAAATGCTTAAAGTTAGAAACTAAAAGATAGGCTCGGAGGGGTGTACTAGGGGTTTCGTGTACTAAAAATGAGTACAACGCTAAAGGTGTGGAAAAATTAGTTAACTTAACTAGCCAAGTAATATGACTTTAATGGTCAAGTAATTATGATACGGGTTTAAAACAAGGGTGATCCTAATGCCTCTTATCATGTAGTAAATCCTACTACACGAATGTAGTCTCACTAGCGGTCTCGGGATGCGTCACTAACGCAAGTTCTAGAATTTAAATGCTACCGGTACACTCATAAGCACTAATAATAAATGCTTTTCCTATCAAATCTAAAGGCGAACCTCACATGTTTGGGTGGAAAATTTTTCTGAATATACGGTTATGTGCTAGTCATACAATCTCCTATCCATGAGACGCTTGCTATGGCTAAAGTTTCACTCCTAAATGTTGTAAAAAAAATTTTAATTTGGCGCTAAAATTGCACTAACAAGTATTTCTCATAGTTTTATTACACATCTACCATTAAACAAAACAAACTCAATCGAAAGTGTACATGTAAGGTATCATCGTTTTACCCTCCCCTTACAATTAAGATGAACATTGTCCCCAATGTTCAAGTAAAGAATGTAAAAGTGAAAAAGTAAAAAGAATGAAATCAAATACTCCCCTGATTCGCTTGGTATGGATAAAAAGGTGGCCAGGTTAGATCTTCCTCTAAGAAAATGAACAATCAAAGCTTCCCTTCCAGAATATAAATCATCTTCTTGTCATACATAACCTGTAAATACTGAGAAAACAAACAAGGCAACCTCGCGTAAAATCGGCGGCAATCAATATAAGTTACTAAATCCTAGAAAACAAAATAAGATATAATGCTTGTGGAATGAAGTTTGCAGATTTCCTGGAGATTAAAACTTAATAATTCACAAAAACCGTAAGACTCCGTTAGAAAAACAAAAGCGGTAAAATTTCCAGATTTTTACACGTGACGCCGTCAAGAGTTAACTCGTGACGCCGTCAGAAGTGACCTGCAGAAATTCTTATGTTAAGTTTCTGGAAAAACTTGGTCTCACTTCCTGGAAAATCCTGCAAAACTTCATTATGACTCAATACAAGCATTTGACTCTAAGAAATACGAATATACATGTTCATTTAATATTGTGGAGAATCATTATCGGTTTATTTCTTAAAAACATATTTGGGGTTTCCCCTTACACTTATCTTTTGCAAAAATACTTTTAGGTGGAGTTAAGACTAGGCCAAAACAACAAAGTATAGTATTTCCACTATTTAATTGAGAAACATGATCTACCAACAATAAAAATAAAGCATGCATACGGAAGCAAATAACAAATAAATAAACAAAATAAAAATCACACGAAACATGGGTTGCCTCCCAAGAAGCGCTTTTCTTTATTTATGAGTCTTGTAGCTAGACTCAAGGTCATGGGTTACTACGTGACCTCATCGTGGGTTTCACTCTCTAGGTTATCTTCTAAACCAGTTTTGTATTCCGGACCTAGTTGCAAGCACTCTTTGTAGAAACCAAGCATCCTATTTTTCACATACTCTACTCCTCTACGTCTATCCTCATCATTCCTATAATAAGCAGTTTGCTTGTGTTCCTTTTCTAAATCAGAGAGGAGGCGGTATTGCTCAATCTTGTAGGGCATTTGGTAGGCAACCTCATCATTCTCTTCCTTGAACCTAACTATCCCAAGAGTCGGATCATAACTCGTCCTAGTGGCCTCAACAAATGGTTTTCCAAATATTATTTGGCTTAGGCAAGCATCTATCACCGGACGAGTGTCTTCCACTATCATAAAATCGATCTCATAAGTGCGATTGCCTATAATCACATGTAATCCCTTCACTCTTCCTGCAAAATTACTTATCAGATTCGTACTGGGTATCATCCTAAAATCAAGTTGTTTCTTCATCACCCAATTGTAATAAGTCCTAGTCATGATGTTAACAGGAGATCTAGGATCGATGTAAGCTTTCCATATATGCATGTGCCCAATATTGCATGGTATGTTAATGTTAGAGGGGTCTCCCATTTTGATAAGGGGTGTGCCAAGGATATATGGTCTCTCGGGACTATCGAATAAATCCTTATGGTATTCCCGTTCTTCCTTGGTGGGCAACTTATCAAAGTATTTCTCTATAGTTTCTACTTCCTCTAACTCCTTTTCCTTATTAACCTCAACTTCCCTACTTTCATCCCTAGTTTCGGTTTCTATTCCAACTTCATCCTTGTCACTTTCTTCTATCTCCTTATCTATTGGCTTAATGGTGACAACATTGACAAAGTGGACATGTTTAGATTATGAGGGGTCCTTAATTTGGATTCCGTTATTGGTGTCCTTAGTGTCCTTCCTAGGTGTAGTTAACGCTTGGTTGTTGAGGGCTTTCAACAAGTTGTCAATCTTGTTGGTCATCTCCGTTTGTTGTTGGTTGAATTCGGTTTCAAACCTAGCTATGCGAGCTTCTTGAGATGCCATGAACTTAGACATCAATCCTTCAAGATTGTTGGTACTACCATAGTTGTTAAAAGGATTGTTGTTGGAAGTACGGTTGGAGGGTGGACTGTTTGGTTGGTAACGATTAGGCGGGTTGGAAGAATTGGGTTGATTTTGTTTCCCCCTAAGGTTTGGGTGATTTTTCCAAGAGGGGTTGTATGAATCACCGTAAGGGTTTGGCTCGGGCTTGAAAGTGTACCACTTATCTCCCGCTTCGTCGGTACGCGTGGATGCGTAGTCCGTAAAAGCTGTTCCGGGGAGTTCCACACAATCACGAGTGTCATGGGGACCACTACATATTTCGCATGAAGAAGTTAATTTGTTCACTTGGCTTGAAGGCTTAGGAGCTTCGTAGGATTTCATGAGAAACTCGACTTGGTCCTCAAGTTCCATGATCCTACGGTCGGGAGTGCTAGAGTTGTTCAAAGGCAAAGATATTGCCTTGACCGTTTTGTTCAAATCACGAGGATCATTCCAACTTTCATTGTCATAGAGAGCAAGATCTTCTATGAGTTCCCATGATTGTTCTGCACTTAGATCACGTAGCTTTCCATCGGACGATTGGTCAATGGCTCGCCTCGCGGAGAGATCGATATGGTCATAAAAGATTTGGAATTGGAGCCAAAGATCTATGCCATGATGAGGGACTTTTTGGAGTAAGTCCTTGAAACGAGTCCATGCTTCATAAAGAGATTCATTTTGACGTTGTTGGAACATCAAGATGTCATTTCTAAGCTTAGTAGTTCTTCCCGGTGGAAAAAATTGAGCAAGGAAACGAGTGGTGAGATCATCCCATGTGGTGATGGATCCCGCGGGTAAACGCTCAAGTCATTGACTAGCTTGATCCCGTAGAGAGAATTGGAATAGGCGTAATCGGGTTGTCTCTCTAATTTCAACATCTAGGTCTATGGAGTCTACGATTTTAAGGAAGTCCTTAAGATGTTGGTTTGGATCTTCGGAACGAAGTCCATGGAATGCACATCCGCTTTGCACCAACCGGATGGTGTCGGATCGCAAGGGGGTCACATTGGCTCCGGTGAGCTCAATGGTGTTTCGGTAGCCTTGGTGGCTAGGTCGGGAATACTCTCCTAAGGTTCGGGGCCTAAGAGGTTCTAGAGGTGGGTTTTGTTGTGGTGGGATGACGGGTTCAAAGATGTTCCCATCGTCCATGATGTCGGGTGGTGAAAAGTTACGAAAAAAAACATAAAGAAATAAGATACACTAAAGAAAACCTTAAAATAAAAATAAAATCTTACTAAAAAGGAATCTAGCAAGTAGACCTAAGAAAAAGATATTCTAACCTAGACAATAACTATTCCTCGGGCTGCGGCGCCAAAAACTTGATACGTGGGAATCGCACCAGGCTTTACCTCTCAAGGGATCTTGAGAAGCTTACAACCCCCACCAGGCAGTGTACCTGATCGTTGTAGTATAGTATAGTGACAAGTACCGGGGGATTGATCGTTCAGCTAGGAATAGTGTCGCTAGGATTAGAAAACCTAAATACTAGTTCTAGAGATGAGAGATGATTATTTTTGTATTTTTATATTTTTTTAGAAAGCAAGTAAAAATCTCGGGTTTTAAGGATTTGGGCGGAATTAGTTGCTAGTCAACTAACCCAATACTAAAGATGCAATCAAAATAAAATACTAGAAATAAAAATAAACTAAATTAACTAGGGTTGTGAGCAATAAGTGGAGAAATTGTGTTTACTTAGATTTCACTACTCCCTAGATATCTTTTACATGTTAATTACTTGTTATAGTTGCGTGGATGACGGATTGTATTCCTTAATACCATTCATGGGGTGACACACTTAATTCCCCAATCCTATGAGTGCCTACTTCACTCCTAAGTCGAGCCGGCTAAGAAGCTCCTAACATGGGATCATTAGAATTTACTCATGCATTAAATACAACCAATAAAACCTAGTGCACGTCAGTTTATGTTTCCTAAGACGTTCAAGCATGTTACCATTTGGAGATCTGCCAGTTTTCTTAAGCCTAACATCGAAATCCTTCATCCAATACAACCATAAAAAAGTAATCAACACATAATTAACATCTAGGTTTCATTAGATCTAAGCAAACACAGGATAGATCTAGCCTAGCATGATGGAATTAAGACAAGAACAAGATATAGACAACTAACACATAGACATATTGATTGAATTAAAAGAATACTTATCTCAATTACACATGAAAGGGTTCAGGGGCTGAAAACCCTTGAAAAACCTGTAAAATTCGTACTAGGTTCGGCCCTAGGGTTTCTCCAAAACTTCTCTCTCTTTATGAATGAAAATTAGAAAACTATATATAGGAAATTGAGGCAGACTGCGTCAAGACCAAATTGGTGATGCCGTCATCTCGCCGCCTGATGCGTGGGAATCGCACCTTGCTTTACCTCTCGAGGGATCTCGCGAGGCTTACAACCCCCACCAGGCAGTGTACCTGATCGTTGTAGTATAGTATAGTGACAAGTACCGGGGGATTGATCGTTCAGCTTAGGAATAGTGTCGCTAGGATTAGAAAGCCTAATTAATAGTTCTAGAGATGAAGGATGATTATTTTTGTCTTTTTATATTTTATGAAAGCAATTAAAATCTCGGGTTTTGGAAGAGTGGGCGGAATTAGTTGTTATTCAACTAACCCAAAAACTACTTTATAACTAATTAAACTAATGAAAATGAAATTAAACTAATTATTAAACTAAGGTTGTGAGCAGTATTTGGAGAAATTGTGTTTACTTAGACTTCATTACTCCCTAGATATCTTTTACATGTCAATTACTTGTTACACTTGTATGGATGACGGATTGTATTCCTTAATACCATTCGTGGGGTGGCATACATAACTCCCCAACTCTATGAGCTCTTATCTCCTCCTACACCATGACCCAGCACAACTATAGGGATTGTAAATAGTGGCTCATGCATTAAATACAACCAATAAAGACCTAGTACGCCTCGGTTCATGTTTCTTAAGACGTTCAAGCATGTTACCATTTGGAGATCTGTAACACCCCAACCCGATAAGGGTAGAAGTATTACATTACAGTGACATATCAGAACAACACAAGCATATGATTTATACATACAAAAGAAATTCAGGGTTTACAAATGGAAAATCTGATACTACAAGGTTACAAAAATAAATACTAAGTCTAATGAGGTGAAACTTCTTCTAATCATCTCTAGTCCAGCGTAACTATCAAAGCATAGTCTTCTAAGTCCAGTCACACTCTCTTCCCATAACCCAGCTTCCTACTAAAACCTGCCGCAGGAAAAGGAAATGCGGCTGAGCTTAAAAAGCTCAGTGAACAGATATATAAACAAAGTAATGATAATGAAACAGAACAGAAGTATAGTGCATTGGGGAAATATCATAAGGAATAAGCAATAAGAGTAATAGAAATGAAAAGAATAGGATAGTCATCCACCACGAGCCCAAAACTCAAAGTCATAACTCAACGTCAAAATCTCAAAGTCATAAGCCGTCAATTCATAATCTTACAATCAGAGGGGATACCTCTCAGGCAACCAGATAATATGAGGGGTGTCCTCATGTATCATAATAGTGGAGTAGCTAGCTCCCAGAAATTGTGAAAGGCGTGTATTGCACACAGCACCAGTCACCTCAAAGTCAACTCAAAGTCATAGTTAAATCCACTAAACAGAACAGATCTAGGATTGCAACCCATACGCCCCTTACTCAAAGTCAATCTCAAAGTCATATACTCAAAGTCATAATGGCCATAATAGTAATCATAAAAAGGGACGGCGTGAGAAATCACTCACCCACACATGAGTCATGCCAGTGGTGCATCACAGACATGCCTATGGTACCTCCATAGGTCGGAAAAACATAAATGGCTCGGGTATCAAACTAAGAGTCAGGTCTCAAAGTCATACAAAAGGTCATATAGCAAAGTTTCATCTCAAAGTCAGCTCAAAATCATATCAAAGGTTCAATTAAAAGGGAACATAGCAATGGCTTGGGAAAAACTTAATCGTATCATATCTCAAAATCATAATATCAGAAATCATATCAATGGTTCAGAATATCCAAGGTTCATTTCCAAAGGTTCATTACAAAAGATTTATTATTAAGTTTCATAAGTTCAAATAAAATGTGAAAGAGTTAAGAGAAAACAGATTTAAAAACTTTAATAATCATTTACCCATTTCATCTCATAGATCTCCCTTTTTAAACATTCTTCATACAAGCCAATTAATCCTTCATTTAAAAATGGTTTCATTTCAAAATCATAGAGTATCATTTCAAACAGTTTCCTTCCATAACATCAAGTTATAATTTCAAAAGGTTTTCATATCAAATTATCATAAAGGATGAACCAGAGATATCGGATATTCAAAGGTCAGAAGTCATCGTAGTGGCAAAAGAAACGGATCACGAATCATGAGAAACCTTACTAAAAGGTTAGAATATCTGTACCTTATTCGCAAGCACAGAAATAGAAACAGATCAGAAATAGAAGTGGCTCAGGATCTCTCCTTCTTCACACCTAGAGGAGAAGAGGGGGAATCATAATTCATTCTCAAATTCATGCCTTTCCATTTTAAGTAACTTTCCCTTTTTAGCAGGTTTCTATAAATAGTAATTTCCACTTTTAGAAAATTTCCATATTTAGAAAGTTGAATCATTATTAATGGTAATAAGATATCTTTTAACATAATTACACCTTTGGTCCTTGGGGTTTCATAACTTTGCATTTTATATCCTTTACTTTCCAAAATTACACTTTAAACCTTTTAGTATTCAAAGTTACACTTTAAACCATTAACTTATCCATTTTACATAATGAGCACTTATTTTAAGATGTTATACGAATGGATACTCAAACTTTCATAATTTACACTTTAAGTCCCTCAAGTTATAAAAGTTACATATTTAGCCCTTTAATTTACAACTTCAACTTTTAATTATCAATAATTACATATTATGCCCTTAAGTTATCAAAATGACACATAACCCCCTGAATATATTAAATTACTCAAAACAGCTCCAAGTTTCCAGAAATTACATGTTTAGTCCCTCTCTTTTAATTATTTTCAAAACAAACCCTAATTAGGTTTAAAATACATTTTAACCCTTTAAAATATAAAAATTACATATGGTACCCTTAGGTTACATTTTATTCGAATAGTACACAGCCCAAAATAAGTTCTAAAAATAACCCTTGAGTTTTAAAAGTTACAAAACTCACCCAAAACCTTTATATCAAATCGTACAAACATAAAATACCAAGATTAAAAACCCTAACCAACTCTAATTCATTTTTAATCATCACCTCATCATTAAATGTCATTTAATATCACAAAACAAACCCTAGATCCAAAACCCTAAGTCACACGATTTTATTTTCCTTTTTCTTTTATACGTTTTAATCAAAATTCAATAAACCAAAATAAATTCGAAATACATGATTTAGGCCATGAAAATTCTTTCCAACATTTTTCCAGATCATATTACATCATAATAAGTGTATAATAATTTTATTAATAATTATTCTGGATCGGAGCATATATTTCACAAATAAACACGTTTTTAGGGTTTTAAATCACGAAAACGATGTAGAGCATGCATGGATCGAATCAACCATTTTATTTGATGTTTATATGATGTAAGGGACCTGAGAAAAATACCAAACCAAGGATTGAACATATGGAGAGGGCTGTACGAATTGTTGTATATGCGTATAGGCCAAATGATCCAAAAATCACCACGACTTCACCGATGACCTTCCAACCTTGAAACCAATTTTCGTGGGTTGTATATGATGTAAGAATCACCAGAAAAATAAGAAATAAGTTTTGTGGAGGTCGAATGAATCAAAAAGAATTTACCTTGTTATTAGGGCTTGACAAAAGAAAAGGTGTACCGCGATCGAACCAAGCTTCAACAATTCAAAAGGGCATTTTTCCAGAACTCCTTGGATAGTGTTTGATCACAGAAAAATGTCTAGGAATGAAGGGATTGTCGAATGGAGGCCAAAGGGATTTTGTGTGTGTTTGTTTTTGGGGCGGCACTTAGGGTTTTGTGGAGAACAATATGGATTGACATTTTGAAAGGGGAAAACGTGTGATGAGGGGGGGGGGGGGGGGGGGAAGACCAGAATTTCGGAATTTTAGGTGGGAGGATATTTCTTGTGATTATCTTCCATATTTATCATGATTTAAACCATTTAAATAATTATTAAAACTACTTTTTATTAATTCGGTCCATAGAGGGGTAATTTGGTAATTTTACTACTTGTATAAATGTTAAATGTAATTGTTAAAATTTACCTTGGATCATAACTTGTGCATTGTTTGAAGTTTGGGATTTATTTGGAGACTTTAATAAGCTTTTAATTAAATTTTAAATTTGTAAGGGCATTTTGGTCATTTCACATGCTTTTAGATTTTAGGTGTTACAACTTATTCCCCTCTAAAAATAAAAATTTCGTCCTCGAAATTTGAAGTCGCAAAGTTAGACGAAGTCGTAGCAAACCGCAAAAGTCGTCACAACATTCTCACGCCCGGGGAGGTTCTTCCAAAAGATATTCAGACCAACTGGTTTCTCATGACTCGTAATTATTGCCAAAACAGTTTCAGATTTCTTAGAAGGGCATATCATATTGAATTTGAATCAAAAGGATAATGTACCAAACATAACGGGTGATAAACGAATTCTCCAGGAAGAGGTATAAAAATACATAGGGATTGAATCGGTGAATCAGATGAGAATACATTGAATTGTAGTAGACACGAGGTGATATAAGGTTTAACTCTTCAGCTTCTCAGATAGTCTCGGCTTTTAGATACCCTTCCAAAAGGTATTCTCATAAACAAACAGGTCTCGTTTCCTCACAGTCCATAATCAGATATTTTACTCATAGTAGATCATAATGAACAACTTCACGAATGCGAATCGTATACGGACAGAAAGCATATCGTTAGATATCGTCAAAGGCAGAAATTTCATAATGGAACCTAAGATTCTTATCAGAAGTTGCAAGATCAGCAAAACACGTGTCGAGAGTCCAACGTATCGAATCGTATATCATGGTCAGCAGATCAAACGTATAGGTAGAATGAACCTAAAGTCTCACTAAACTCAGATGATCTTGATCAGATGCCAGAATTCTAAAGCTTCTAAGGCACTCCTCGAAATATCACATGCCCACCATAAGTGCACGTTATATGATGTAAGTATCATCACGTTGGCCAGGCGTCATAATACTGGCATCATATACATATGCCCTCATGGTGATCATACTTTATCTCAAGTCGTGAACACCCAAACTTATTTAAATCCACCTAGTCCACCTATAGTCTCAGAGGTCACCAAAATCAAACAACATAACTAAGAGAACGAAATTACTCGAAGAGTAACGGAGATCCGAGAATGTCATTCAACATTAAGGTACGTCATCAGTAACGTCAATTCTTTACAGCATCATCTCGTCTAAACACAATGTCCGCTTTCAAATCCGTCCACTCATTTACAAATTTCAAAATTTCTTCCAAGTTGGAGTAGTCTGTTTATTCTTGTCCGTCTTACCTCATGATTAAGAGAATTTAAAATTCGAGTCTGGTTCCTCAAGCCTTCAGCAACTCTTCTTGGTACTGTGGCGTCGTAGCGGCAGTCTCTGACACGATCATTGTGCATCCCTCCATCCGCAGGTCTGCTTCTGCTCTCAATTCAACTTAGTACAACTAAAATGAATAGAGAAACAAGACTGCGTTTCTTCGACAGGTCTTCTAACATAGCTCCAGGTTTTAAGGTACATGATGTTGTTGTCGACTCCAGGTTGTGTGTTGAATGGTTCGTCTTCTTTGGTCTGGTTGTCTTGATGCCTAAACTGAAATCTTCACGTGTTGCATGATGTATAATTGAGCACTATCCTAGTTCCTCACTTCTTCTTTTATGCTTCTTCCATGGTAATGCTTGTCGCAACCATCTTCTACGACTCTTCCACCAAGTTTCTAACTCCGATAACGAACTTCGATCTTGGTCCTTCTTGTGAAAGCTCTGTCTTTACATTATACCGGGTAGTGTTGTCTATTATGCTTTCTGAACATCAATCAAATTTCTCTTCCAGAACAAAGGGTCGTCTCACCAATAATCTCTATGTTCTTCTTTCGTTTTAGAACACAACACAATGTCATACTATGACAATTTGTCCAAAACACGCGAAAAACATGATTATTCTAGCCAACACCATTGGCATCATTCAAGTTCATAATTGTTATAACGAGTGCAAAGGCAACTTCAGAAATCATCTCAGAGAATTTTCACATCGCCTTCTTTCTTCTTCAAGAACTGAAGTACTTCACAAAGGTTACTCTCGGTTAGTTAACCCTCTTCTTAGAAGTTCTTGTGGTTGCTTCTTTAGTGATTCAAATCTAAAATGATGAAATCAGATGCGGAGTTTCAAAGGAAGGCCAAATTAATTATTGATACTCGGAAATAGATAATGATTAGTGATAGTGGTACGTTTAAGTTCACGATAGTCGATACGTCATTGCATACTTCTCTTGTTCTTCTTCATAAACAAACAAGAGCATCTAAGAGAATCACCAAGGTTAACAAAAATCATATTCCATCGGCTTCTTCAAACACTCAACTTCTATAGCCCCATGGTTTCTTCAACTGAGATCAGTTCAATGCCCACTCTACTTCCTAAGCAGGAAGGAGTACCAAAAGTTCATCAGAGAATACCAGAAAATCTTCGTATGACAAAATATTTCCCAATAGTAGAACTTTCCAAGGGTTGATAATAATGGTTTTCAGGAAAGACTTGATAATCATATGAGTTCGGGGTTGGTGTTTCCATAGTGGCAAAAATTTTAGTAGATGTAGAGAGTCATCATAATGGAATAGGGTGAAGCAGATTTTTAAGGTCACATTTCAGATACGGTAGTCTATGGTATCTTTACGAATAGCCATCCAGTCCAAAAGACCATACAATCAAACATCTCAAAGTCAAAGGATTCATAGAGTGGATACAGTCGTTAAATTATACAGATAGTTCATATCTCAGAGTCAAGTACATGATTCAACAAAAGTGTTGGGATGGATAAATGAACAGTTCAATGTGTGGGAATTCGTTTAGCTTCTTAGCAATAGTATCAGGTAGGATACGATCATCGCATAATTGTCAATTGTAAGATGTACCGAATATCAGTTATCGGCATCCTCATGCTTAGTTAACAATTCCATACAGAGATAGTCTTTACATCATGCCCTTTCAAAGGAAACGGTTGGCAGAACAAGGTTCATCATTCAAAGAGAGGAAACAAAACTTCTCATATTCGTGGTTCATAATCACCAAAATTCTCATAGGAGTAATAATGGATCATACAGAGTTAAGTAGTATCGGATGATACATTCATACCCAGCATAAGTAATGAATTTACAGAATGTGTCGAACACATTGTGGTTGAATGACCTACGATGTGGTCGAAAAGGTGTCAAACAGCTTATCAAACAAATCGGAGGCGGAGATCAAAATCTGAAAGTGAAACTTAAATGTGTAAGGTATCCAGGTAGCATTCCGAGGTATTCCAAACTTACTTGGTTACTAAGCTTAAGTTGCAAAACTTCTAACTTCTGAAACAAGGGTCCTTATAAGGCTACCCAAGAGCAAAGGCACGATCAGAGTGATGCGGAAGCAAACGATACTTACATGAATGTCTTAGTCTACCCATTCCTCACTGGTAATAACTTAGGTTCCTATGGGGAATCCTAATGTAAAGTTTCAAAGGTTGTCTTATGAGCGCCTACAGTGGAAACTTAGGGGTCCAAACTTCACAGGTCAAGGGTAAATGTATTACGAATCGCTGCCTGGTCTCTGATACCATAATTGTAACACCCCAACCCGATAAGGGTAGAAGTATTACATTACAGTGACATATCAGAACAACACAAGCATATGATTTATACATACAAAAGAAATTCAGGGTTTACAAATGGAAAATCTGATACTACAAGGTTACAAAAATAAATACTAAGTCTAATGAGGTGAAACTTCTTCTAATCATCTCTAGTCCAGCGTAACTATCAAAGCATAGTCTTCTAAGTCCAGTCACACTCTCTTCCCATAACCCAGCTTCCTACTAAAACCTGCCGCAGGAAAAGGAAATGCGGCTGAGCTTAAAAAGCTCAGTGAACAGATATATAAACAAAGTAATGATAATGAAACAGAACAGAAGTATAGTGCATTGGGGAAATATCATAAGGAATAAGCAATAAGAGTAATAGAAATGAAAAGAATAGGATAGTCATCCACCACGAGCCCAAAACTCAAAGTCATAACTCAACGTCAAAATCTCAAAGTCATAAGCCGTCAATTCATAATCTCACAATCAGAGGGGATACCTCTCAGGCAACCAGATAATATGAGGGGTGTCCTCATGTATCATAATAGTGGAGTAGCTAGCTCCCAGAAATTGTGAAAGGCGTGTATTGCACACAGCACCAGTCACCTCAAAGTCATAGTTAAATCCACTAAACAGAACAGATCTAGGATTGCAACCCATACGCCCCTTACTCAAAGTCAATCTCAAAGTCATATACTCAAAGTCATAATGGCCATAATAGTAATCATAAAAAGGGACGGCGTGAGAAATCACTCACCCACACATGAGTCATGCCAGTGGTGCATCACAGACATGCCTATGGTACCTCCATAGGTCGGAAAAACATAAATGGCTCGGGTATCAAACTAAGAGTCAGGTCTCAAAGTCATACAAAAGGTCATATAGCAAAGTTTCATCTCAAAGTCAGCTCAAAATCATATCAAAGGTTCAATTAAAAGGGAACATAGCAATGGCTTGGGAAAAACTTAATCGTATCATATCTCAAAATCATAATATCAGAAATCATATCAATGGTTCAGAATATCCAAGGTTCATTTCCAAAGGTTCATTACAAAAGATTTATTATTAAGTTTCATAAGTTCAAATAAAATGTGAAAGAGTTAAGAGAAAACAGATTTAAAAACTTTAATAATCATTTACCCATTTCATCTCATAGATCTCCCTTTTTAAACATTCTTCATACAAGCCAATTAATCCTTCATTTAAAAATGGTTTCATTTCAAAATCATAGAGTATCATTTCAAACAGTTTCCTTCTATAACATCAAGTTATAATTTCAAAAGGTTTTCATATCAAATTATCATAAAGGATGAACCAGAGATATCGGATATTCAAAGGTCAGAAGTCATCGTAGTGGCAAAAGAAACGGATCACGAATCATGAGAAACCTTACTAAAAGGTTAGAATATCTGTACCTTATTCGCAAGCACAGAAATAGAAACAGATCAGAAATAGAAGTGGCTCAGGATCTCTCCTTCTTCACACCTAGAGGAGAAGAGGGGGAATCATATTTCATTCTCAAATTCATGCCTTTCCATTTTAAGTAACTTTCCCTTTTTAGCAGGTTTCTATAAATAGTAATTTCCACTTTTAGAAAATTTCCATATTTAGAAAGTTGAATCATTATTAATGGTAATAAGATATCTTTTAACATAATTACACCTTTGGTCCTTGGGGTTTCATAACTTTGCATTTTATATCCTTTACTTTCCAAAATTACACTTTAAACCTTTTAGTATTCAAAGTTACACTTTAAACCATTAACTTATCCATTTTACATAATGAGCACTTATTTTAAGATGTTATACGAATGGATACTCAAACTTTCATAATTTACACTTTAAGTCCCTCAAGTTATAAAAGTTACATATTTAGCCCTTTAATTTACAACTTCAACTTTTAATTATCAATAATTACATATTATGCCCTTAAGTTATCAAAATGACACATAACCCCCTGAATATATTAAATTACTCAAAACAGCTCCAAGTTTCCAGAAATTACATGTTTAGTCCCTCTCTTTTAATTATTTTCAAAACAAACCCTAATTAGGTTTAAAATACATTTTAACCCTTTAAAATATAAAAATTACATATGGTACCCTTAGGTTACATTTTATTCGAATAGTACACAGCCCAAAATAAGTTCTAAAAATAACCCTTGAGTTTTAAAAGTTACAAAACTCACCCAAAACCTTTATATCAAATCGTACAAACATAAAATAACAAGATTAAAAACCCTAACCAACTCTAATTCATTTTTAATCATCACCTCATCATTAAATGTCATTTAATATCACAAAACAAACCCTAGATCCAAAACCCTAAGTCACACGATTTTATTTTCCTTTTTCTTTTATACATTTTAATCAAAATTCAATAAACCAAAATAAATTCGAAATACATGATTTAGGCCATGAAAATTCTTTCCAACATTTTTCCAGATCATATTACATCATAATAAGTGTATAATAATTTTATTAATAATTATTCTGGATCGGAGCATATATTTCACAAATAAACACGTTTTTAGGGTTTTAAATCACGAAAACGATGTAGAGCATGCATGGATCGAATCAACCATTTTATTTGATGTTTATATGATGTAAGGGACCTGAGAAAAATACCAAACCAAGGATTGAACATATGGAGAGGGCTGTACGAATTGTTGTATATGCGTATAGGCCAAATGATCCAAAAATCACCACGACTTCACCGATGACCTTCCAACCTTGAAACCAATTTTCGTGGGTTGTATATGATGTAAGCATCACCAAAAAAATAAGAAATAAGTTTTGTGGAGGTCGAATGAATCAAAAAGAATTTACCTTGTTATTAGGGCTTGACAAAAGAAAAGGTGTACCACGATCGAACCAAGCTTCAACAATTCAAAAGGGCATTTTTCCAGAACTCCTTGGATAAGGTTTGATCACAGAAAAATGTCTAGGAATGAAGGGATTGTCGAATGGAGGCCAAAGGGATTTTGTGTGTGTTTGTTTTTGGGGCGGCACTTAGGGTTTTGTGGAGAACAATATGGATTGACTTTTTAAAAGGGGAAAACGTGTGATGAGGGGGGGGGGGGGGAAGACCAGAATTTCGGAATTTTAGGTGGGAGGATATTTCTTGTGATTATCTTCCATATTTATCATGATTTAAACCATTTAAATAATTATTAAAACTACTTTTTATTAATTCGGTCCATAGAGGGGTAATTTGGTAATTTTACTACTTGTATAAATGTTAAATGTAATTGTTAAAATTTACCTTGGATCATAACTTGTGCATTGTTTGAAGTTTGGGATTTATTTGGAGACTTTAATAAGCTTTTAATTAAATTTTAAATTTGTAAGGGCATTTTGGTCATTTCACATGATTTTAGATTTTAGGTGTTACAACTTCTTCCCCTCTAAAAAGAAAAATTTCATCCTCGAAATTTGAAGTCGCAAAGTTAGACGAAGTCGTAGCAAACCGCAAAAGTCGTCACAACATTCTCACGCCCGGGGAGGTTCTTCCAAAAGATATTCAGACCAACTGGTTTCTCATGACTCGTAATTATTGCCAAAACAGTTTCAGATTTCTTAGAAGGGCATATCATATTGAATTTGAATCAAAAGGATAATGTACCAAACATAACGGGTGATAAACGAATTCTCCAGGAAGAGGTATAAAAATACATAGGGATTGAATCGGTGAATCAGATGAGAATACATTGAATTGTAGTAGACACGAGGTGATATAAGGTTTAACTCTTCAGCTTCTCAGATAGTCTCGGCTTTTAGATACCCTTCCAAAAGGTATTCTCATAAACAAACAGGTCTCGTTTCCTCACAGTCCATAATCAGATATTTTACTCATAGTAGATCATAATGAACAACTTCACGAATGCGAATCGTATACGGACAGAAAGCATATCGTTAGATATCGTCAACAGCAGAAATTTCATAATGGAACCTAAGATTCTTATCAGAAGTTGCAAGATCAGCAAAACACGTGTCGAGAGTCCAACGTATCGAATCGTATATCATGGTCAGCAGATCAAACGTATAGGTAGAATGAACCTAAAGTCTCACTAAACTCAGATGATCTTGATCAGATGCCAGAATTCTAAAGCTTCTAAGGCACTCCTCGAAATATCACATGCCCACCATAAGTGCACGTTATATGATGTAAGTATCATCACGTTGGCCAGGCGTCATAATACTGGCATCATATACATATGCCCTCATGGTGATCATACTTTATCTCAAGTCGTGAACACCCAAACTTATTTAAATCCACCTAGTCCACCTATAGTCTCAGAGGTCACCAAAATCAAACAACATAACTAAGAGAACGAAATTACTCGAAGAGTAACGGAGATCCGAGAATGTCATTCAACATTAAGGTACGTCATCAGTAACGTCAATTCTTTACAGCATCATCTCGTCTAAACACAATGTCCGCTTTCAAATCCGTCCACTCATTTACAAATTTCAAAATTTCTTCCAAGTTGGAGTAGTCTGTTTATTCTTGTCCGTCTTACCTCATGATTAAGAGAATTTAAAATTCGAGTCTGGTTCCTCAAGCCTTCAGCAACTCTTCTTGGTACTGTGGCGTCGTAGCGGCAGTCTCTGACACGATCATTGTGCATCCCTCCATCCGCAGGTCTGCTTCTGCTCTCAATTCAACTTAGTACAACTAAAATGAATAGAGAAACAAGACTGCGTTTCTTCGACAGGTCTTCTAACATAGCTCCAGGTTTTAAGGTACATGATGTTGTTGTCGACTCCAGGTTGTGTGTTGAATGGTTCGTCTTCTTTGGTCTGGTTGTCTTGATGCCCAAACTGAAATCTTCACGTGTTGCATGATGTATGATTGAGCACTATCCTAGTTCCTCACTTCTTCTTTTATGCTTCTTCCATGGTAATGCTTGTCGCAACCATCTTCTACGACTCTTCCACCAAGTTTCTAACTCCGATAACGATCTTCGATCTTGGTCCTTCTTGTGAAAGCTCTGTCTTTACATTATACCGGGTAGTGTTGTCTATTATGCTTTCTGAACATCAATCAAATTTCTCTTCCAGAACAAAGGGTCGTCTCACCAATAATCTCTATGTTCTTCTTTCGTTTTAGAACACAACACAATGTCATACTATGACAATTTGTCCAAAACACGCGAAAAACATGATTACTCTAGCCAACACCATTGGCATCATTCAAGTTCATAATTGTTATAACGAGTGCAAAGGCAACTTCAGAAATCATCTCAGAGAATTTTCACATCACCTTCTTTCTTCTTCAAGAACTGAAATACTTCACAAAGGTTACTCTCGGTTAGTTAACCCTCTTCTTAGAAGTTCTTGTGGTTGCTTCTTTAGTGATTCAAATCTAAAATGATGAAATCAGATGCGGAGTTTCAAAGGAAGGCCAAATTAATTATTGATACTCGGAAATAGATAATGATTAGTGATAGTGGTACGTTTAAGTTCACGATAGTCGATACGTCATTGCATACTTCTCTTGTTCTTCTTCATAAACAAACAAGAGCATCTAAGAGAATCACCAAGGTTAACAAAAATCATATTCCATCGGCTTCTTCAAACACTCAACTTCTATAGCCCCATGGTTTCTTCAACTGAGATCAGTTCAATGCCCACTCTACTTCCTAAGCAGGAAGGAGTACCAAAAGTTCATCAGAGAATACCGGAAAATCTTCGTATGACAAAATATTTCCCAATAGTAGAACTTTCCAAGGGTTGATAATAATGGTTTTCAGGAAAGACTTGATAATCATATGAGTTCGGGGTTGGTGTTTCCATAGTGGCAGAAATTTTAGTAGATGTAGAGAGTCATCATAATGGAATAGGGTGAAGCAGATTTTTAAGGTCACATTTCAGATACGGTAGTCTATGGTATCTTTACGAATAGCCATCCAGTCCAAAAGACCATACAATCAAACATCTCAAAGTCAAAGGATTCATAGAGTGGATACAGTCGTTAAATTATACAGATAGTTCATATCTCAGAGTCAAGTACATGATTCAACAAAAGTGTTGGGATGGATAAACGAACAGTTCAATGTGTAGGAATTCGTTTAGCTTCTTAGCAATAGTATCAGGTAGGATACGATCATCGCATAATTGTCAATTGTAAGATGTACCGAATATCAGTTATCGGCATCCTCATGCTTAGTTAACAATTCCATACAGAGATAGTCTTTACATCATGCCCTTTCAAAGGAAACGGTTGGCAGAACAAGGTTCATCATTCAAAGAGAGGAAACAAAACTTCTCATATTCGTGGTTCATAATCACCAAAATTCTCATAGGAGTAATAATGGATCATACAGAGTTAAGTAGTATCGGATGATACATTCATACCCAGCATAAGTAATGAATTTACAGAATGTGTCGAACACATTGTGGTTGAATGACCTACGATGTGGTCGAAAAGGTGTCAAACAGCTTATCAAACAAATCGGAGGCGGAGATCAAAATCTGAAAGTGAAACTTAAATGTGTAAGGTATCCAGGTAGCATTCCGAGGTATTCCAAACTTACTTGGTTACTAAGCTTAAGTTGCAAAACTTCTAACTTCTGAAACAAGGGTCCTTATAAGGCTACCCAAGAGCAAAGGCACGATCAGAGTGATGCGGAAGCAAACGATACTTACATGAATGTCTTAGTCTACCCATTCCTCACTGGTAATAACTTAGGTTCCTATGGGGAATCCTAATGTAAAGTTTCAAAGGTTGTCTTATGAGCGCCTACAGTGGAAACTTAGGGGTCCAAACTTCACAGGTCAAGGGTAAATGTATTACGAATCGCTGCCTGGTCTCTGATACCATAATTGTAACACCCCAACCCGATAAGGGTAGAAGTATTACATTACAGTGACATATCAGAACAACACAAGCATATGATTTATACATACAAAAGAAATTCAGGGTTTACAAATGGAAAATCTGATACTACAAGGTTACAAAAATAAATACTAAGTCTAATGAGGTGAAACTTCTTCTAATCATCTCTAGTCCAGCGTAACTATCAAAGCATAGTCTTCTAAGTCCAGTCACACTCTCTTCCCATAACCCAGCTTCCTACTAAAACCTGCCGCAGGAAAAGGAAATGCGGCTGAGCTTAAAAAGCTCAGTGAACAGATATATAAACAAAGTAATGATAATGAAACAGAACAGAAGTATAGTGCATTGGGGAAATATCATAAGGAATAAGCAATAAGAGTAATAGAAATGAAAAGAATAGGATAGTCATCCACCACGAGCCCAAAACTCAAAGTCATAACTCAACGTCAAAATCTCAAAGTCATAAGCCGTCAATTCATAATCTCACAATCAGAGGGGATACCTCTCAGGCAACCAGATAATATGAGGGGTGTCCTCATGTATCATAATAGTGGAGTAGCTAGCTCCCAGAAATTGTGAAAGGCGTGTATTGCACACAGCACCAGTCACCTCAAAGTCAACTCAAAGTCATAGTTAAATCCACTAAACAGAACAGATCTAGGATTGCAACCCATACGCCCCTTACTCAAAGTCAATCTCAAAGTCATATACTCAAAGTCATAATGGCTATAATAGTAATCATAAAAAGGGACGGCGTGAGAAATCACTCACCCACACATGAGTCATGCCAGTGGTGCATCACAGACATGCCTATGGTACCTCCATAGGTCGGAAAAACATAAATGGCTCGGGTATCAAACTAAGAGTCAGGTCTCAAAGTCATACAAAAGGTCATATAGCAAAGTTTCATCTCAAAGTCAGCTCAAAATCATATCAAAGGTTCAATTAAAATGGAACATAGCAATCGCTTGGGAAAAACTTAATCGTATCATATCTCAAAATCATAATATCAGAAATCATATCAATGGTTCAGAATATTCAAGGTTCATTTCCAAAGGTTCATTACAAAAGATTTATTATTAAGTTTCATAAGTTCAAATAAAATGTGAAAGAGTTAAGAGAAAACAGATTTAAAAACTTTAATAATCATTTACCCATTTCATCTCATAGATCTCCCTTTTTAAACATTCTTCATACAAGCCAATTAATCCTTCATTTAAAAATGGTTTCATTTCAAAATCATAGAGTATCATTTCAAACAGTTTCCTTCCATAACATCAAGTTATAATTTCAAAAGGTTTTCATATCAAATTATCATAAAGGATGAACCAGAGATATCGGATATTCAAAGGTCAGAAGTCATCGTAGTGGCAAAAGAAACGGATCACGAATCATGAGAAACCTTACTAAAAGGTTAGAATATCTGTACCTTATTCGCAAGCACAGAAATAGAAACAGATCAGAAATAGAAGTAGCTCAGGATCTCTCCTTCTTCACACCTAGAGGAGAAGAGGGGGAATCATAATTCATTCTCAAATTCATGCCTTTCCATTTTAAGTAACTTTCCCTTTTTAGCAGGTTTCTATAAATAGTAATTTCCACTTTTAGAAAATTTCCATATTTAGAAAGTTGAATCATTATTAATGGTAATAAGATATCTTTTAACATAATTACACCTTTGGTCCTTGGGGTTTCATAACTTTGCATTTTATATCCTTTACTTTCCAAAATTACACTTTAAACCTTTTAGTATTCAAAGTTACACTTTAAACCATTAACTTATCCATTTTACATAATGAGCACTTATTTTAAGATGTTATACGAATGGATACTCAAACTTTCATAATTTACACTTTAAGTCCCTCAAGTTATAAAAGTTACATATTTAGCACTTTAATTTACAACTTCAACTTTTAATTATCAATAATTACATATTATGCCCTTAAGTTATCAAAATGACACATAACCCCCTGAATATATTAAATTACTCAAAACAGCTCCAAGTTTCCAGAAATTACATGTTTAGTCCCTCTCTTTTAATTATTTTCAAAACAAACCCTAATTAGGTTTAAAATACATTTTAACCCTTTAAAATATAAAAATTACATATGGTACCCTTAGTTTACATTTTATTCGAATAGTACACAGCCCAAAATAAGTTCTAAAAATAACCCTTGAGTTTTAAAAGTTACAAAACTCACCCAAAACCTTTATATCAAATCGTACAAACATAAAATACCAAGATTAAAAACCCTAACCAACTCTAATTCATTTTTAATCATCACCTCATCATTAAATGTCATTTAATATCACAAAACAAACCCTAGATCCAAAACCCTAAGTCACACGATTTTATTTTCCTTTTTCTTTTATACGTTTTAATCAAAATTCAATAAACCAAAATAAATTCGAAATACATGATTTAGGCCATGAAAATTCTTTCCAACATTTTTCCAGATCATATTACATCATAATAAGTGTATAATAATTTTATTAATAATTATTCTGGATTGGAGCATATATTTCACAAATAAACACGTTTTTAGGGTTTTAAATCACGAAAACGATGTAGAGCATGCATGGATCGAATCAACCATTTTATTTGATGTTTATATGATGTAAGGGACCTGAGAAAAATACCAAACCAAGGATTGAACATATGGAGAGGGCTGTACGAATTGTTGTATATGCGTATAGGCCAAATGATCCAAAAATCACCACGACTTCACCGATGACCTTCCAACCTTGAAAACAATTTTCGTGGGTTGTATATGATGTAAGAATCACCAGAAAAATAAGAAATAAGTTTTGTGGAGGTCGAATTAATCAAAAAGAATTTACCTTGTTATTAGGGCTTGACAAAAGAAAAGGTGTACCACGATCGAACCAAGCTTCAACAATTCAAAAGGGCATTTTTCCAGAACTCCTTGGATAGTGTTTGATCACAGAAAAATGTCTAGGAATGAAGGGATTGTCGAATGGAGGCCAAAGGGATTTTGTGTGTGTTTGTTTTTGGGGCGGCACTTAGGGTTTTGTGGAGAACAATATGGATTGACATTTTAAAAGGGGAAAACGTGTGATGAGGGGGGGGGGGGGAAGACTAGAATTTCGGAATTTTAGGTGGGAGGATATTTCTTGTGATTATCTTCCATATTTATCATGATTTAAACCATTTAAATAATTATTAAAACTACTTTTTATTAATTCGGTCCATAGAGGGGTAATTTGGTAATTTTACTACTTTTATAAATGTTAAATGTAATTGTTAAAATTTACCTTGGATCATAACTTGTGCATTGTTTGAAGTTTGGGATTTATTTGGAGACTTTAATAAGCTTTTAATTAAATTTTAAATTTGTAAGGGCATTTTGGTCATTTCACATGCTTTTAGATTTTAGGTGTTACATGATCTGCCAGTTTTCTTAAGCCTAACATATAATATCATTCATCCAAGAACAAGAATAGACAAGTAATTAACACATAATCAACATCTAGGTTTCATTAGATCTAAGCAAACACAAAGTAAATCTAGCCTAGCATAGTAGAATTAAGATAAGAACAAAAGATAAACAACCAACACATAGACATATTGATTGAATTAAGAGTATACTTATCTCAATTACAATGCAAGGTATCAAGGGTTTGGAACCCTTGATAAACCTGTAAAAGAGGCACCAAAATCGTCTTTAGGGTTTCACCAAAACTTCTCCTTTTTTTAATGAAAAAAAACTAGAAAACTATATATAGGAAAATCTTCCTGACGGCGTCAAGAGTTAATTCTGACGCCGTCAGCCAGCCGCCAATAACTTCCTCGAACGCCCTAGATCCACTTGTGACGGCCTTGGTGACGCCGTCACCACCTACGGTAAAATATTCTTGGCCACTTTGACGCCGTCATCTCTTCATCTGACGCCTTCACAACCTACGGTAAAATATTCATCCTTTCTGACGCCGTCAAGAGTAAATTTTGACGCCGTCACCTTGTGTTTTCAGCTTGGATTTTCGGTACTTTGTTGTTTTCTTCACTTTATGCTCCAAAAACGTCCAAAATAGCCTCTTTTCCAGAATTCACTCTCCAAACACCTAAAATCTCAAAAGGAACGATTTAGGACAATATTTGATCGAAATAAAGTCGAATTCGGGCTTAAATAACCCCCTAAAAACGGATCATTTTTCGCCTCATCATATACCCTTACACTTGAGATTTGCTTGTCCTCAAGCAAATGAGCTTTTATCCTACTCAAAAGACAAGTTAGGGGTCATTTAACACTAATATAAAAGTAATTACAACAAATAATCGTTCCACAAAAGACCAATAGACAAGCACGGAGGTCATACACAAGCACCTCACAAATAGTGTTTAGATACTCACATCTCTCGGGTGTAATAAAGTAATATAACATTATGAAATGGAAGATATCTCTCACTACCTGTCATATAAAAATAGATTACCATAGGCTTGGGAAAGGATCAAACCTCCACCACATGGCGTAAGCACCTAGGATAAACTATCAAAGAGGTCTTTTAAAGGGTTATAATGTTAGGTGTAGGGATATGAATTACACGGTTTTGTTGGATAAATGAAGTTTTACTGGTGGCGAGTTAACAATCTTAGTAAATTACATGTACAAGATGGCGTTGCTAAGCCAAGACTAGACTCGACTTAAGCTAATAAATGAAAAATAACAAAAACATAAAATGAACATAGAATGAAAACGGGATGGTAGTCCGTATGGTTTTTTTTTTTTTTTTTTTTTTTTTTTTTTTTTTTTTTTTTGTGCATACACTCTTACCCTACCATCCTTAATAATACATCATAGGGGTTTGAGCAATCCCCTTACACTTGAATCTTTACATACTTTACATTAAACTAATCTAATGACTCGAATTAAGAAAATCAAAACACTTGGAGCACTTTTAAGATTAACGTACGTATGGGGGTAATATATGATGTTCTTCCCCATTACTCCATAAAATAAGTACTTACCCATGAGTCCCAATCGTCCCAAAACAATATGTACAAGGATATGACTCGACTTAGCAACCATGTAATCAATTAGAAAGTTAACTTAGGGTTTAACAAATAACAATAATGCACTAAAAATGAGCGCATACACGGAAGGTTAAGGCGATTTGGTTGTACATTTAAGTGGGGTGTAACAAATTCTTCCTTTAAGTAAGATGCTTAAAGTTAGAAACGAAAAGATAGGCTCGGAGGGGTGTACTAGGGGTTTCATGTACTAAAAATGAGTACAACGCTAAGGGTGTGGGAAAAATTAGTTGACTTAACTAGCCAAGTAATATGACTTAAATGGTCAAGTAATTATAATACGGGTTTAACACAAGGGTGATCCTAATGCCTCTTATCATGTAGTAAATCCTACCACACGAATGTAGTCTCACTAGCGGTCTCGGGATGCATCACTAACGCAAGTTCTAGAATCTAAATGCTACCGGTACACTCATAAGCACCAATAATGAATGCTTTTCCTATCAAAACTAAAGGCGAACCTCACATTTTTGGGTGGAAAATTTTTCTGAATATACGGTTATGTGCTAGTCATACAACCTCCTATCCATGAGACGCTTGCTATGGCTAAAGTTTCACTCCTAAATGTTGCAAAAAATTTTAAATTTGGCGCTAAAATTACACTAACAAGTATTTCTCATAGTTTTATTACTCATCTACTATCAAACAAAACAAACTCGAGCGAAAGTGCATATGTATGGTATCATCTTTTTACCCTCCCCTTACACTTAGGATGAACATTGTCCCCAATGTTCAAGTAAAGAATGTAAAAGTTAAAAGTAAAGAGAATGAAATCAAATACTCCCCTGATTCGCTCGGTATGGATTTTAGGTTGGCCAGGTTAAATCTTCCTCCAAGAAAATGAACAATCAAAGCTTCCCTTCCAGAATATAAATCATCTTCTTGTCGAACATAACCTGTAAAACCTGAGAAAACAACTACAAAAACCCAAAGCATCAAGCCGAACAAAGATAACTCACAACTAGATGTAATTCCAGACTTAGGAATAAAAACAAAACAATTAAAGATATAATGCTTGTGGAATGAATGTTTGCAGATTTCCTGGAGATTATAAAACTTAATAATTCACAAAAACCATAAGACTCCGTTAGAAAAACAAAACTGGTAAAATTTCCAGATTTTTACACGTGACGCCGTCAAGAGTAAACTCATGACGCCGTCAGAAGTGACCTGCAGAAATCTTTATGTTAAGTTTCCGGAAAATTTCTGGAAAAACTTCGTCCTACTTCCTGGAAAATCCTGCAAAACATCATTACGACTCGATACAAGCATTTGACTCTAACAAGTACTAATACACATGTCCATTTAATATTGTTGTGGTTCATGCTCAATTTCGTTCTTATAAACAAATTTGGATCTCCCTTACACTTATCTTTTGCAAAATACCTTTATATGCAATTAAGACGAAGTTAAAAACAAAATAAAGCATTTTCACAATTTACTTTGAAACATGAGCCACAAACAATAAAAATAAAACATGCATATGGAAACAAATAAAATCAAACAAACAAACAAACAAACAAATAAAAACACACAAAACATGGGTTGCCTCCCAAGAAGCGCTTGTTTTTGTTCGAGTCACGAGCCTGACTCTACCCTTATTTAATGGAAATAGGGGAGGTTCTCCCTACACTTAGGATTAAGTGTGGGTGAAAGTAGCGATACACACCCTTAAGGTGTGAATATGCCACGTGAGGTGAAGGGGGTGAGTGAATGGCTTCCTTCATCCTAAAACTACCCGGATAATATTGGTTGATGGGTGGGTCGGGACCTATTTCAATTCCTAAATCTTCATCCAAGGATGGAAGATTAGGTAATGGTCTTGGTTGAGGCTCCGGTTCATCAAAACTAGGAACTTCCCTAGAACTAGGAGTAAGGTTATCACTACAAGTGTTCAAACCTATATCCTCTGGTGGTGCTTGGTCCATGGGTTCTACCTCAGTTGGGGTTCCTATAGTCTCTTCTACTTCTTCCGGGTAAGTCACGGGCGGTGTATGTGCCTCAAATGATGGTAGGACTTGTGGGGTACTTTGTGGGCTTGGATTATCCACCTCATCCTCCATTGTACCTAGATTACCTATATGTTTGTTTTGTACTATGATATTAGGTGCCATCCAACTAGGTATCTCAACATGAGTATATTCATCCCCCAACAAACTTCTTGTTTGCTCCATCAAACTTGTTTTTGATTGATTTGTGATGTTGTTTGTTGGGTTGTCTACTCTATAATAATATTGGGGACAGTTTTCTATGGTATCCCACGCTTCTTCATCATTTAATTCCCTATGGCCCCCATCGGCAAAATCATCGATACGTATTTGGTCACATTGGCTGACACGATAGTAAAAGGTTTCGGTTAGGGATGATAAAGAGAAACTATGATGAGGGAATTTTCGAAGTAAAATTTTAAAACGAGTCCATGCATCATATATGGGTTCATCTCGATATTGTTTGAAATTCAAGATGTCAATAGGGTAGAATGGCCTTTGTGGTTGGTGGTATGGTGGATTCGCGTACTCCATAATGGTGAACGGAAGAGTCAATGGAAATTACGAACAAACACACAAAGAAAAAGATAGACTACGAGAAAGCTACAAAATAGAAAGAAAAAAAATCTCACTTGATAGGAATCTAATGAGTAGACCTAATAAAAATCAAATTCAACCTAAACAATAACTATTCCCCGGGCTGCGGCGCCAAAAACTTGATGCGTGGGAATCGCACCTTGCTTTACCTCTCGAGGGATCTCGCGAGGCTTACAACCCCCACCAGGCAGTGTACCTGATCGTTGTAGTATAGTATAGTGACAAGTACCGGGGGATTGATCGTTCAGCTTAGGAATAGTGTAGCTAGGATTAGAAAGCCTAATTAATAGTTCTAGAGATGAAGGATGATTATTTTTGTCTTTTTATATTTTATGAAAGCAATTAAAATCTCGGGTTTTGGAAGAGTGGGCGGAATTAGTTGTTATTCGACTAACCCAAAAACTACTTTATAACTAATTAAACTAATGAAAATGAAATTAAACTAATTATTAAACTAAGGTTGTGAGCAGTATTTGGAGAAATTGTGTTTACTTAGACTTCATTACTCCCTAGATATCTTTTACATGTCAATTACTTGTTACACTTGTATGGATGACGGATTGTATTCCTTAATACCATTCGTGGGGTGGCATACATAACTCCCCAACTCTATGAGCTCTTATCTCCTCCTACACCATGACCCAGCACAACTATAGGGATTGTAAATAGTGGCTCATGCATTAAATACAACCAATAAAGACCTAGTACGCCTCGGTTCATGTTTCTTAAGACGTTCAAGCATGTTACCATTTGGAGATCTGCCAGTTTTCTTAAGCCTAACATATAATATCATTCATCCAAGAACAAGAATAGACAAGTAATTAACACATAATCAACATCTAGGTTTCATTAGATCTAAGCAAACACAAAGTAAATCTAGCCTAACATAGTAGAATTAAGATAAGAACAAAAGATAAACAACCAACACATAGACATATTGATTGAATTAAGAGTATACTTATCTCAATTACAATGCAAGGTATCAAGGGTTTGGAACCCCTGATAAACCGGTAAAAGAGGCACCAAAATCGTCTTTAGGGTTTCACTAAAACTTCTCCTTTTTTTAATGAAAAAAAACTAGAAAACTATATATAGGAAAATCTTCCTGACGGCGTCAAGAGTTAATTCTGACGCCGTCAGCCAGCCGCCAATAACTTCCTCGAACGCCCTAGATCCACTTGTGACGGCCTTGGTGACGCCGTCACCACCTACGATAAAATATTCTTGGCCACTTTGACGCCGTCATCTCTTCATCTGACGCCTTCACAACCTACGGTAAAATATTCATCCTTTCTGAAGCCGTCAAGAGTAAATCTTGACGCCGTCACCTTGTGTTTTCAGCTTGGATTTTCGGTACTTTGTTGTTTTCTTCACTTTATGCTCCAAAAACGTCCAAAATAGCCTCTTTTCCAGAAATCACTCTCCAAACACCTAAAATCACAAAAGGAAAGATTTAGGGCAATATTTGATCAAATAAAGTCGAATTTGGGCTTAAATGACCCCCTAAAAACGGATCATTTTTTGCCTCATCACCGCCAAAATACTTCTCGGACTGCCTTAATCTTCATCTGACGCCGTCATGTGTTATGGTCTTCTAGGCCGTCACGTCTTTTACTCTTGACGCTCTACTTGTGACGCCTTCACGTTTGTACTTGGCCGTCATGCAAATTACTCTTGACGCCATCAGGATGTTCTTCTTGACGCCGTCACCTAGTGTTCTCAGCAAGGAAAATTAAGACTTTGACTTTTGATGAAACTTGATATTTTGACTAAATTGGATTTTCAATGAATCTAATGGACTGCTAAAGCTATGATAAGCTAATTTAAGAACAAATTAGACTAAAACATCAGCTTGTGCACTGATATGAGGAGTTAAGGATCTCAAATCCCTCACAGTTAACTGTGAGGGGAGATTCTTTGTGAAATTGACTTTTCTATGAAAGGGCTTTGGTTTTGAAACTTTTCTAGACCTATATTATCCTAAAGTAATATGCCAATACCACAATACTAATCAAATAACAACTAGAACACAGGTATATAATCCCTGAACCAAACACCCCTATAACTGCTACTTAATACTATAACTATTAGATTTTAAAACTAACTCCACTAATTTTATGATTCCAACAAATTAAATATACCAAATGAAGTTTAAATGACCACTAAATTACTACTAATAACAACGATATCAATAATATGAAGAATCAAACTTTGAGACTTACAAATGAGTTCAAGCTGAGAAAACAAAGAACCAACAACCAAGAACCACTTATAGATTTCCCATGAAACCTCTAACCCAGGGACATCAATAAACCACCCTGCTCCATCTTGATCACCATTCCTCTTGATTTTTTTATTTTATTTTCTATTTATTTGATATTTTTGGAATTTTTTATATTTCCTAAGTAACTGAATAATTAAACTTTCAAAAGCTTATATCAGCTATGTCAAGAGCTTTTATAAGTTAATCAATCTAAAACAACAACATATAACAAAGATAAGTGAAATTGTCAATTTCACAAACAATTTCTAACTGCTAATTAAATGAACAATAATGTAATTAGAGATTCAAAGAAGCTTGCATTATACTAAGGTAATTGAGTACAACAGGTTTAAGCTGAAAATTACAATTTAAATAAAGATTATACTACCTACGATTGAATTACACTAAACTATTCTAATAATCTTTCTCTACTGCTTCTCTTTTGTTATATAATGACTTTTCTTGTTCCTTGCAGCTTTCTGAATCTATCCCACTCAATTTGAGCCATTGATATGGTCAATTTAATCCTGGCCATTTGAAACCACTTTTCGCGCCAAAAAGTCATAGCCACAGTAGTTTGCGTGGAGAGGATTTCAGGGGAATTAATGGGTGTTTGGAAGCTTGTGGAGGTGGATGGATAAGGTTGGAAGGTAAAACTGTGGGATGGTTTGGTGGTATTGAGTTGCAGAGAAGGAGGGGGTGACGTGGAAAGGATGAACAGTGGAAGTGGTATGGTTTTGGTGGGCTTGACTGTTTGACCGGGTTTTAAATATTAAGGGTGGGATGGGCCTGGTTGTGTATGGGCTTGGGAGTGGGCTGTTGGTGTTTTGTTTGGATTGGTTTTTTTTTTTTTTTTCTTTTTTTTTTTTTTTTTTTGTGGTTTAATAATAAAGGATCCGTTTGGCTTTAGGTTTATAATACCACAAGGACTAATTTTGTAATTTGAGCAAAGTTGAGGGTAGGTTGTGTAATTTTTCAAAGTTTATCATAAGGACCATATTTATCATTCATGAATAGTACAAGGGCCACTTTTGATAATTTCCCATTTTTTTATATCCGAGGACCTTTCCTGCCAAATCTACAAATTCCAGGGACCAAACATGTAATTTCACCAAACTTCATACTAAAGACCATTCCTGCAAAAGATTAATAGCACAAGGACCAAAATTTATTTTTCTCAAAGTTTTTACATCCCAGGGACCATTTATGTCAATTTCTAATGTATAGGGACTAAACTTGTAATTTTGTGAAACTTTGCACCAAAGGACTAAATATGTAACTTTATGATTAAAAAGGACCATTGATGACTTTTTCATGTTTTTAGAACAACCAGGAACTAGTTTTGACAACTTTTTGAAACTTGAGGGACTGAAACTGCCAATTATGCAAACTTTGTACGTTTTTCATCTGTTTTTGCATATTTTGCATTTGAAACATATAAAACACACTTCTAAGATATTTTCAGTATTTTGATGCATATTTGAGTGTTTTTGTTTGGCAGCTCAGATTAGTATAAAATGATGAGTATTTAGACACTCATCAATCCCCCACACTAAACTATTGTTAGTCCCTAGCAATCTTTTGAGAAAAACTTAATGGATTTGAAAAACTCTTTACCAAAAGCCATCACTTCTGGAGTAGCCAGATGTAAGAACTGTGGTACACCTGATAACCGTGTGATTTTGAGCAAACCACCAGCTGTCAACGGATTTGATTTGTCTTTACCAAAAGCTGTTTGCTTCTGGACTAGCCAACTCTTGATGGAATAGTCAACATCTTGGTGAGCTGATTACCAATTATGGTTTTTCCACTGCCTTTACCACAAGCCATAATCTTGCGGGCTAGCCAACTCATTCGCTTTTTAGGATATGGCGAGTTGAGGTATCATACAATTTTGGGCAAATTGCAAGCCATAAACGGATTTGAGATATCTTTACCAAGAACCGTTTGCTCCTAGATTAGCCAATCCTTATGTGGGTTAGACATGGCGGACTGATAACCATTTATTGCGTTCTAAGTGAGAAAAAATTTTAAAATTTGGGCTAAAATGGGGGTTCTTGATGGAACATGTGTTTAAATTCGTTAGAATAACGAATCTCCCCCCACACTTAGAACTGAATATTGTCCTCAATATTCAAAGTACCGGGTGTTAAACCAACACTTAGAACGTAAGAAGGAAAATACTCCATAGCCTTTATTTAAATTTATATACTTTTTTTTTAATTAGAGGATATATACATATATACAACATGTGGATTAGTATCTCCCCCACACTTAGGTTGAAAACCCTAAGTACATGCTAATGTTTTTGATTACCGAGTCGCTAGCTTGACTCGACCCCGAATTCATTGGTTCATGGGGAAGTAAGTGGACTAGACAATCTCCATCGGACTTTCGTTCAAGATATTTGGATAAACATTTGAAGCACGTGAAAGTTCCACACCGATGAGATTTAAAGAGAGACCCTGGCTCATAATATATAAATGAGAATGCCGGGGTCAAAGATAATGTCCTCACTCCCGAAAGAGTGAAGAACAGGAGAAGCCACTTAGATATGAAGAAAAGAAAGAAAATCATGACTAACTCCTCATCTTCAATAGGGGAATTCATTGTTTCATGAATCTCCTCTTTTAAGCTCGTTTGATCAAGACATATTATGGGTATGTCTAGATCAAAATAAAAGTTATCATACTCCAGTGGAGATATGATATGAGTGAGTTCACCGGAGAACTCCTCAAAGGTGAATGATTCGTATTCGGGATTGATTTCAGTGAGTTCACTGGGGAACTCCTCAAAAGTAAATGATTCATATACAGGAAGAGAATTATAAGAATGAGAAGTGGTGATACCACTTATCTTCTCTCCCGTATGATCAAAATGGAACGTTTGCAATTCCGGAATAGAATCATTGACCAAAAGCTCACTATCCTCAACGGGGATAGGAGATGAAATAGGCTTTTCATTAAAAGCCTCGATTCTAGAAATGAGAAGATTAGCATTTAATAATGTAAGACGAAGAGCTTCGTCTTGGATTATTTCTTCATCATTCTCTTCTTCTGAGTTGACAAGCTCAGAAGGTAATTCCCCCACATAACTTATGTCTCCACAAGATAAAGAATAGTTCTCATCAGAATCAGAGAACATCTCAATATGATCATTTGGGAAGACAAGAGGGGGAGGGATATCACACATATGATCAAGAATTCCCTGTGACTCACTTGGGATTGAGACAAGGTTCTCAACACTAGACTTTATGAATTCGTCCGATTCCTTTTAATGAACAGTGTCAAGATGCTCGTCCCCCATGCTCAGAGAGTGAGTGGGAACCTCGGGTGTGATAACATCAAACTGAGGGAGTTGAGAAGGACTAGCATACATGGATTTTATAATTTCCATTTGTTCTGCTGCTAGTAATTCTCCCATACTCTTTTCTCCCTGTTTATTCATGGAAGGAGTCTCAATTGATGAACTTGATGAGGTATCATCATTATCACTTTCATCATCTTCATCAAGAAGAGTAGCATTGTGAAATTTGGAACGTGTTATAGCTGCTCGTTCTAAGACTAGTAATTCTTCCATGCTTTTTTCGTCTCTAGCTGCATGTTCTTCTGCAAGTAATTCCGCGATAGATTTATCACGAGAATATTGAGTGAGTGGAGACTGTGGGGGTGTGGATGTGTCAAAACCGGATGTATCAGAACTAGAACAATGTTCAGGTTTATAATACGGTTGACATTTGAAATCATCATGAGGACCCCTACAATGTACACAAGAAAAACTTGGCACATTGTGAAACGAAATATTAGCCAACTCCTCCTTAAGGTCTTTAAGTTTTTCAAGAACCTCAAGACAAAGGTCTTGCGGGTATTGAGGAGTTGCTTGGATCATTTGGTACAGTGGAGGTGGGTCTTGAAACGAATAGTCGTAATTGTTGCAAGGAAATGGATTCCCTGTTTGACAATCTAAACTAAAGTGAGGACCTCCACAGTACTCACAACAGTTGAACTGATGTGGCTTTGAGTCGTATGTGTTTGAGTCATAATTGTTATCAGGAACCTGCTCATAGACAAGCGTGCTTCCTGATTGACAATCAGAACTGTAGTGTGAACCACCACAATACTCACAACAGTTAAACTGCTGAGTCTCATGGTGTGGAAGTTGATGGAATTAATCAGTCATGTCAGGGTAGGAGTAGGGATTCTGGTTATAGACAGACCCGTTTCCTGACTCTACCATGCCACAACTGAGGCAATTACCACCATTATAAGGACTACCACACCATTGACAAACAAGAGGGTGAGAATAAGACATAGAAAGAATCAAAAGGTTTAGGGGGTGAGAAATGAAGAATCAAATAGGTAGGAGTGTAAAGGTGAATATTTTTGGTATTTTTGAAAATTTTTGTAGTACTAATAAGAAGGAAAATAGTTTTGGGTTTTTGTGTTCGTTGAAAACTAATTTTTTTTAAAAGGTTTTTGGGAACAGTTTTGTTTTTATATGATAATAGTATGAACAAGGATGGATAAATATACAATGAGCGTGTATTCAGGTTCACTAATACGCAAAATCGTTTAGAATAAGCGCACAACCTCCCCGGCAGCGGCGCCAAATTTTGATTGGTCTGAAACAGTCAGATAATTATTGGTCAACCACTTGTGAATGGTCAACTATAATAATCAAACAGCTTAGGCCAATGCTTCCGTGGAATACAGTGTTTCCCCTGGTCGTAATGTCCCAACGAGGTTGTGATGGTATTAAAAACGAGTTTGTGATCGAGTGATTATGAACAGGAAAGGGTATAAGTGTGTATGTGTGAGTGATTACACTAGGGTTATATAAAACAAAATAACTTAGATAAACTATTTTAACGATTACGTAAAAGCCAGATATTTAAAAAACTTTTAATAACTAAAAACGCGTACGTTTAATTTAATTCTTCGTAAACGTACGAAACAAAAACAATTTTAACTAAAGTAGTAATTTGCATACCTTAAGGGCTTAAATGCAAATTAAATAAACTTAAAATATTTATTTTATAATCACTAATTATTTAATTAATTATTATTATTTAATAACTATTATTAATTATTTAATAATTAACTAATAAATAGGAAAAAGTAAAATATGTCTAGAAATATAAAATTAAAATTTGTAAAAGTCTAAAATATTATAAAACTTATTTTAAAACTAAAATTCTATTTTTAAGACTATTTATCTAATTATTATTAATTATTAACTATTTAATTATTAATTAGCTAATTATATGATTTAAATTATTATAAATACTATAAAGACTTAGATAATTAAGAAGATTTTTTATAAATCTAAATAACCATCACAGGAATCCTAAAAAATTATAAAAACTTTATTTTTTCTATTTTTAAACTAGTTTACTAATTATTATTCTATTTATTAATTAATTACTAATTAAACTAATTAAATTATAAAACTAGTAAATGAACAGTAAAAATTCTAGAAAAATTAATAAAATTATATTATGACTTATAAAAGCTAGGAAAAATATAAAATCTAGGTGTTGCTTTATAAAAACTAATTATGCTATTTAAAACTTAATTATTAATTAATTATTAATAAAACTAATATTAATTCTAATAAATACTAAATAATAATATAAAAATCTAATAAAATTACTAAAAATACTTTAATATAAAAGGAATTTAATAAAAATATAAGTTACTTAATAAAAATCTAAAAATGAAAATTAAAATTAAATTATATTAAATAGAAACTATCACTTATTATTATATTTGTTTTTCTGGATTTTTCTTTTACCAACCTACTTTATACCTAAAAATGACTAACTTTTATAAAAACAATTATTTTATAGCTTAAAATTAAGCACTGTGGAAGCTTATTAGCTCCACAGTTGACTTTGTTTGACCAAACAAAGAAATGAGCTAAAATTGACTTATGTGGGGTCCACAAGAGTAAAATCTAGTTCAGCTAAGTTAATTAAACATATATAAGCTAGAAAAAGCACAAGTGGTACACTGAATAAGCCAATAAGCCACAATAAGCCCTTGCTTATTGTGGACTGAGACAGAAAATGGGACAAAGATCAAGGCTGATTTCAAGTGGGGTCCACTGGGTACTAGGTCAAACAATTAGTCAACAAATGATCCCTGGTAGGAGGGGGTTGAAAGGAACCAACTGGTGGTAGTAGGGCCCACTGAGGTGGTCAGAAATCACCACCAAAGTGGTGGTGATGGACTATGTTCTGCTGGTGCAGGGGAACTTCTTTCCCTGCAGGTGAGTTTAGCCAGGTGTGGGACCCAGGAAAAAATTGCTAAAAATATAATGATGGTGAGATCTTAAAGACAAGGTGGTAGACAATAAGTAGTGAAAAACACAGGTTATGAATCTCAACACCTAAATCTACAAAAATCCCCCAAGTTTTGGATTATTTGAAGAACTTGCAATTTTGACTTTTGATGAAACTTGATATTTTGACTAAATTGGATTTTCAATGAATCTAATGGACTGCTAAAGCTATGATAAGCTAATTTAAGAACAAATTAGACTAAAATATCAGCTTGTGCACTGATATGAGGAGTTAAGGATCTCAAATCCCTCACAGTTAACTGTGAGGGGAGATTCTTTGTGAAATTGACTTTTTTATGAAAGGGCTTTGGTTTTGAAACTTTTCTAGACCTATATTATCCTAAAGTAATATGCCAATACCACAATACTAACCAAATAACAACTAGAACACAGGTATATAATCCCTGAACCAAACACCCCTATAACTGCTACTTAATACTATAACTATTAGATTTTAAAACTAACTCCACTAATTTTATGATTCCAACAAATTAAATATACCAAATGAAGTTTAAATGACCACTAAATTACTACTAATAACAACAATATCAATAATATGAAGAATCAAACTTTGAGATTTACAAATGAGTTCAAGCAGAGAAAACAAAGAACCAACAACCAAGAACCACTTATAGATTTCCCATGAAACCTCTAACCCAGGGACATCAATAAACCACCCTGCTCCATCTTGATCACCATTCCTCTTGATTTTTTTTATTTTATTTTCTATTTATTTGATATTTTTGGAATTTTTTATATTTCCTAAGTAACTGAATAATTAAACTTTCAAAAGCTTATATCAGCTATGTCAAGAGCTTTTATAAGTTAATCAGTCTAAAACAACAACATATAACAAAGATAAGTGAAATTGTCAATTTCACAAAGAATTGCTAAATGCTAATTAAATGAACAATAATGTAATTAGAGATTCAAAGAAGCTTGCATTATACTAAGGTAACTGAGTACAACAAGTTTAAGCTGAAAATGAGGGGGTGGGGTGGAGGGATAAGGTTGGAATAAAACTGTGGGATGGTTTGGTGGTATTGAGTTGCAGAGAATGAGGGGGTGAGGTGGAAGGGATGAACAGTGGAAGTGTTATGGTTTTGGAGGGGTTGACTGTTTGACTGGGTTTTAAATATTAAGGGTGGGATGGGCCTGGTTGTGTATGGGCTTGGGAGTGGGCTGTTCACTACAAGAAAAGTGGCTTTTTAGGACCCCCATAAGCGTCATAAAATGGTACTTTTTAGGACCTTTCATTTAATAGGACCAAGGATGAAAGCGTTTCATGTAAGGCGGTTGTAATAGGTCCAAAGCGTCCTAACCCTTATGAAACCAATTTTATGGTCGTATTATATGTCTATGAACAACACAAATAGCGTCCTAATAAAACCATATTAGAACACTTTTACATTGTTTTAACATGCGATTACCTACTTTTAATCTTTTGAGACACATAAAAATGTCCTTAAAAGTATTGTTAGGACGCTTATGATGTAACATCATAGCTATTTTAGCAACCAAGAAAAGGGTCCTAATAACTCAAATAAGATTATGATACCAATTTTATGGTCGCATTTTAGGTCTATAAACAACACAAATAACGTCCTAATAAAAACATATTAGGACACTTTTCCAATGTTCTAACATGTGGTAACCAACTTTTAATCTTTTGATACACATACAAGCGTCCTTTAATGTTAATTCTTAGGACGGTTATCATATACCATTATAGTTACTTTAACACCAAGAAAAGGGTCCTAATATCCCAAATACGATTATGAAACCAAATTTATGGTCGCATAATATGTCTATGAACAACAAAATAACGTCCTAATAACAATATATTAGGACACTTTTACAATGTTGTAAAACGTGGTTACCTAATTGTAATCTTTTGATACACATAATTGAAACCGGATCAAATTTTATAGAATTCAATAAATTTTTAATATTTTATATAATTATAAAATTAAAATCTAATAACTAGATGCAATATTATGTTATTATGTATTAATTGAAATCTAAAATAAGAGCTGTACATGAAGTAGTAATATACAAAATAAAAGATCCCGTTAAATCACATATAAACTTACAAAGACCCAACAACAATCAATATGCCGTAACACGATACGGTAAACTAACCGATATTAAAAAAAGTAAGCTTTATGTATTTTTTTTAACATTACAATGTGCATAATCTCTTCTATGATCTCTATAATGCATCCATCTTTGCCATTAGCCACGTAGCACTTTCTTCACCTGTATGTGTTCAACAAAATGCAAAATCAAATTAGTGTACATAACTAAGATAAAAAGTAGATCTAAAAAATTAATAGTAGTTAGATATACAACAAAATTAAAAACATAGATTATTAAATATAACAAAAACACAAGAAAACCATAGATCCGAATATGCTACTACGAGATCTAAAAAAAATGGACATTAGATGCTTCCAAACAACACTTGTTTGCTTTAAAAATTAAAAACATATAACAGAATCGAACCAAACAAGTGGTTGAGAGAAGTTGTATATAGTTGTTCTTGGATGCACGTTTAATGATTCTTGAAAAGATTAAACGAGACAAAAAGTATGAGGGGCTAGCCTTTCTATTCGTGTGTCTTGCTATCAAGAACAAAGAAAATGAGTGATTTAAAATAAAGAGATAAGTAGATTGTGGCTGCGTGTTGTAACATACAACATAGTAGTATGTGAAAGTTGTGAGAAAAGAGGAAGAGGGAGGCGTGAATATAAGAATAGGGTTATCTAAAAGTTGGTGGTTTTATATAGATAGGTTTATTAAAGTTTTGAGTGGGCCGGTTCTTGAGTGGGCTGGTTCAAGAATTTAAGTTGTTCACAATCGGGTAATATTAGGGTGACAAACGAGTCATGTTCGTGTTAACTTATTCGGGTTGGCATGCTAGTATAACATTTACCAAAACATGACCCATTTATTAGTCGTGTCAAGAAACTCAACAATATCCGAGACCTGCATAACACGTGTAACTCGTTTGTGACCCATTTAACATATTTAAATAAATAGGTCAAACAGTTAATAAGGTTGGTGGTTTATTTATTTAACTATTTAAATGCAAAAATGATATAAGGATCTAAAATATGATAAAAGTAACATAAAACTAAGTGTAAGAAAATTTTCTGAGTTATAATCGTCTTTCACATATTTGACACAATATATTTACCATATTTGAAAAAAGGATGAGGGTACCATGCAAAATAATTTTTGGTCCTACGACACTATTTTAACGTGTGATGTAATGAAATGTATAAGTTATGTAAATTTTCAAGTTATCTTAAGTTTATAGGTTTTACAAATGTAACATAATATTTAAGTATTTAACGTTTTAGTACATAGGTTAAAATATAATGCAATGTCTTGATTTATTATTCGTCTTTTACATAACTTCAAAATTTGAGGGTATTCTGGGTATTTGGACCATTATCTAATGTTGGTGCCAAATATTTATGTCTTTGGAACGGTTGTGAAAAATAAACATGTATTTGGGGTGATTTTTATAAACTGTTTAACTGTTTTTAAATCTTATGTATTTTGAATATTTCATAAAAACCAACCCAATTTAAATGAAACCGAAAGTCGCTAATGTGGTGATTTAAGAAAAAAATTTAAATGAAACGGAAAGCCGTGCCTATTAGGGCTTTATCTATAACTAAATTAATATTTTAAATATTTTTTAATACGTAAACTTTTATTAATTTTTTGTTTTTAACTCATGAATTTTTTTTCTTGCGATAACTACAAATTGATTCCGTAAATTTTGCATCAAATGTCAAACAAGAATCACGATTTCGTGAATATAATTATTTTCCGTTATATACCGTCGTTTTACACTACAAGAAAAGGGGGGGTTTTAGGACAAAACTTTTTGGAACGGTAAAAAAATTGTGCCAAATAAACGTATTTGGCACTTGTAGGGTAACCGCGACAAAAAGTTAGATATTTTGGACAGCTATTACGAAATTGTTCCAAATACATATGCATTTGGGACATTTTCTAATAATGGTGTCAAATATATGTGTATTTGAAACGGTATGAGTTACCAGTGCCAAATATTTATGCATTTGGGACGGTTTGTACCATCGGTGCCAAATTCATATGTGTATTACGAATGGTTTCTGCTTTTGTTGCCAAATACTCATGTATCTGGAACGGTGGGTACGAACGATGCCAAATACTTATATGTATTAGGAACATTATCTAATACTGGTGCCAAATACTTATGTATTTGGAACAGTTTTTATAGGTTGTGAAAATACACGTGTGTTTGGGGTGACCTTTATAAATTGTTTTTAATTCTTATGTATTCGGAACATTTTTATAAAACTGACTCAATTTACATTTATTCCGGCACTTGTATATATCAAAGCGGATAAACAAATGACCGAGGTCATCTATGTTCAGGTTACTGGTAGGGCGAGTCGGAGAGTTATAAAAAATACAATGAGCCATGCTTTTCTATTTATTTCGAATAGGTGTAAGAATCACTTTATTCATAAAATTTATTAGACGATAATTATGTGTCTAGGCTCGAGCCTGTCTGTGGGCTTTGGTCTGTTAGGGTCTATGGCTTAACTGAGGCCGGCCAACCCCAAACGTTAGCTAGTAAATTTAAACTCTAAATCTATTGTCAGAAATTTAAAGGCTTACCACTAAGCCATTTGATTACGTTTATTCATGTTATATATATCAATAGCTAAATAGTAATTGATAGCTTATAGGAGCTTTAGCCAACTGGCTAAAGCCTTTATACTTGAAATAGCCTCACTAAGGCCGCAACATACAAACATGTGCCATTGCAGTACAAGGCTAGATGATGCAACACCCATGATATAACATGCATAACGAAGATTGAAAAGCAACTAATAAAAAAACAATATATTAAATTTAATTTAATTTAATTAACCAAATAAAAACACATTATTGATTAAAAACATTCAAATATATTTTTAACCATAACTTTTGATAAAAGCTTGAAACGACAAGCTCGCACTACTAAAAAAACAAGAATAAAGACCCTGCATGGAGACTTTTTTTTTTTTTTTTTTTTTTTTTTTTTTTTTTTTTTTTAAGACAGGTTTCGAAAAACTTTTCCACAAAAAAAATAGGATCAAGGCTGGTTTTATAATTCGAACAGACATCAAGACCGGTTTGCCATGATAAAGAACGGTCTATAAAAAAGCGCTATCTAGACCTATTGCTAACTTTGAAACACGTCTTTATTTGTTTGACCGGCAAATACCGTTTTCTAAACCAACACCGGTTTGTCATCTGTGCTGAGACGGACCCAAGATTTTTTAGAAGGTGTTGCATAATTTTTTTTTAAATAATTATGAGTACTAAACTTACTCTATAAAATAATTTATTAAGTAAAATTGGGGGCTAGACCTGTTAATAAAAGAAATTCTATAAAAAAATGGACTTTGTGACCTAAAATCGTGTTAATAATTTTATTAAGTAAAATTGGCGGGACTTAAAAATTTTAATTTTCATCCTAAAATTTCATTCCGACTCAACCAAATCAAACCAAAATTTTTGATCTAAAAAAACCCAAATCATACTGCACATCATACTCCATCTACATCTGCACCCTAACCCTAACCCTTCTCCATAATCTCTCTTGTCACCAAACCATCTCCACCACCATCGCCATCATCAAGCCACCTAATCATATTGTAGCCACCATCATCCTCCATCTACATCTGAACCCTAACCCTCCATCTTTACCGCTGCTGCCGCTCCACCTCACAATCCCATATCGCCATCTTTTTGGAGCACACACGTCTATAGCACCCTTTTCTCGGAAAACACCAGGTAATTTGATTAGTCAAACAAATGGAATTTATCATACAATTATTGGAACTAAAGGCTCGATTGATATGGTGGTATAACTTTTTGTACGGTTGAATTTGATGTATGGAAGGTGTTTGATGAAATGCCTTAAAGAAAATTAACATAATTTTTTGATTGTTTATCAATTCGACAACGGATACGTGATAGTGGAACTTGTGGTCTAGTGCTTTGAAAGTATGGTATAGGAATTTACCTTTTTTTTACCTTGAAATATGAAGTATGGTCTAGTGTTTTGAAAGTAAATGTTATTAGAATTCATTTATAGGTGTATTCAGTAAAAAAAAATACAATAAACTGAGGTAAGCAAATTCAGATTTATATCATAGTGTTTATCAATATATAGCCAATTCCAAATTGACTATTCAGTATTTCCATGAGTATGCCTAGGGTAGAAGTAGTTAAATACTTATGTTCACTACATATTGCATTTTTACAATGATTACCACTCTAGCTTGTGACACACCCTTGCCTGTTATGATGTTTATAGTTAGGGGTGTTAGTAGGGTCGGGTTGACCCGACTCGAACCCGAACCCGATAATGCCTGGTCGGGTTAAAAATCTTATCGGGTTGTTTTGACCCGACCCGATAGCATTAGCGGGTCGGGTTAGGGTTGAATAATTAATGTTATCGGGTTAACATGATAAGACCCGAAAATCATTATTTAATTTTTTAGGTAATACTTTTAAAAGCCTACGACACATTGCAATATGGCATGTTAGAGTTATGTGCTGCAATGATTTTTGTTGCCTATTTGCAATACATGTAACGTTACAGAATAGAAAGTTGAGTTTCAATAAATTTCAAAACTACTAATTACATTTGGTTATAAAGATTTGTTACTTTTTGTCATTCACTATTAGTGATCCAAATAAAATATTTTCTTAGATAGTCCATGTTTGGATCGATAATGCTATAAACAAGAGCTATAAAAGGTGTTGCTTATACATTTGATGAGGCAAAAGATGGTTTTGTTGTGGTGCAGTAGTGCCATATTTCAGTTTAGCTGCATTTGTAAGATGTAATTTTTGATGCAGTGGTGCCATACTACTGATGGTAGTTAACTTGCACATCTTTGGTGCAATCAACTCACTAAAACTTACAGTATTTCTTTTTTATGATTATCTACATTTTAGAAAATTATATTTTTTAATTTGATATGTTAGTGTTTGTACTCGATAACCCGAATCACCTGACCCGGCATAACCCGATTCGAATCTCACCAGAACCCGATTCGAATCTCAACCGAACCCAATAACCCAATTATTAATCGGGTTGGGTTTTAAAAATTCAAAACCCGATTCAATCCGATCCAATAACACCCCTATTTACAATTATAGTCACCACATATATAATGCTCTAATTCGCTTACCATTATCGTAATCGATTCATGTGTTGACAACATATCAATTTTTCTTATGATAGTTTAATGCGTAACTTTCATATATAAAAGTTGTTATTTTGTATGTGCAGATTTGCGCTTCGTAAGATATATCGGGGAATTCATTACAAAGGATGAAGTTGTAGTACTCCTAATAGTTTTTAGGCATTGCGCTTCCAAAGACATATTGGTTTTTTATTTTATTGTATTCAAGTGATCATGTTGACTTGATTTTATGGATGATTAATAAAAATTGTGTTCAATTTATTTTTGGCTTTGATTGAACTAAATTTGTGCATATACTCGATGATTGGTTAATACGATGGTGTACTAAAAACTATTTGTAAGAGAAAATGGTGCTAATACACGTTAGCAATGATTAAGCAAACCGTGCAAATTGATTTTTATAACGAACGCAAAAGTGTGCCAAATGTTTTTTTTGGTAAGGCAGATAAAAATGTGCCAAATACATTTGGCACAAAAACGGAAACCGTGCCAAAGGTGTTTGTCATAACAAATAAAACCGTCCTAATTAATTTTGGCACTGTAAATAAAAACTTTTGCAAGTAAGCGTTCTATAAAACTGATACTTTATGACTCAAATTTCAAGTGTCCTATTATGGTGGATGAATTTATGAGACCCAAGTGTCAAGTGTCATATCAAGTTATGTTTTAATAAAACTTAATTTGAATAAGCGTTATAAAAAGTGGATGTTTTACGACTCTAAAAAGATGTGTCATATTATGCTATATCATAAACAAACCATTATGAATAAGCGTTCTATAAAGGTTAACGTTATAAGACGCTATTGTCAAGGGTCCTATTCACTTTTCTTATAATAAAAAACGTTTGCGAATAAGTGTTCCATAAAACCGATGTTTTATGACTCAAATATCAAGTGTCCTATGATGGTGTATCAATCTATGGGACCCAAGTGTCAACTGTCATATTAAGTTATGTTTTAATAATACGTTTGCGAATAAGCGTTTTAAATAATTAATGTTTTATGACTTATATATCAAGTGTCCTATTATGGTGTATTGTAATAAAAGCATAATTAATATGCATCCTTTAAGGGTCCAATTAAGTTTTGTTATAATAAAACTTTTGCGAATAAACGTTCTAAAATACTGATATTTTATGACTCAAAAATAAAATGTCCTATTATGATGTATGATACTAAAGCCATTATGCATAAGCGTCCTATAAAGGTTAACATTATAATACCCACGTCTTAAGGGTCCTATTAAGTTTTGTTATAATAAAACTTTTGCAAATAATCGTTTTAAAAAAATGATGTTATAAAACCATTGTACATAAGCGTCATATAAAGGTTAACGTTATAATACCCACGTGTAAAAGGTCCTATTAAATTTTGCAATAATAAAACTTTTTGTGAATAAGCGTTTTAACTAACTGATGTCTTATGACTCAAAACTCAAGTGTCCTATTATGGTGTATTATAATACAACCATAATGAATAAACGTCTTATAAAGGTAATTTATTAGGATCCATATTTTAAGTGTCCTATTAAGTTATATGATAATAGGACCCCAAATCATCGACCATCCTATTATATACCTTTTTAGGACATCGCCTAAGTAGCAAATATTTAAAAAGGACCCTAAACGCTCATATGTCCTATTAAACAGTTTTTTAGGACTCCATTATCATACCGTCCCACACAAAGGGTCCTAAAAAGCCACTTTTGTTGTAGTGGTTGGTGTTTTGTTTGGATTGGTTTTTTTTTTGTGGTTTAATAATAAGGGATCCGTTTGGTTTTAGGTTTATAATACCACAAGGACTAATTTTGTAATTTGAGCAAAGTTGAGGGTAGGTTGTGTTATTTTCCAAAGTTTATCATAAGGACCATATTTATCATTCATGAATAGTACAAGGGCCACTTTTGATAATTTCCCATTTTTTTATATCCGAGGACCTTTCCTGCCAAATCTACAAATTCCAGGGACCAAACATGTAATTTTACCAAACTTCATACTAAAGACCATTCCTGCAAAAGATTTCCTGCAAAAGATTAATAGCACAAGGACCAAAATTTATTTTTCTCAAAGTTTTTACATCCCAGGGACCATTTATGTCAATTTCCAAAGTATAGGGACTAAATTTGTAATTTTGTGAAACTTTGCACCAAAGGACTAAATATGTAACTTTATGATTAAAAAAGACCTTTGATGACTTTTTCATGTTTTTAGAATAACCACGGACTAGTTTTGACAACTTTTTGAAACTTGAGGGACTGAAACTGCCAATTATGCAAACTTTGTACGTTTTTCATCTGTTTTTGCATATTTTTCATTTGAAACATTTAAAACACACTTCTAAGTTATATTTTCAGTATTTTGATGCATATTTGAGTGTTTTTGTATGTTTTGGCAGCTCAGATTAGTATAAAATGATGAGTATTTAGACACTCATCAATGGGCAGGATCCTGCTGCTAGTGTTGGTTTCTGCTGATTGTGGATCCTGCTGCTAGTGGTTCCTGCTGATAGTGGTTTCTGCTGCTAGTAGTATGACTCTGCTGCTGAGCAGTGATTCTTCTGCTAGTGCAAAGTTGATTCTACTGATGAGAACAATCCCAATATAATTGGGTTCGTCTTTTACGAAATCTTATATGTCATGCTATTTTGCCTAAACTTCTTTGTAATTGTGAGTCTCATTTTATCAGAACTAATAATGGTTTTTTGAAATTAAATTTGTTGAGATTACTTATATCTATGCTAAGACTCTTTATACTGTATTTAAGAAGTCGGTTTTATCTATGCAAAACTCTTGCTACATCAATTTAAATCCATCTGTGAGTTGAACTAATGAATGCAAGTTGCTTATATCAGATTTATAGATCTAAAATTGATAAGCAAATAATCATGTTTAATTACCATCAAAATAAATCATTTATACTAATAGAAAACTTTATAGTATGATGTTTATAGTCATAAATGGATTATAACCTTAACCCATACACACGCACAAATATCTCACATACTTAGCTTTCATTCGTCTTTTGATCACAGTTTCAAGCATGGTAATCTGCTAGTAGTTTTGCTGAAAGCCGCTCTTTGGCTCCTTCACACAACCCATGCAATGTTATCCATCGTGATAGCTAATCATCTTTGCGCTTGGCTGCATTTCAAATGTGACGACCTTCTTGTAAATTACCAATGTAATACCATGCTAGGTTTTGTAAATATTTAAAATGCTACAATATTTTTTTCTACCGAAAGTTAATCCAACATGTATATACAAATTTCCATTAATAAGCACTAATAAAATCACAAACAATAATCAAATTCTCTTACAACTTGCATAGAAGTTTAACACTGATGGTCCAGAATAAAAATTCTTGAGACATGTTCTTTTGAAAATGACTGATCTCATATAGTAATTGTTGGAAAAATTTAGTGCACTTGAGGGATCAAATCATACTTGAAAATGGGTTTGGAGGTACGAAGTGTACACCCATCAAGTCCCTGATTACCCTGACTCAATAGTGGTTGGGCAGGATCCTGCTGCTAGTGTTGGTTTCTGCTGATTGTGGATCCTGCTGCTAGTGGTTCCTGCTGATAGTGGTTTCTGCTGCTAGTAGTATGACTTTGCTGCTGAGCAGTGATTCTGCTGCTAGTGCAAAGTTGATTCTACTGATGAGAATGTAACTGATTTGACCTATTCAAATGACAGTTATATCTGCACTTATGACAACGTTTAATTGGTCATGTAACCACTATTTTAGGCTATAATGGGGACAATTATGTGGAGATTAATGAGCCGATTAATTCTCATATTTCCATTTGACTAGCCATGAGTATCTTCCTATAAATAGGAAATCAAATAAAGCATGAAGGACACACAGAAAACATATAACACTTATACATGAAGGGTTATTGATTTGTGCCTAAATCACTAACAACATTTGGTCTGATCCCAAGTAGATATTCGTGATACCCAGGCATTAGGGTCGAATAGTTTACTTTGGAAAGTGATAACACGATTCCAAGTGATATCCGGTAACCTTTATTGGCACGTAGTTAGGCTATTGATTATCTTAACCCTGTTATGGGCTCATAACCTCCAACAATCAAAGTAAACTATTTTGTGATAATCAATGGTTGTTGCTATGAGGCATATGGCTGCTAACTTTTCTAAATTGGAAAATTTTGAAGGTGTTGATTTCATAAAATGGCAAAAGAAGATGCACTTCTTGCTATCAAGCATGAATGTGGTGTATGTTCTAAGCACTGCCAATCCTGAGGATCATGGGAATGATGCTACTGTGGAACAGATAAGGAATCGAAGCAAATGGGAGAATGATGATTATGTCTGCAGAGGTTTAATCCTCAATGGTATGTCTGATTCTCTCTTTGACATTTATCAGAATGTTGAATCTTCCAAAGAACTTTGGGATTCCTTGGATGCCAAATATATGGCTGAGGATGCTTCAAGTAAGAAGTTTCTTGTAAGTAATTTCACAAATTACAAAATGACTGATTCAAGACCAGTCATGGAACAATACAATGAACTTCTTGGAATACTTGGAAGGTTTACACAACATAAAATGAACATGGATGAGGCTATTTCAGTCTCTTGTATCATTGACAAACTCCCTCCTTCTTGGAAAGATTTCAAGCATACCTTGAAACATAAGAAGGAAGAACTGACACTTGTTCAGTTGGGTAGTCATTTGCGGATTGAGGAATCCCTCAGGGTGCAGGATAATGACAAGCCAAAAAGTAGCAATGCTACTAGTGCATCTGTTGTCAATATGCTGGAACATAACAATTCCACCAGGTACAATGACAATAAAGGCAAACATAAACATCAGGATAACACAAGGGTTGATCCTAACAAGAAGGTAACACCTACTTGTTGGAAATGTGGCAAATCGGGTCACATTAAAAGGGATTGCAAAGGTGTTAAGGTTGGTTGTAAAACCAATTGATCAGGCACTAGTGGCTCAGGGAGTGGTGGTTCTGCCAACTCACAGAAAGGTCAGAATATGTTTAATGAATCTCTTCAGGTTTATTATGTTACATATGTATCTGAATCTAACTATGTGCAGGATGATGATGTTGCGTGGTGGGTTGACTCTGGAGCAACTGTTCATGTGAGCAAAGATAGAAGATGGTTCAAGACTTACGAGTCACTGAATGATGGTTCTATTCTTCACATGGGAAATGAGTCAACAGCTTTGGTGCATGGTTATGGTTGTGTAGATCTTAAATTTAGTTCTGGAATGATTGTAACTTTGTTTAATGTTATTCATGTTCCTGATATAAGGAAGAACTTGGTTTCAAGTAGTGTTTTGAATAATCATGGATATAAGCAAGTTATTGAATCTGATAAATTTATTTTGTCTAAACATGGTGTGTTTATTGGTTTTGGATATTTGTGTAATCAAATGTTCAGGCTTAATGTTGTCACTAACATTGTTAATTCAGCCTTTGTGTCCACCTTTAAACTAAACGACTCCACCCTGTGGCATGCTAGACTTGGCCATGTACACTATAAAAGGATGCAAGATATGTCTAAGGATGGGTTAATCCCAGCTTTTGACATGGACACTGAAAAGTGTAAGACTTGCATGTTGACGAAAATTACTAAGAAACCCTTTCAGGGTGTAAAACGTGAGACTGAGCTCTTGGAGCTGATACATAGTGACCTGTGTGATTTGCATGCCACTCCCTCGTTGGGGAACAAGAAGTACTTTGTGACATTTATTGATGATGCTTCTAGGTTTTGTTATGTCTATCTATTACATACCACGGATGAAGCATTAGATAAATTCAAGGTATTTAAAACTAAAGTTGAATTGCAACTTGGGTCCCTGATCAAAAGATTTAGGACTGATAGGGGAGGTGAATACATGGACACTTTGTATTTTCAGTATGTTGGTATAATCCATGAAACGACTGCTGCCTATACTCCTCAACAAAATGGTATCTCTGAAAGGAAAAACAGGGTACTGAAGGAGATGGTTAATTCCATGTTGTCCTATTCAGGACTGAGTCAAGGGTTCTGGGGTGAAGCTATGTTAACAGCTTGCTATTTATTAAATAGGGTTCCAAATAAAAGGAACAAGGTTACCCCTTATGAACTCTGGACTAAGAAGAAACCCAACCTGAATTATCTCAGGGTTTAGGGTTGTAGGGCAGTTGTAAGACTTCCTTATCCAAAGTTAAAAACTCTGGGTGAAAGAGGCATTGAATGCATCTTTGTTGGATATGTTGAGCATTCCAAGGCATACAGGTTCTATGTCATTGAACCTAATGAATATGTTTCAATTAACTCAATAATTGAATCAAGGGATGCACTCTTTGATGAGAATAGATTCTCATCAATCCCTAGACCAAGTCACACTGATGACATTGGTGTATCAAAGGTCCCTAATGAATTATCATCTCAGGCCCCTGATGAGGTTGTGATTCAACAACCTGAACCTGAGCTTAGGAAGAGCAAAAGGGTCAGGACTCCAAAGTCATTTGGACCTGAGTTTCAATTATACTTAATTGAAGGTACAAGGAATGAGGTCTCTGAACAATATTCCTATTGCTTCATTGTTGAGGATGATCCCAAAACATTTGAAGAAGCAATGAAGTCCCAGGATGTTGCTTTCTGGAAAGAGGCAATAAATGATGAGATTGACTCCATCATGGGCAACAACACTTGGGTGTTGGTTGATCTACCACCAGGTTGCAAACCTCTTGGTTGCAAATGAATTTTCAAAAGGAGAATGAAGGTAGATGGAACTATTGAAAAGTTCAAGGCTAGACTAGTCATTCAGGGCTTTAAACAAAAGTCAGGGATAGACTACTTTGATACTTATACTCCTGTGGCACGTATCAGTACCATCAGGCTGCTGATTGCTTTGGCATCAATTCACAATCTGATTATTCATCAGATGGATGTGAAGACAGCTTTCTTGAATGGTGAATTGGATGAAGAGGTTTATATGAACCAACCTCAAGGCTTCATCTTGCCTGGAAATGAAAACAAGGTGTGCAAACTGATTAAGTCTTTATATGGACTGAAACAGGCACCTAAGCAATGGCATCAAAAGTTTGATAAAGTGATTTTGTCTAATGGTTATGTTCTTAACCAGGCTGATAAATGTGTATATAGCAAATTTGATGAATCTGGTAAAGGAGTCATCATTTGCCTATATGTTGATGACATGTTGATCTTTGGCACTGACCAAAATCAAGTTGACCTGACAAAGGAATTTTTGTCATCAAGGTTCTCCATGAAGGACATGGGGAGGCTGATGTTATCCTTGTATAAGGATTAAACATGAAAGCAATGGTGTATCAATTTCTCAGTCTCATTACATTGAGAAGGTACTGAAGAAATTTAATTTCTTTGATTGTACTCCAGTGAGTACTCCCATGGATACCACTGAGAAGCTTATGCTTAATACTGGCAAAGCTGTATCTCAACTTGAGTATTCCAGGGTGATTGGCTGCCTGATGTATGCCATGACTTGTACAAGGCCTGACATTGCTTTTGCTGTGGGTAAACTGAGCAGGTATACTAGTAATCCTAGTGCTCAGCACTGGCAAGCAATTCAGAGGGTACTGAAGTATTTAAAGAAAACTATGGACTATAGTCTCTCATATACTGGTTATCCTTCAGTGTTGGAAGGATACACTGATGCAAGTTGGATCAGTAACACTAAAGACAATTCGTCTACCAGTGGCTGGGTATTCCTACTTGGTGGAGGTGCAATTTCTTGGGCATCCATGAAGCAAACTTGCATCACCAGTTCAACAATGGAATCAGAATTTTTGGCTTTAACAGCTGCTGGTAAAGAAGCTGAATGGTTGAAAAACTTGCTTCTTGAGATTCCATTGTGGCCTAAACCTATAGCACCTGTTTCTATCCGGTGTGATAGTACTGCTACATTGGCAAAGGCTTATAGCCAGATGTACAATGGGAAGTCTAGACACTTAGGTGTCAGGCATAGCATGATTCGTGAACTTATCATGAATGGGGTGATTTCTATAGAGTTTGTTAGATCTCAAAAGAATTTAGCTGATCACTTGACGAAGGGTCTTGCTAGAGACTTGGTTATAAAGTCTGCTAAAGGGATAGGTTTAAAGTCCAACTTAGTCACTGAATGCTAGGACACCCAACTCCCTCCTGAGGAAACTTGGGAGCTGAGTTCAATGTGGAAATCTGAACACTCAGTGTACTGAAGCACATGTTTTTCAAACATCCCAAGGTTTGTGCTTGGAACCTGCTGAAAAGGAGGATGAAATCACTACTTCTTAATGGTTATTTCTCTTTGAAAAAGTGCTTGGCAGGAGCATGAATAAAGAGGAACCACCTATGTGAATGTTGAAGTTTTGCCGCTTCAGGAAGCTATGGACTTTTAGCTTTTACAACATTTATGAATTGGATATGGACACATGGCTTATATAGTGTCAGGAGTGTTTAAGTGTTTGGAAATGTATGTGTATTTTATCTTCAGGTATTCAAATGGGTTGAAGGGTTCAATTCTTAGAACACCCTGATTCTCGAATATTTGAACGTGTAATGTACTAAGATGGAAATTCAATCCTCAGGATATTTTCGTTTATGCATATGTTTTGTTAATGTTTGATTTTCATGCAAAGGAAGTGAACTAAATTTGGGGAGGATTGTTGGAAAAATTTAGTGCACTTGAGGGATCAAATCATACTTGGAAATGGGTTTGGAGGTACGGAGTGTACACCCATCAAGTCCCTGATTACCCTGACTCAATAGTGGTTGGGCAGGATCCTGCTGCTAGTGTTGGTTTCTGCTGATTGTGGATCCTACTGCTAGTGGTTCATGCTGATAGTGGTTTCTGTTGCTTGTAGTATGACTCTGCTGCTGAGCAGTGATTCTGCTGCTAGTGCAAAGTTGATTCTACTGATGAGAATGTAACTGATTTGACCTATTCAAATGACAGTTATATCTGTACTTATGACCACATTTAATTGGTCATGTAACCACTATTTTAGGCTATAATGGGGACAATTATGTGGAGATTAATGGGCCAATTAATTCTCATAATTCCATTTGATTAGCCATGAGTATCTTCCTATAAATAGGAAATCAAATAAAGCATGAAGGACACACAGAAAACATATAACACTTATACACGAAGGGATATTGATTTGTGCCTAAATCACTAACAACATTTGGTTTTATCCCAAGTAGATATTCGTGATACCCAGGCATTAGGGTCGAATAGTTTACTTTGGAAAGTGATAACACGATTTCAAGTGATATCTGGTAACCTTTATTGGTACGTAGTTAGGCTATTGATTATCTTAACCCTGTTCTGGGCTCATAACCTCCAACAGTAATCAAATTAGGAGACTTATAAATAAGATAGAATAAGCACTCAAAGTTCTAAAGTGTCACCTCATTTGTACATGCTTCAACCTTGGAAAAAAATGACGATTCAGAATATTCTTTCAGAAATACACTCTATACCGGAAACTTACGATTAAGAGAAGATGGGCACTCCACTGTTGTTTCTTCTAAAATACTTCTTGCGTGAAAAAGAAAAAATATGTTCAATGTATGGTATAATTCATGTGAATAAAGTTATTGGCTTATTGCAATTGAAGAAAAAAATACGTGTGAAGAAACAAAAAACCAATTAACACATATCTTAACTATTCCAAGTTTCCAACTGAAGTACTTAAATACTGGCATTATATGAATTTTTTTGTATGTTGTAACTTGTAACTTTGAAATCATCGTTTAGTTTTCATATGTTTCATAATGTAAATATAAATATTTATGATTTCAGTTAAAACTAATAAGTACTTGAATTGAATGTGAAGGTATATATGAAAACGTTCATATGCATGTTTCATAATGTGAATGTAAGTCTTTATGATTCAAGTTAATACTAATAAGTATTGGAATTGAATGTGAAGGTATATATGAAAACGAAACACACAGTTACATCCTTTCATAACCCATAATTTGGTTTTGTAGGGGCATGTCACAGGCGTTATATTAGGTTGTTCAAGTGTTGTTTGAGCTTAATGTGATACTTTTGTCATATTTCATTGTACTGTTATGTGATTAATATATCAAGTATTGCTTGAGCTTGATGTGGTACTTTTGCCACATTTCATTGTACTTATTTGGTTATGGGATTAATATATTTTGGCATGGTGACTCCTTTTTACAAAAAAATAAAATAATAATAATAATAATAATAATAATTTGGTTTTGTAATGAAATAACATATTCTTTAAGACTCAACATTTATTAGTTGGACTGAATCATTTATAAATATAGGGTATGTTCGGCAAAACTAGCTGTAAGCTATATGTTGTGAGCTGTAAACTTCAAAGTTGTTAACATGAGCTGCAAACTGTATCTTTTTTCATTAAAAATGTTTGGTAAGTTAGCTGTTAAATGTAATTATAAGATGTTAAATGACATATTTATAATGGGAAAATGGTCTAAAAAGGCATCCAACTTGCCACATTTTTCTTTTGCAGGCATCCAACTTTTTTTTCCTAAAGAATTCAAATACTTTCTTAATTTTGCTATTGTAGCCATAAATCTGACATGAAATGATCTAATCAAGAGTTAATTACATAAATGTACATAAATCATCCTTGTGGCTCCAAACAATTACACCATTCATCCTTGAGTCAATTACATAAAAGGTCCCTGTGGCTTTAATAATTTACACATTTCGTCCTTGTGGCTATAAACTTAAACTAATCCATGCAGCCACCATCCACCGCATGCCGCCACCATCCAAAACTTGTGTACTCCCTGTCGTGGGTCTCTTTGAAGTAATTTCTTAGAAGCTTACGGATTGTTGCTAAAGCACGTGAAAATACTCACCAGAATGTGTTCCTCCTGCTTGCTGCTATTTATGGTTAAAAATGTTAGTCGTGTATTTTCCTATGGGCTAAGCCCGATTAGTTTCATGTATGTTAGGCCCAGCTACGATAGGTTATTATGTGTATATAAACTCGATTATTATCAATGATAAAACACGAACGTTTCATAAACCTACAAAAAATACGTCAACAAATAAAGTCTTTAAAAAATGTGTGTTTTTTTTCTTCGTTTGTGATAAGTTTGATTACCTGGCTGTCTTGTGTAAGTGAGAACCCCAAAGAAGCCCATGACTCTGGATGGACATCAGATTTAGTCTGTGGCTGAAGTAAAAGAATCCATGATACACAAGATAAGAGCTCATCCAGTGTATCTACTGACCTCATTTCTTGACATATCATGAACCTCAAATAAACTTTTTAGCATTTGAATGCCAAGCTCTTGTGAGCCCATAAGACCAGTATTTCAAAGTTCTTTATGACTTAACTCATCCTTTGATTCCAGTAACACAAAGCCTAACTGGACTATGCTAGGAACAATATGTTCTCTTCCGTAATTGCTCTCATTGACCTAAACACGACAGCGTTGTGAGACGATGTGTGATATTAGTTACTTCATGAGTAGCATGTAGCTGTAACTTAATCATAAACGGATATAAAAAGTTGGAATAAGGAAGGTAGAAAAATACAGTTCTTAGCACTGCTTTTTCTGTCAATATAGCATTTTGTAGATACTCCTCCTTTAAGCTATCAGGTAGCCATTTACACTGTCAGCACAAAGTTGAAAAACAAGTATATGAAAGGCGATCTTAGAGACCAGGTATGGATCCATTCACATGTCATTTGCATCACAGATAACAAAACTTTCATAGGAGCCATACTTGTGGCATGTACTCAGACAAGTTATGTTTACTCAGAAAAAAATACTTATAGCTGCAAAAAACCATCAAGTGATAGTGTTTGACATGTAAATTCTAACACCAAGATCAATATTTATGACATGTAACTTGGAAGCAGGTATATATGGAAACAATTATTCAAGCAACACGAAAAACAATCATGTTGTATACTGATAAGCATATACGCAATTTTACACAAGACATTACCTCGATAAGCATATACGCAATTACTCCACCCCGCCACATCTGCCATCACCAATCAGCCACCCTTTCACACATCTTCCTCACTAAGATCTGCAATCTACAACATGTTTGGGCGTTGTGTTTGTTCTTCACTTAAGCACTCATACGCTGTAATTCTCTGCAATACTCCATGTGTAGTAGATGCAATTTTTGTAGGAGAAGTTGTTGGTGGCAGATAGTATGTTTTCAATGGGGATTTTGAGGAGAGCGAGATCCTCTTTAAGCGAAGAGAATGTCTTTTTGTCAAGTAAAGACATAAATTAATACACAAGATAACACAATAAGAGAGTTTAATGAAGTGCCAACAAAGTGTTTGATGAAATTCCTGAACATTTTCAAACACGTGTTGCAGATATACTTGCCTTATAATGATCTTGAATTTGAGACTAATTCCATCACCCACATTCCCTCCGCATTTCATGAAACGACATAACAACCTGATAGCAATTCGACAAAACGCATACCTTCTCGATACCAAATACCTAAATACATTGTAATCGACATAGTAAAACAATGTTAACAAATGCACCAACTAGAAGAAGAAAACACTTACAGTCTGATCTGTAACACCCCCAAAATTTGGTACAGCGGAAGACTCAACAAGCTTTCGAGGTGCTACGGGGATTGGTATCCATTCAAAGTCATGAAAGAACGAGATAAAGTAAACATAAGAAAAATACAACCAAAACGGGTTTTAAAGTTTACATTTATCCCAATAATTATCCAAAGTAAGGCCCAAAAGAAATAAACATAGGTCCACAATTATTTATCAGAGTTTCAGAAAAATAGATCCATAAACCAGGTGCCATTGCCAAGCCTCCAATCCAAGCATCCAAAGGGCATCACTTAATTACCTGAGAAAACGTGCTAAAAGTCAGCTTTCGCTGGTGAGATCATAGGTTTAAATTCATAATTCAATATAGTGAACATATACACAAAACGCTTGCTAGCTAAACTAGGCCTCAAACATCCAACCAAAATAATCCAACCAAATCGAATCAACTCTATAGGTGCACACTATAGTCCAATAACCAAATCCAATCAAATCAATCTGTATGCGTAAGGATACGACATACCCAACATGCGTAAGGATACTACATGTTCAACTTACCTAGATCTAGTCTAGGCCTCGTTGTATAGCTTACCTAGTTCTTGACTAGGCCTCGCTCTATAACCAAATCAAATCAATATGCATTCGCAAGGATGCGACATGCCTAACATTCGTAAGGATGCGACATGTTCTTGCATTCGTAAGGATACGACATGCGCTAAAACCTACCTAGTTCTATAAGCATAGCAAAAGTTTTAACATAAACAAAGCGATAATAGTCCACATAAAACATTTGCACGTTTCTCACCCCAAGTATTGAAAACAAAGTTCAAGAGTAAAAAGTGGGGCTATGACTCACCTCAAGTCCAGAAAATCCTCAAAAGAAATCGATAGATGAAAGACGTGAGCAAACTCAAGTAACGGCAACTACAGACTCGGCACTTCCTAACAATATCAAACTCGTTCAGAAATCATTTCCTCAAAAATCAAATATTCCCATTCCCGAACGTATTCCATTTAACTTACCAAAAATATCCATTTCTCGAATTATCTTCATATATTAATTTGAAATTCGGCGTTTGGTATCCATATGGGTGGAGGGTCGACACAACGCAAACCAAGAAGCCACAACGAAAAGAAATAAACCATCTATAGGTCTAATATTAGCCCAATATATTATTTAAATAAATCATCGAAGTTTATCAAATCCGTCTATTTAATAATCTCCCATATTTATTTACGTAATATACCGTTCCAAGATAATACCCAACCTAAAGCACATAGCACAAAGAATACTATATGGTATATATCGTAGTCCAATAAATTTCCTATATATATCGTCAAATTGGCCAAATTCCACGAGATATATAGCAAATTTATTGTCCTAATACACGTACCACAACCTATGGGCGTCGTAGGATACGATACCCATTAATATACTCATTTTATATCGCTAAATAACTCGGTTTAACCCGTCGGTTAAATAAGTCACGTAGTTATATAAGATGGATATATTAATCGTCATATATCCGTGACAACACAAAAGTCACATAATAAAGCCCACTTGGACTTAAGTAACCACTACTCATATAACTCAATAAGTTTTCCAAAATTATAAAAGTCATCATGTTTTTATTTATTACTCACCCGACGTATTAATTCTTGGCATTATTTATAGTTATTATCTATAATAATACTTCGACATTTATTGCACTATTTGCATAGTATAATAATTATCGTTATATTATTATAACGTTTACTCGTGATCCTTTTATTATTAATATATGCATTTATATATATATATATATATATATATATATATATATATATATATATATATATATATATATATATATGTGTGTGTGTGTGTGTGTGTGTGTGTGTGTGTGTGTGTATGTATGTATGTATGTACGTTTATCACGTCTATATACATATATAAACGATTATATTATCAATAATATTATTACGAGTATTATTTTTAATGTTGGATTTTAAATATTTATCGAGTCATAAGAATTTGGTCACATGTCCGAGTCATCACTCTCGGCTCATAGTCCAAGTCCAAAAATAATAACCAAGTCAAAACAAATAAACAACTCCGTCCAAATCAATCCCAAATCCACGTGCTACAACATGAGGGTCCGACTACGGCACCCGACTAATCCTATCTCCGTCATTCTAAGTGACCGTCTCACAATCGGTCCCCAAATCCACACTCGTCAACACAACTCCAAAAATCAAATCACAAGTATACCATGTCGAGACCACAAAGTGTCTCGACCATCCAATGCTTCGGTCCGAAGTATGCCACAATAATAATAATAATAACCACGATAAATCAACAAGAAGAAACAATTAAAGATACATAACATATGGTTTGGTTTACCACGCCAAAGCCGAGCCAAACGACCCACTTGGGTCTCGGCTAGAACCATGAGTCACAAGGACTCAAAACGAAGGCCACAAGGCCACGACATATGCTCACTAGAGCCAAACCAAAACTGCCATACGGACCATCATGGTTCGCGGCACACCAAAATATCAACAATCACCAAATCGGCTAACCAAATCGACCAAGAATCAAATAATATAGGACCAAGAGTCCTCTTAGACTCCCATCGAGACAAGAAGGTGGTCACACCGAGATCATAGGTCTCGGCCAAGCTCCAAACGAGCCAAAAATCAAAACCAAACACGACCCATAATACAAATCGAGCACCAACTCGAGTCAAACTTCACACCCAAGATACCAAACGGATTTTAATGACAAAAATATCATTTCCCCATCATTTATATTTTGAAACCCAACAAAAACAACCCGTGTGGACACGGATTAAATCACGAATCGAGGCACACGAGTGAGATTCGTGGCCACTCACCTTCAAAATCAACTCCAAACTTGATTTCTTTAAAAACCCAACAAGAAAATGTAAGAAAATGGTGTTTAGGTGGTGGTATTAAATTCGTACGGGGTGTTAAAGGTGGTTTTAGAGCGCGTGGTTTATACCAATAGATAGATCGGGAAAAGGTGCTTAAGATGGTGGTGTTGGTTTGTTTGTGGAGGCGGTGGTGGCGGCGTTAAATGGGATAATAGGGGCGGTGGTGGTGTTATATTAAAAGAGAGAGAGATGTGAAGATGATGAGGGTGTTGGTATGTTGTGTTGCTTTTCCCAGAACCCACAAGGACGATTTTGTATTATACTCTTAAAAAAAAGATTTTTATTACTAATAATAATAATAATAATAATAATAATAATAATAATAATAATAATAATAATAATAATAATATTAAGGGTAGGTTGGGTGAAGTAACCCAGTGTAAAATGCACGGACCAAACCCGAAACCTTTAATAACAAATCAACTCTCTCGAACCGAACTCGATCCTAAAACTCAAAAACCTTGCGATACGTTCCAAAAATATAATTATCCAAACCAATATTAAAATAATTAAAATTGTTAGGTTTTCCTAGTGCCGGAGTCAATGTAGCGCCAAATAATGATCTCAAAAAAATAAATCATCACGAATGATTCGAACCAAATCATTAAATAAATAATCAAATTCCATAAATAATGTACGATAAAGATCACATTCCAACGTTCATAAAATATCTCGTCACAATAAACTTTTTAAATATTCCAAAATTATAAATTTTAAAGTAATACGGGTTTTCAAAACGGCTCCCTAATTTGCCAGTTGTCACATCCTCCCAGCCTCAGAAGAAACCCGTCCCGGGTTTCACTCGGAACAAACCATCTACGAAGTAAAAAGCTTCGGATATCTCTTTCGAAACTCATCCTCACGTTCCCACGTGAATTCCGGTCCATGCTGCGAATTCCAACGAACTTTGATGAGCAGAATACAACTTCTCTTAAGTCGTTTAATCTCTCTATCCAATATCTCAATCGGTTCCTCCATAAAATTCAAACTCTCATCCACACGAATATTCTTAATTGGTATAACCGGCGTTTCATCCGAAAGACATTTCTTCAAATTGCTAACATGAAACACATCATGAACTTTACTCAGTTCTTGTGGTAATTCCAACCGATTAGCCACGGGCCCAATTCTTTCCAAAATGAGAAATGGTCCAATGTAGCGGGGGTTAAGTTTCCCACGTTTTCCAAAACGTATTACACCCTTCCCAGGCGAGACTTTCAGCATCACATTGTTTCCAACCTGGAATTCTAGGGGTTTACATCTCTGATCGGCGTAACTTTTCTGCCTATCTCTAGCTGCTTGCAATCGATCTCGAATTTGCGTCACTTTCTCAGTAGTCTCCAAAATAAGTTCAGGGCCTGTGAGTTGGCTATCTCCAACTTCAGCCCAACCAATAGGTGAACGACATTTATGACCATATAAAGCTTCAAATGGTGCAGCTTTAAGACTCGTGTGGTAGCTATTATTATAGGAGAACTCCGCAAGGGGTGGATATTTCTCCCAGCCTTTACTAAAGTCTATTATACATGCACGAAGCATATCCTCCAAAGTCTAAATAGTTCTCTCACTTTGACCATCGGTTTGGGGGTGATATGCAGTACTCATATCAAGTCTCGTCCCCAAAGCGGTTTGAAGTGATCGCCACAACGTTGACTTAAAACGGCTGTCGCAATCAGAAATAATCGATATCAGAACTCCATGATGAGAAACAATCTCCTTCACATACAACCTCGCAAGTTTTTCAACACTGTCATCTTCACTAATCGCCAGGAAATGAGCACACTTAGTCAATCGATCCACAGTTACCCATATAGCGTCACAACCGCTAGCTGTCTTTGGTAATTTGGTAATAAAGTCCATCGTAATCCGCTCCCATTTCCAAACCGGGAGTTCTGGCTGCGTCAATAATCCTGACGGTCTTTGATGTTCAGCTTTAACCTTAGAACATGTCAAACACTTACTAACATACAATGCTATATCTGCCTTCATATTTGGCCACCAATACAACTTTTTCAAATCCCGGTACATCTTGTCAGACCCAGGATGAATAGAGTATCTTGACTTATGCTACTCATGCATAATCAACTCTCGAATTCCTCCATACAATGGTACCCAACTTCGCTCTCCAAAACATAATACTCCATCATAACGCTTAACAAATCCCTTCTCATTTTCTGCCATCCCAAATATGTTCTCAGCAGGTCGATTTTCTGCTTTCAACGCTTCCGTTTGAGCTTCTAATATTTGAGACGGTAATGGCGATACGATAGTCATTCCTAATGACTTAACTCGTAATGGTGGTATTCTCTCCTTTCGACTAAGAGCATCAGCAACAACGTTTGCTTTACCAGGATGGTAACGAATTTCACAATCATAATCGCTTAGCAACTCAATCCAACGTCGTTGTCTCATGTTGAGCTCTTTTTGATTCAAGATGTGTTGTAGACTTTTGTGATCCGTGAATACAACACATTTGGTACCATACAGATAATGTCTCCATATCCTCAAGGCAAAAACCACATCACCTAATTCCAAATCATGGGTGGTGTAGTTCTTCTCGTGCTTCTTGAGCTGTCAGGAAGCATAAGCTATCACCTTCTCTCGTTGCATTAATACAGCTCCCAAACCTTTATGTGAAGCGTCACAATAGACGACGAAGTCCTCGTTACCTTCAGGTAATGCTAAGATAGGAGCACTTCACAACATCTCCTTAAGTAATTGAAATGCTTCCTCTTCCTTATCTCCCCATTCATATTTAACACTCTTTTGAGTAAATTTGGTCAACGGTTTTGCTATCTTTGAAAATCCCTCAATGAATCTTCGGTAATAACCGGCTAATCCCAAAAATTGACGAACTTCTGTTGGGGTCGTTGGTGCAGCCGAATCTTTAATTGCTTCAATCTTAGCAGGATCTACATGAACTCCTTGCCTATCAATCACATGACCTAGAAATTGTACCGTCGGAATCCAAAATTCACATTTAGAAAACTTGGCATACAGTTTCTCTTTCCTGAGCAATTCTAAGATAAGCCTTAGATGCTCCTCATGCTCCTTCTCAGTCTTCGAATAAATTAGAATGTCATCGATGAACACAATCACGAACTTATCTAAGTAAGGCTTACACACCCGATTCATGAGGTCCATGAATACCGCCGGTGCGTTAGTCAACCCAAACGGCATCACCTGAAACTCGTAATGCCCGTAATGAGTTCTGAAAGCCGTTTTCGGAATATCTTCCTCGCGAACTCGAAGCTGATGATATCCCGATCTCAAATCGATCTTCGAATACACACTCGATCCTTGAAGCTGATCGAACAAATCGTCGATTCTCGGTAACGGGTATCTATTCTTCACCGTTAACTTGTTCAACTCTCGATAATAAATACACATACGAAACGATCCATCCTTCTTCTTCACAAATAAGACCGGGGCTCCCCAAGGCGAAGAACTTGGTCTTATAAATCCTTTTTCGGCTAACTCCGCTAGTTGATCCGACAATTCTTCCAGTTCAGTAGGTGCAAGACGATAAGGCGCTCGTGCTACAGGTGCAGCACCAGGCATCAACTCAATCTGAAACTCTACTTGTCTAGTAGGCGGGATTCCCGGCAAATCATCGGGAAACACATCCGAAAAATCATGAACTATAGGCACATCTCCAATGCATCTTTCCTTCTTCTCCTTCCCTCCTTTCTCAGAAATTTGAGCTAAGAAAAGGCAACATCCTTTTTCCATTAGCTTCGGTAATTTAGTGCAAGATATGACCGCTAATCTATATGGGCCTCTCAATTCCTTTCGATCTCTTGGTATGTTCAGAATCTCCTTGCCGTAAGGCACACGTACGATCTTCTCGTCGCAAAGTATATGAGCACGATACTTCGACAACCAATCCATACCAATAATGACATCAAAACTTCCTAATGTGACGGGTAGAAGATCTATGTTGAAAGGACGATTCAGAAAGTTTAACATGCAACCGCGAATGATAGTCCTAATCCTCTCTATGTTCCCATTAGCTAACTCTACATCATAACCAATTCCTAAGGCCATCGGGGGTTTCTCTAGTAAGGGTGCAAACTTAGTGGACACAAAACTCTTATCGGCACTAGTATCAAATAGTATGGAAGCATAACGACTATTGAGAAGGAACGTACCAGTAACGACGTTCGGATCTTCTCCTCTCTCGTTCCCAAGTGCATACACTCTTCCATGAGCAGTTCCAGCTTCCACACGTTGGTCCCCATTATCTTGTCGTCCACGGTTTCCTCCAGCTCCACGGTTTCAATTATTGTACCCATTACCACCCGATCCTTGATTTCCTCGGTTCCACGATTCCCTACACTCATTCCTATAATGTCCCTTCTTTCCGCATCCATAACAAGTGGTCGAGCTCTACAGTCCTTAGCTATGTGTCCCATCTTAGAGCAATTCTTGCACACCACAGTACATCGTCCAGGATGATTCCCATAACATCGGTTACACTTGGGTGCATTTCCATTGTAGCTCTTCTTATCTCCATCTCCCATAGCATAAGCCCTAGTAGTTGTTTGTCGCTTGTTTCGATGATCATTACCCTTAGAATGATTATCCCTCTTCCTCTTTCCATTCTTGTCTTTCTCAGCTTCTTCCAATGCCAACGAGTCCATCAATTGTTGAGCAATAGTGATAGCCTCATGAATGTTTGCAGGCTTAGCAGAAATCACATCTTTCCTTGTAGCTACCGGCAAACCATCGATATACCTCTCAATCCTTTGAGTCTCAGTCCTAACCATATCGGGACAAAGTAAGGCTAACTCTCGATAACGGCGATTGTAAGTTGCCATATCGGTACCTTTCACCTTATGGTTCCAGAACTCAATCTCCAGCTTCTTAATTTCATTCCTTGGGTAGTAAGTCTGAATCAGCAAGGACTTAAATTGCTCCCAAGTCATAGCATAAGCCACATCACTCCCAACCGAATTTCGGTAATTGTTCCAAAAAGTTAAAGCTTCATCCTTGAAAGTAAAAGAAGCAAACTTTACCTTCGCATTCTCCGCACAACCACTGACATTAAACACTGACTCAGTCTTCTCTATCCACCTGACCAAGTAGACCACTCCTTCAGTTCCACCAAACTCAATGGGTCCACAAATTTTAAACTCCTTGTAGTTACATCCATTAGCACGAACAGGTGGAAATGTTCCAACAGAATTGTTGGAATGATTTGACTCAGCTAGTAGCTCAGTAACTCGTTGCTCCACAAGTTGATTTATCATTGCTTGATCCACAGTAGGTGCGTTAAGTGGGACATGATCATTGTCTCCCTGAACATCAACATTTTGATTCCTGTTGTTGCGGTTAGTAGTGTCCAGGTTATCAGGAGTAGGGGTCTCAACATTTCGAGTAGGACGGCGTCCTCGACGACCAGGGGTAGTCGTTGCAGGACCAGTTCTGGTAGCTCTAATAGGGTTTTGTCGTGGGGCCATTGATCTGAAACATCATACAAGGTTCATGAGTCTACAGTAGAACTTATCATATGCTCAACAAGAATTTAAATCAACGAAGACAAGTCATGGAAAGAATATCAACAATACACTACAAGACATCAATAAAGCGAATAGGGACTCAATTTCCACAATATCCAAGAACCACATAATACCATATAATAATAACCATCAACCATACAATAAAGATCCAACATCGTTCCAACTACCGAAAAACACAAAAGATAATAATCGTTCCAAACGAGATGAATAATCAACAGAAAATACATCAAAATAGGATAACTAGCTTTTCTAACCGAACACTCCTCGGTGTAGAAAGCCACAAGATAACATAACTCAGACATCTAGCCACGCTGCTGGCGAAGGTTCCTCAACTCCTGCCTCAAGCCCTCAAGCTCTCTCTATAGTGATCCTAACTCCACACCATGGGTGTCGCTGTCTCTCTTGAGGTCAGCCACCCCCTTCTCCAGCTCAGCATTCCTCTGCCATAACTTGCGATCGACCTCTCGAGCTGTGATAAATCCTCGCTGTAAACCCTCAATATGCTCGTGAATCTCCATCAAACCTCTCCTCATCTCAGTAACTCTCCTCTCAGCCGTAACCATGTCAATCCTCAACTCCCCAATGAACTCAACGGTCACCCTATCAATCCGCTCAGACATACGTGTAACTCTCTCACCAAGATCAGTAATCTGAGCCCACATCCTACCAGTCTCACCTAGCTTTGCATGCTCAGCAGAAACCTCAGAAGGTGCATCCGACTCAACGGGACTACCAGGTGGCAACTCAAACAAAAATGGATGATCAGGTGAAACAGGCTTTATTGAATGTATAGGTGAATCAGGCTCCTCAGCCTGAGCTGGCGGCACTAATAATCATCATCATCAGGCATCTCCTCCTCCTGAGGGTCATCCTCCTCCTCAGGGTCATCATCATCATCACCCTGCTCAGCCTCCTGAGGGTCATCAGCCTCATCCTCACCCTCGTACTCCTCCTCCTCCTCATCGGAAGAGTACACCATCAATCGTCGTCTCCTAACAGGTGAACCATGTGGAGATGTGGTAGGTGATCTAGGACTACGACACAATGATGCAGGTGGTGCATCTGACAGGAGAGTGTGAGCATCCAAATGTAAAGGTGGTGAAGTAGGGCGTACCGACATACGTGCCGTAGCTCGGTGGGCAAAACGTGGAGCCACACGAGCCAAAGCCTGATGAAGAGTAAGCTGCCTCGATGTACCAGGGAGCCCTAGAGAAGATGAGGGTCCCTGCGTAGATGCAGCAGGTGATGCAGAAGTAGAAGCTGTCGGTGACACAGTAGCTGAATGCATGGCAACCCTGTAAGGATCATTAGGAGCCATGGTGATCTGTGCTGGGCGTACAGGTGTAGTAAGAATATCCTCAACAACGTCAAACATACGGGAGGCCAAAGTTTGTGACAACGGCGTAGGGTAGGTGTAAGTGTTTCAAAACAACTAAACCGCGAACTCAAAATACCATATCAAAATCATCATATAATTCCAAATCATATATATCAAGAAAAATTTAAAATACCGCATTACTAAAATCATTTGGAAATCAATTAAGCCATATAATCTCTCAAAACGCATATAATTCCCCAAAACGCCATCATATCACTAAATCAATAAACCTTAAATCCTCAAATCATCTCAAGAATCCCATATCTAATAATCATCTCAATATACCTCTATATAACAATGATGCTTCGGCTTGGCGGGCTGGCGAGCAATAGTCGACGATCATTTTCTATAAAAATAGGTTATAGTTTAGGTGTTTATTTACCTAGTTCTCTATAACCTTGGCTCTGATACCAATCTGTAACACCCCCAAAATTTGGTACAGCGAAAGACTCAACAAGCTTTCGGGGTGCTATGGGGATTGGTATCCATTCAAAGTCATGAAAGAACGAGATAAAGTAAACATAAGAAAAATACAACCAAAACGGGTTTTAAAGTTTACATTTATCCCAAGAATTATCCAAAGTAAGGCCCAAAAGAAATAAACATAGGTCCATGACTATTTATCAGAGTTTCAGAAAAATAGATCCATAAACCAGGTGCCATTGCCAAGCCTCCAATCCAAGCATCCAAAGGGCATCACTTAATTACCTGAGAAAACGTGCTAAAAGTCAGCTTTCGGTGGTGAGATCATAGGTTTATATTCATAATTCAATATAGTGGACATATACGCAAAACGCTTGCTAGCTAGACTAGGCCTCAAACATCCAACCAAATCGAATCAACCCTATAGGTGCACACTATAGTCCAATAACCAAATCTAATCAAATCAATCTGTCTGCGTAAGGATACGACATACTCAACATGCGTAAGGATACGACATGTTCAACTTACCTAGATCTAGTCTAGGCCTCGTTGTATAGCTTACCTAGTTCTTGACTAGGCCTCGCTCTATAACCAAATCAAATCAATATGCATTCGCAAGGATGCGACATGCCTAACATTCGTAAGGATACGACATGTTCTTAGATTCGTAAGGATACGACATGCGCTAAAACCTACCTAGTTCTATAAGCATAGCAAAAGTTTTAACATAAACAAAGCGATAATAGTCCACAAAAAACATTTGCACGTTTCTCACCCCAAGTATTGAAAACAAAGTTCAAGAGTAAAAATTGGGGCTATGACTCACCTCAAGTCCAGAAAATCCTCAAAAGAAATCGATAGATGAAAGACGTAAGCAAACTCAAGTAACGGCAACTACAGACTCGGCACTTCCTAACAATATCAAACTCGTTCAGAAATCATTTCCTCAAAAATCAAATATTCACATTCCCGAACGTATTCCATTTAACTTTCCAAAAATATCCATTTCTCGAATTATCTTCATATATTAATTTGAAATTCGGCGTTTGGTATCCAAATGGGTGGAGGGTCGACACAACTCAAACCAAGAAGCCACAACGAAAAGAAATAAACCATCTATAGGTCTAATATTAGCCCAATATATTATTTAAATAAATCATCGAAGTTTATCAAATCCGTCGATTTAATAATCTCCCATATTTATTTACGTAATATACCGTTCCAAGATAATACCCAACCTAAAGCACATAGCACAAAGAATACTATATGGTATATATCGTAGTCTAATAAATTTCCTATATATATCGTCAAATTGGCCAAATTCCACGAGATATATAGTAAATTTATTGTCCTAATACACGTACCACAACCTATGGGCGTCGTAGGATACGATACCCATTAATATACTCATTTTATATCGCTAAATAACTCGATTTAACCCGTCGGTTAAATAAGTCACGTAGTTATATAAGATGGATATATTAATCGTCATATATCCGTGACAACACAAAAGTCACATAATAAAGCCCACTTGGACTTAAGTAACCACTACTCATATAACTCGTTAAATTTTCCAAAATTATAAAAGTCATTATGTTTTTATTTATTACTCACCCGACGTATTAGTTCTTGGCATTATTTATAGTTATTATCTATAATAATACTTCGACATTTATTGCACTATTTGCATAGTATAATAATTATCGTTATATTATTATAACGTTTACTCGTGATCCTTTTATTATTAATATATGCATTTATATATATATATATATATATATATATATATATATATATATATATATATATATATATATATATATATATGTACGTTTATCACGTCTATATACATATATAAACGATTATATTATCAATAATATTATTACGAGTATTATTTTTAATGTTGGACTTTAAATATTTATCGAGTCATAAGAATTTGGTCACATGTCCGAGTCATCACTCTCGGCTCATAGTCCAAGTCCAAAAATAATAACCAAGTCAAAACAAATAAACAACTCCATCCAGATCAATCCCAAATCCACGTGCTATAACATGAGGGTCCGACTACGGCACCCGATTAATCCTATCTCCGTCATTCTAAGTGACCGTCTCACAATCGGTCCCCAAATCCACACTCGTCAATACAACTCCAAAAATCAAATCACAAGTATACCATGTCGAGACCACAAAGTGTCTCGACCATCCAATGCTTCGGTCCGAAGTATGCCACAATAATAATAATAACCACGATAAATCAACAACAAGAAACAATTAAAGATACATAACATATGGTTTAGTTTACCACGCCAAACCCGAGCCAAACGACCCACTTGGGTCTCGGCTAGAACCATGAGTCACAAGGACTCAAAACCAAGGCCACAAGGCCACGACATAGGCTCACTTGAGCCAAACCAAAACTGCCATACGGACCATCATGGTTCGCGGCACACCAAAATATCAACAATCACCAAATCGGCTAACCAAATCGACCAAGAATCAAATAATATAGGACCAAGAGTCCTCTTAGACTCCCATCGAGCCAAGAAGGTGGTCACACCGAGACCATAGGTCTCGGCCAAGCTCCAAACGAGCCAAAAATCAAAACCAAACGCGACCCATAATACAAATCGAGCACCAACTCGAGTCAAACTTCACACCCAAGATACCAAACGGATTTTAATGACAAAAATATCATTTCCCCATCATTTATATTTCGAAACCCAACAAAAACAACCCGTGTGGACACGGATTAAATCACGAATCGAGGCACACGAGTGAGATTCGTGGCACTCACCTTCAAAATCGACTCCAAACTTGATTTCTTTAAAAACCCAACAAGAAAATGTAAGAAAATGGTGTTTATGTGGTGGTATTAAATTCGTTCGGGGTGTTAAAGGTGGTTTTAGAGCGCGTGGTTTATACCAATAGATAGATCGAGAAAAGGTGCTTAAGATGGTGGTGTTGGTTTGTTTGTGGAGGCGGTGGTGGCGGCGTTAAATGGGATAATAGGGGCGGCGGTGGTGTTATATTAAAAGAGAGAGAGAGATGTGAAGATGATGAGGGTGTTGGTGTGTTGTGTTGCTTTTCCCAAAACCCACAAGGACGATTTTGTATTATACTCTTTTAAAAAAAAGATTTTTATTACTAATAATAATAATAATAATAATAATAATAATAATAATAATAATAATAATAATAATAATAATAATAATAATAATAAGGGTAGGGTGGCTGAAGTAACCCGGTGTAAAATACACGGACCAAACCCGAAACCTTTAATAACAAATCAACTCTCTCGATCCGAACTCGATCCAAAAACTCAAAAACCTTGCGATACGTTCTAAAAATATAATTATCCAAACCAATATTAAAATAATTAAAATTGGTAGGTTTTCCTAGTGCCGGAGTCAATGTAGCGTCAAATAATGATCTCAAAAAAATAAATCATCACGAATGATTCGAACCAAATCATTAAATAAATAATCAAATTCCATAAATAACGTACGACAAAGATCACATTCCAACGTTCATAAAATATCTCGTCACAATAAACTTTTTAAATATTCCAAAATTATAAATTTTAAAGTAATGCGGGTTTTCAAAACGGCTCCCTAATTTGCCAGTTGTCACATCTGATCGATTATAACCGTCAACATCATTAAATGATTACGAAAGTTGATAAACAGCCAGAAAACCTGAAATTGAACCGGAGATGGGAGTGCCATAGATGTTTCTGATATTAGCCCTAAGTTTATTGAGTTATTTAGCGCTAAAACGAATTCTAGAACCACATACCCTATGAACTAAGTGGAATCGAGAAGGCGGTGTGATGGTGGTACGGTGGTGTTATGGCGGCAGTGCAATGGTGGTGCGACGGTGTCCTGGTGGTGATATGGTGGTGTTGTGATGTGTTGGCTGAAGGATTTGGAGGAATTATGCGGACCTAATTCTAATTTGGAAGATAAAAAGTGAAGACCATTAGCACTTTAGAGCCACAAGGACGATTGGTGTAAATTATTAGAGCCACATGAACCTTTTATGTAAATTTATGTAATTAACTCTTGATGTTTAAAAAGCTTCAAGAATCAGCTTTTCATTTAAGAGTTATTTGTTTGAAATAAAAATTTTAAATTAATGTATTTAAACGTAGCTACTTATTTTAGAGGAGATTTTTTTTATAATTATTTTTTAATAAATAGCTAACAGCTCTCAAAAAGCCCCTACCAACAGGCCCATAGATTAATCTATTATATAATAAAGGAATTACATCATTTCGAAGTGTTTTTGCAAAATCCTTCTCATTGAAAATAAATTGAACCAATAGGAGAGCTCGATTTTGACACATAAGCGAAATCAAACAATATGATTGGCTAATAAAAAGTCAAAATTGAATTGATTTTGGTTAAACTTTAATAAATTTGGTGAAGAATTTAATTGAGGGAAAAAACATAAAAATATAGGTGTCAAATTTACAAAAACAAAAACTTACAAAAAGAGGAGGTAATTAATAAAACATTAGTGGTTGAATCTTAAATATAATATACAGAGTTAAGTGTAAAGTTATAAGTCTCCATGTTTTTTAATAACTTTAAATAATAAACAAATAACCACTTACACTTTATACCCCCTATACTTTATAATATGAACTTTGTTTACAATTACATAAGTATTGGTATTAGTTTAAAACTTTCATCCATTAAAATACAAAATTTTGTTAATGTACGAATTAGTTTTAATATACTTTAAATATTTTTAAAATAAATATTAGTTTAAACTTTTTTTTTACTATATATGTCAAATAAAGACTCATGTTATCTTATTTAAAAGTTTAATCTATGCGTACATGGTTTGAATATTAAATACGGCTAAATTATTATTAACGGTAATATAAATATCAAATGCTAAGCATGAGTTACTGTGATATTAAAATAAATATATGCAATTCTATTTATAACAACGACTCATTTAATTATTATTTAAAGTTTATATACGGGTATCCGGAAAAACATTTTTAAAAAACTTTACGGAGTATACTTTAACTTAATCAACGCTCAGTTTGTGTTATTAAACTCGCATATTTTGTATAACATGATATGAATAGTTAAACAAAAACATCAACCTCAACCTTAACATCTATTTTAGTTGAATAAACTTAAACCTTTCATCCAATAACTTTTTTTACAAAATATTAATAGATATTTATACATAATGAAATACTTATGCATATTTATTAGTTGTACTTATATCACAATATTTACAGGTAAATTATTATATGTCTATATAGTAAATTAAAAAATTTAAAATAAATTTGATATGTGTAAACCCCGTGCGTGCACGGGACTTATAACTAGTACGACTAGATGGTAATTCTTAATTATAGAATCCATTCCACTATTGGTTTGCTTTGTCGCCACGTTTTGATTCGATGATTTTCTTTTACAAGTGGTCTTTTCATATCAGTAAACTAGTTATAACGCCTGCGCATGCGTGAGTTTTATTTTTTTAATTTTTGCACGCGCTGGTTTTTTTTAATTTTTTTTTAATGATATATTTTTACTTATTAAAAAACAAATAATTTAATCTTTATTTTGTTTGATTTATGATTTTTAATCATAGTTTTTATTATTAAAGACAATCATTTAAAGAGTTTAATCTTATTGTTAGTTACATCTTACCTATATTTTTTGTATTTATCTTTTACTTGTGTAGTATATCAGCAAAATGAATTTATAAATTTATAAATTAAAAAATAATATTAAAATATTACTTAATAAGGAAACCATCTTTGTTTTGTTTGATTTATAATTTTAATTATATTTGTTTATTATTAAAGATAATTATTTTAAAAATTTAATCCTATTGTTAGTTGCATCTTATCTATATTTTTTTGTATTTATCTTCTACTTGTGTAGTATATCAACAAAAAAAAATTGTATTTATCTTCTATTTGTGTAGTATATCAATAAAACAAATTTTTAAAATTTTAAATTAAAAAATAATAATTAAAATATTACCTAATAAGGAAATATTCTTTTTTCCGAAATACGAAAGTACCCACTAGTGGTTTTGTTTTGTTATATAAAAGATTCGTTATATAGTTAGGTTTTCAGTTTACATACGTTATTGCTAGGTATTATTGGGAGATGATATGTACACCACTAATTATGCATTTGGATGTTGTACTATATGCATCATTAGTGTAATTTAGTGGTGTACATATCCCTTCCCTTATTTGATATATCAAGAAAATATGTATCCTTGTTTTAAATAAATGAGATACAAACAAATAATTAAAAGTCTAGTAACAAATCGACAATAATATCAGCCAAAAGTTACTTACCGTCTACTTTCTATATTTGATAGTATGTAATATCTTTTTACAAAATTTTAATCTATTTTATCTAATAAAACAGAGTTTTTTACAACCCTCTTAAGCAACATTTTGTACAACCCTGTTAAGCAAACTAATTAATTTTTTCTAAATATAACATTGCGTATAATTGTGCCACGTGGCAGACAAGAATGCTAAATGAGATGTCATATTAAATCACATCTAAAACATATTATTTGTGCATTTAAAGTTCTGGTCATAGAAAAGCTTCCTTCTTGGCACTTTTTTTTTTTTTTTTCCTTAACACTTCCTTTTTTACAAAACGCTTACCTTGAAAATTTTGGTCAGCCTATTTAAGGATAGGCACGTAGCCACGTACTATTTATGAGAAGTATTTTATTATCATGCATTGCACATACTCATTTGTACATTTTTATTTTATTTTATTATCTCAGTCAAAGTGATTTTTTATTTTTTTATTATTTTTTTAATGGTTTCATGTTTTTTTATCTCACCAACTGTGGAGCATCGAAAGGCCGCAACGACTCAAGTAAAACGACCTACAAATCATCATTTGAAGATAAGTATTAATTTTGAGCGTTTCATGTATGGAAACTAATATAAGTTTGTAATGTTCGATTACGTGTATTTTTTTTATTCTGTTAAGGTGCCAATATGCAAGCTATAGTTAGGACGGGTCTCGTCCTGAGTTCAGAAACACGAGATGAAACTCTGAAAGGGCCAAATATATAATGAAAATGCACAATCGTCGAGTTTTATTTTAGCGGAATAATTACAACATTACATAATGTTACATATGATAAGTAGTTCTTATTTATTCAAATATTGAAATCTTCAAGATATATAGTTTGTAATGATGGGATTGTATCAACATCTGAATAAGTTGGTTTGGGACATCATCACATCAAAACTAAACGAAACTCATTATTTTACATGTCTAACATTCAATTTTTTTTTTTTTTTTTGGCAGAGTTTATAAAAACCAAGCTCATTATTCGGAGAAGCGTTGAGAGTAACCTGTTGCAAAGGCACAAAATTCCTCGGTCATAACCAACTGTGAAAATGTTGAATGAGAAAAACATTTTGTAACAACCTCAAAGGTATGTAGGTGTTCATGATGTTTTGTCAGTGTACTAGGTCGTAAAAAAACAAAACTGATTAAAACCTTTGAAATTTTACTATTGTGTATTTAGTTACTGAGTACTTGCCTATAAGTACTCTATGAAAGATCATAACTGGATGTAGTTGTTAATTGTTAGTATACGATGAACTCCTTTTTCGTAGACAGTGCATTTTGTCGCTTTAATGAAGTACGTGTGGGTGGTGTTATATGTGGTATAAATGGAAACATGACCTGCTTATTTTCAATCCACGTAGAGTTGACCTCGACTCTTGAGGCAGAAATGTAGGCAATACTATTTTGCTATCTATGTTAACAAACAAAAATGACCTAGCAAACGACAAGGTGATGATTGTTTCTAATTCGCTGGCGTCAGTTTAGATTCTGCAGGGTGTAAGGGAGGTTCCGTGGATGCTTGAAGACATAAAATGAAAGATTGGCCTTCTTAAAGGTCAATTAGCAGGGCAGCACTTTGTTCATATAACTAGAAAGTCAAATAAAGGGGCAGATGTACTTGAAAAGAAAGGAATCTCAAGAAAATCAAAGTTAGTCTTATGGGCATCTTGAAGAGGGTCACACTAAAGATTTGTAATCTTATTTCTCCTTTTGAAGTTGAAATATATATGTTTCCAAATCTATGTAGAAGTAAACCAGATAACTAGCAAGCACTACTTCGAGGCACTAGACAAATCATTAAGGGACATTTTACCTAAGTCAAAGCATGACACCATGGACACTCCTTTCGACAACATGGCTGTGGTTTTTGGTGGCGATTTTAGGCAGGTCCCATTTCTGTCTCTATCACGATGACTATAAACAAAAGTCAAGGACAATCTCTCGGGCAAGTTGGTTTATAGTTGTCACGAATTGTTTTTACACATGGCAAGCTATGTGTAGCCGTCTCTCGCGTTAGGAGCAATGCATGATTGAAGATATTTATTCATGTCGAAGACGAAAATTTTACTAATACCACCGCCAATGTGGTCTATAAAGAAGTGCTACACAATTTATGATCACATCTATATGTACACGTATCTCACATTAATAGAAATAAATGATTGAAGATGTTTGTTTATTTATTTATTTATTTATTTTGATTATTTGACAATTGTGTTTCATATAACATAGGTTATATTATAACCAACAGTATTATTTACGTGTGTTTATTCAGATGTGGTTCTTTCTATAACTTCATAATACGCAGTGTCATTTGCTACTTTTTCAATATTACTTAAAAATATCCGTGAATTTCACGGGTCTTTTAGCTAGTTATATGATAAAATGGAGAGTAAAATGATCAAATGGTGACATAAATTAAATAAAAGCCCGTGTCATTAAAAATTTGTAATCATTTGTCACATCACCAATATAACTTGCTGAATTGATCATGTAATGACCCAAAAGTAAAAACTAAAACAAACTTCTACTAATACTTAATGGCGCAAAAAAAAAGTTCATTTGGTACCTAATAAAACAGCATATTATATTCGGTTTTAGCATATGTTAAAAATGGTTCATTTGGCACCTAAATAGAAATTGGAAACTAGCTAGTGTTTATTTGGACGAGTCAAACTTCTATCATATTATATTCGGTTTTCGGTTTGATTTTATCGACTTCATTTATCATCGGACTTCACAAAAAAGGTCCAAGCATAACTGCATAAGGTTTAAAACGTTTGCAAAGCAAAATCGCCGCATTAATCCCGAACCAACCCAACTTGACAATGTAATTTGATTCGATGTGTGACCAACTAAAATATATTCTTCATATACATTCTAATTTCCGAAAATCAGTTTTTAGATAATAAGGGATGATAAAGAAAAGATATATTAAATATGCGGTTTAGGTTTGGTTATCCAAAGCCAAACATAAGGTACAAAACATGTAGTTGAAAGTTGAAACAAAAAATGGCGGCCTTAATCCAAAGCCAAACCAAATTATCACCTATATCACAATATATCTTACAAATGCCTCCAGCGAGACTTGAGCCTACAACCTCTTAGTCGGTGGGTAACTCAGATATCACTAAACCGATTAGACTTACACCTCTAGAACATTTCATTAATTCTTCCAAGTAATAATCATACACCTATTAAACATATATAATCCAATAAATAAAAATATATAAATTGTTTTACCAAAATCCTAAGTAATTGGGCAAAACATCTGTGACAACATTGGTAGATCCCAATAAGAAGTATTGTCAGGGCAATCATGAAGAACATTTTCCCAATATTCATTAACACCATTCATTGCATATAATGATGCTGATATCTGTCTTTCAACTTTCATTCTCTCAAAATCATCACTTGTACTTACATCTTGATCATTCTTTTTGGAAATTGGGCCTAAGTCAAACCCATCAAATTCACCTCCAATATTAAATGGCACACTTGACTCTAGCTCATAACAAGAACCAACACTTGAATCACCAGTCTCAACACTAGAGAGACAATTGGTTAAATCTGGCTTATACCCATTTTCGAAAACCTCAGTTCCTTGATACCCGGATGAAAAAGTTTCGATCTTGGCAGCGTTGACTTGCACCGTACAAGCCACGGAGACACGTTTAGGGACGTCCGGTGTGCTTATTTGAGTCTTGATGGTGTTGGTGTTAGTTTTGTTGATTGAGTTGATGGAGTTGATAGAGTTTTGTCTTAAGCATTTCTTGTGGTTGAGTAAGTTTCGGATTTTGAGAGAGAGAGCAGAATTAATGGGTACATGATGGATAAAGTTGGTTCGGGCATTGGCACCTCGGAGTAAATAAGCTGCCTCGTCATACGCTCTGGCAGCTTCCTCTGCAGTATCAAAAGTACCTAGCCACATCCGGATTTTTTGGGTGGTGTTTTTTATTTCAGCCACCCATTTTCCTGATGGGCGCTGTCTGACTCCAACAAACTTAGTTCTATTTGAATTTCGACCATTCGTGTTACTATATCGACCTTTCTTAGCCAATGAAGTAATTGAAGATGAAGAAAATCCATAGTTGTTATTTTGGAAGTTTAGTTCCATTTTTGTTTATTTGCTATATAGGTGAAGAATTTATTTTGAGTGTTTGACGTATTTGTGATGGATAGATAGGGGGTTTATATAGGGGTTTTGCAAGTTATGCCTAGCTCGTTGTTGTAAAGGGATGCTTATGGAAGTTTGAATTGTTTTTTGGATGGTTGTTAGTTTGACTGATAAAACAATGTTTATGTTTAAGGAGTGGGCACTATGTCATATTGTCATTAACGTCATGTACATATGATTGGTACTTCTCTGGTTTTTTTAATGAACTAAAACTTTATGAGACATGATGAGATCGAGTATGTGTGTATATTAACGTTGTGTTACGCGTTATTACAACATTATGGGATGGAATTCGTTTATTCTGAAGTCGGAAAATGTTGGTCTTTTTTAAGGTAGTCTTTTGGCATGTTTCGAATGGTCAAGTTAACTTGTAGAAGTCGTAAGTTGCATACTTAAAAAAGATTTGAAGTAATTTTGAATCTCTTTCACTATACTTAAAAAGGACTTCTACCTAGTAGACTTCTTGGTATTTCTTGTTTTAATCTCATTAAGGACCGTAAGATCCACCTACTTTGTCGTATAATATCTCACGCATGTTTCAAACGAGACTTAAACCCACAACCTCTATATGATGAGTATGTAGGATATAACCTTGAAATCCACAAACGCTCTCGAGAATTGATACACGTTGAAGAGATACGTACGTCTTAGATTGACGTGTAACTAGCTAGACGTTTGTTTTTGTCTTATTGAAAATTCACAGTACATGTTTTACGAAACTTATATTCCAAAGACAAAAACAGTAAATGGCAATGACATTAAAAACAAAGTTAAATACAAAATATAACCTTGGATCTCAAAGGTGATTGGATGTTGTTGTCAAATGGTAATTAAGAACCATACTTGGTCAACTTAACAACCTAAGTTGCCATCACGAAGGCCTGCTCTTGCCTCCCACTCCTTTCTTTTCTAACTATTATAAAACTTATGCAAATCCAATTCGATTTTATATGATCATATGAATATAATATGTTTCCGATCATTTTGGAACCTATCGATTCAGACAGCCTTGTATTTTTTGTGCGGAAAATAAGTTATTACAAACATATTGACCGTTAAATTGTACTAGCCGTCACACTTTTTTATACATATCTGCGTTTTGATGTGATCAAGAGATTCGTCTTTCGAAAAACTATCGTAGTCCTAAAAGGATTAGAGGTAGTTTTTCTTGTTTGTTCAAAAAAAATGGTGTCAATATTTTTAAATATTATAGTTTCAAAAGTTTCATATTATGAATATATAAGTTATCGAATAATTCATGTTTGAAATTTTTTAAAAATACTGTAATAATGTTGTATTGAGTATTATTTTATTTTATTTTTCTACCATTAAACAAAGTAATGAGGTATTTGATCGAGACAAATACCTGCCACTTGAGGACAAAAAATGCCTTTTTCTACCAAAATATTTAAATTCGTTTTCAATTCATATTTTTCTAGAATGTATTACGTTAGCTTGTATCAAATTGAAATGTCAAACAAAACTAAAAGTTTCGGATATTAGTTTATACCAATGACATAAATCCAACTATATATATCTTAAGTTTGAATAACATAAAAAAAAAAAAAAAAAAAAAAAAAAAAAAAAAAAAAAACAAAACCCTAACCCCAAAGTCGACTCTCTCTTTGGCGATTTTTCCCTCCCCTAATTCTTCTAATCGTTCATAAAAAAACTTCCAATTTCCTTGTGATTCTTCACGTGATATTGGCTGTTTTATATTCGGTTTTGTTAGGGAGTAAAATCGTTTATCAAGATTCCTTAAGTGCTATTATTTTATTCCCTCCACTCATCACATCTTGGCTGATTATTGGAGGAGATCGATTACTTAGGTTTCTTTACTTTCTGAACCGACATACATTATCTACATCTGTTTATTATCTTAATCGGTTCTGTTGGGTTTCTTTACTGATCGCACACTTTCTTTAAGTATATAAGTCGGTTTTTACTTGTTTCAAATCGATTTAATATGTCATGTGCATGATCATTATGGCTGGTGGTTGATCTGAGGTGTGTTTTGTTTGAAACCCTAACTACTTCAGTTAGGGTTTTACCTGCTTGGTCGTTTTCATTGATTTGCTGCTGTACTGGGGTTTGAGAGATGAATAAGGGATTCTTTAACAACTTGAATACATCGAAAGGGGCTAAACCTTCTGATGGGAAAGATAACATTAATGTTGAGGGTGTTGATTTGTCATCCGGGATGATTGAGAAGAATTTGGGTGGGAACAGACATGACCAGGTGGAGCCGGTTTCACTTGGTAATATTCTAAAGGCCACTACTAGTTTTGGTGAGTTGAGTTCACCCTCAATGATGAGCCCTAGTAGTGTTAGTTTGAACGTGGATGAGTCACCTGATTGTTCTATGGATGATATTCTGAAAGTGGAGCCGATTCCACTTACAAAAGATACATCACATGGTGACGACTTGGATCCGGTTACTAGTGCTGATACTGTGAAGCACTTGTTATCTAATGCGCATAATAATTTTGATGAAGCCATGAATAATATTCAATGTGAGATTGTTGCTAATATGGCTTCCTCTTCTGATTTGCACTGTTCGAGTGGTATTGGGCAAACTTCTAATTCGACAGCTGCTGGTCTTGATGCTTCTAAGGATGCTATTACTCGTGGTACTGGCGTGAAGTCAGTTTCTTATGCGGGTGCTACTTCTAATGAACCTCTGAAACACGTGTCTAATTTTCGGAGGTTGGAATGTAGCAAAAAGAAGGATGATGTTGACCTTTCAGTTCCATTGAAAGTAGTGGAAGAGGTAAACACGAGGTTTGAGAATACTCTCTACGGTTATTTCCTTGGCCAACGCCTTGCTTTTCCTGTTGTTGATTACTATGTCCGCAATGCATGGGCTAAGTTTGGTGTGCAAAAGGTAATGATGAATGCAAAGGGGTTCTTCTTCTTTAAGTTCAATTCGAAGAAAGGTGTTGATGATGTGCTTGAAAACGGTCCTTGGTTGATCAGAAATGTTCCTATTATTCTTAAACCATGGACTTTGAACACTAACCTTCTTAAAGAGGATTTGACTAACATCCCTGTTTGGGTTAAATTCCATGATGTCCCCCTTGCAATGTTTTCTGATGATGGCCTTAGTCTTCTAGCCACACTGATTGGTACGCCCAAAAGGTTAGATGCTTTTACAAGCAATATGTGCAAGGAATCGTGGGGCCGTAGTAGTTTTGCTAGATGCATGATAAAAGTGAAGTCGGATGAGGTGTTGCGGGACAGCCTCACTGTTGAGATACCGTTACTTGACGGTTCGGGTTCGACTATTGAGAAGATAAGGGTTGAATACGAATGGAAACCACCTCGTTGTGACAAGTGTAAGATATTTGGTCATACTCTGAATGACTGCCCTAAGGTTGTTATACCTCCTGTTCAGCCTACTAAGCCTGTTGATGATAGTTTCAAGACTGTCAATAACAGGAAGAAAGGAAAACAAGGTGGTTCTACAATTCCGGGTAAAGGAGGGTTTACTAAACCAGTTGTGGGTAAGAAGTTTCAGTATCAACCCAAACAGACTCCTCCTGAACCCAAGAATGTTGGTGGCAATAAGAAGAAGACTCCTGATGTGGCTAGTTCTAGTGGTACAACGATCTCTACATCTAACCAGTTTGATGCTCTTAATATGGATGATACGGATACGTTTGGTATTCCTACTGATGACACCAACATGGATGTGGATGCTGGCTGTACAATGGAAGTTAATGAGGATGCGTTGGTTAAGACTGGTACTACATCACAAGAACCCCTTGTGAGTGATTTAATGGGAACTAAGGAAGGTGGTTCTACTCCTATAGTTGAGAAAATTAGTAAGCTTGAAAAGCTACTTATCGATGGGAAAGCTACCCTCTTGGATGATAAAGGTGTTCCTATTCCGTCTGCATCTGCCATTAAGAGGGCTAACCCATTCTCTAAGGTGGGTGATATTGTGGTTACTGATAGTGATGAGGAGGAGGTTCTTAACACGTTCGACGAATCAGCAAATCTTTTTGGTGGTGGTCATGAGCGTGAAGATGAGTTGGATGACTATGATGATTACTCGAAGCAAATTTCTGATCTTCCAGGGGAATTGGATGCTCTTAACGCCATTTATGGCTTTAATCTCCAAGGTCGTAGGAAGTAGGTTATATTTTTCTCCGAGTCTTTAAATGGTTTGTTTTCTTGTCTAGAAAATTGGAAGTATCTTGTTATGTAAGCCTTTCGCCTATGTAACGGGCTGAGATATGAGAATCACTCATATCCGTTGTACTTAAATGTTTTTTGGAGTAATATATTTACCGGGTCGTTGACCTTTTACCCAAAAAAAAAAAGTTTGAATAACATATTTTCAGGCACATAAGTAAACTGATATGTTTGCAACATTCCTAATTCCCAATATAATCATTAGTTCATATTGTTGCCATGATCCGATGTAGGGTGTAGATACGAGTATACGACGGTTCTAAGATGTAAGGAAAACTGTTTTTGGTTGTAGATATCGATAATTTGCTCAACAACTAATGTTGGTTAAGTAGATTTTAATCATGTCTTCAAAAGGTGTGTAAGATCTAAGCTAGATTTCATTTGGATGGTTGGTTTGATTCAAAGACTAAGTGAAAGATACTCGAAAATCGAAATGATACTAGGGTTGTTGAGGAAATTGGATCTTTAAGATGATACTAAGACCTCTTCAATCACAAAACTAGATATATAAGTGATCTATACGATGATACTTTACAAAGAAATCATTGTGTTATACCATATGATCATAATCTCTTTATAGTAGATTAGTTCTACCAATCATTAAATCAATTTGAATGAAATTTGATGTTGATGTTCATTTCGAAATAATTCATGTACAACATATACAAATGAACGGGAATATTGATTGAAACTCAAACTAGCACTTGAGGACAAAAATCGCCTTTTCGATCGAAATGATAAAATACTACAATTTGGATGTAGCTATGTAAGCTTGTAAGACTGAATTATGTAAGACTTCACTAAACTTATATCTTAATAGAAGTCTTTAATACGATAAGAACATCTCAAATATTTAATCCGTGCTAATGACATCGCTTTGGCTCTCTTTCGTAAAATAACATTGTAACTGACTCATATATCTTAAGTTTATTAGCAAATTGGTTTAGGAGCCAAATAAAACGTTTCTTGGTTAACGACGTACTTCTAAGTATCACTCTTATATTTCTTCGGCGTTCTCCCAAAGTCCCAATTGCTCAAGATTTCATGGAAGCTTACAACTTGGACCATGATTCAAGTGTGCTTGTGGGTCAAGAAAATTCACAAGTTCGTTGTGAATAGAAATAGATGTCAATCGTAGATTGTGGTGTCCTCCACAAGTAAGTAAACCTCAAAGCTAACAATAAAGATTATCGAGTCCTACTTTTTTTTTTTTTTTTTTCAGGGTCATATTTGTTTATTATTGTTTGTATTGATTACTTACATTCCTGTCATTCCATGTGAAAGATCTTCAAAAATGACTATGGTTAGATCTTAGATTGACTAATAAGGTTAGATTTTTTGTGTCCTTTCCTATTGTTTGGTGACCATGTAATCAATGTTGGTTTTGTACTCTTTTGATGAAATGTGATGGAAGTATTTGAAGTATATGAGCTTAACAAGTTCAATTTGCACATTTGATGTTAATTACGATGCTACATATTTGTGTTGTTTTATACGAATTTGTCATGATATGCCTAATTTATTTTGCGGATTGATACTTCAACACTTGTATGATCGACGCATCACCGGTTTCACTACACTCTGTCATCGTAACCCTAGCTCTCATAACATCCATCAATGAGCATCCGATTGTGCAACATCTATATTCAAACTTCATATTCGCGTTGCTAGTAATGCATCATGAATGTGTTAACTTATGTATTAGATTGGAAAAACTTTGGAGTTGTTTACTAAATTGAGTGGTTTGGAGATACATCTATTTTAGCCTCTTAATTGAGAGAGAAGTTTTTTGGACCTCCTTACTAAGATGAAATAAAGGTTGGGGTCCACTCATTAAGTGTAAAAGAAATACCCAATAGCACTTAGAGACAAATTTAAACTCAATATTATGTATCAGACTAGGAATGAAAGACTAGCCTCGGCATGGTATGAAAAATGGAGTATACATGGTCCCTCTATGAGTTTATATCAAGAAATGACATATCAGAGGTAAGGCTAAGAGCATATAATATTGTTGGTGAGCTCGTTGGGATTGCTTGCCATCTAGGGTCAATTTGATTCGCAGAGGTGTACACCTAGAGTCTCCTAATTGTCCGTTGTGTTCCTCTTGTAAGGAGGATGTTCCTCACGTTTTGTTTCGATGCGATTTGGCCCAGCTTGTTTTGCGCCGTATTTGTCGATGGTGGGATTTGGATTGGCAGTTTTGGACGTCGTTTCCAGAATGGCAGTCTTGGTTCTCTTCTATTCGGCTTTCATCCAAGGTTAAGAATATGTTGAAAGGAGTTTTTTGTGTTACTTGGGGGTCTATTTGGATGTTTAGTAATCGCACTATTTTTTATAAGAATCCCCCTAGTCGTTCGGCGATTTTTGATAACATTGTGTCTTGTTCTTTTTTTCAATTGGTGTCATAGTCGATGTAATAGGATGTTTTCATGGGAGGATTGGCTAAAAAATCTCCATTTAATTTCCTTGTAATGGTTCCTCTAGCATCTTGCTAGTTAATAAAATTTGCCGTTCAATATATATATATATATATATATATATATATATATAATATTGTTGGTGATTTGATTCAGAATAGGGACTTGTTATGGCCTGAGGAATATCTTAAATTCTATCCAAACCCTAAATGCGAAAACACAAGATGTTGGGTCAAAAGTTTACCCAATTGTCTCTCATAGTATTTAAACATAAAATAGACTAAGTAAAATTTACTCTTTGATATGAAATCAGAGAGTTTTCTATAAAGGTCACTCAACAAGTAACTTTAGGGATGTCGAAGACCATCTGACGAAACACTTTACCCCGCTGATGCGGTATTAGCGAGTAAAGTACCCGAACTGAAAAACAACATTCGTGTGAGTGAGATCCGACATAGCCTCACTTACTGAATATACACTCTCTTAGTCAAGACAAAAATTATTGAGGGGAACTTAAGTAGAAGGAAAAAACTTTTGCATATGAGTCAAACAAGTACAAAAGTAATCGATAAAAGAGTGAAAGTTGAATTAACTATTCACAAGTAAATTGAAAAATGAAGCCTCATACGAAAGCATTATACGGAAGATATACTCTTCCACAAAATGCTTGACCCCTAACCTACTATAAAATATTACTTCACTTTCCCATGCCATATATATGTATGTTTGTCAATGCCATATATATGTATGTTTGTCAATGGGAGATAGTTAGAGATTCTAAATACAAAAAATAATACTAATGTATTATAATTATAGAATCCCCCTCTCCTTGAATCATAAGCTAAACTTGCAAGCTTTGATTTATTTCTAGAAAAGTTTCATTCGTTATTCAATTGGATAGTGTTCCGCAACTATCCCTTATAATTTTTTGTTTTATTTCTAATAAGAATTATAAACGTTGAAAAGTATTAATGGTGTTATTAGCGTCAAATAGGTCTTGTGTAAAACTTGTTTTTTTATCTTATCAAACATATTGTCGTTTTACCCAAAGCCAGGACCAACATAAGATGACAAACCTATTTTGATATCCAATAATGGGACAACTAAGCCCTTTAAAATGAAGAATGTATGGCATGATTTGAGGCAAGAGGGTCCTGTTGTACAATGGAGCAAAGCAATTTGATTTAGCCATGTAATCCCAAATAGTCCTTTATCATTTGGTTGGGTATACAGAAGAGATTACAAACTCATGATAAAGTCATGAGAGGGAGTAATAATGTGAATCTAAGTTGTCCTTTGTACAATGGATACAATGATTGCCATGAGCATCTATTTTTTCGATGCGGTTATACAAACAAGATTTGGATGGATATGAAAAGAATGCGTAGCGCGAAGGGTGTGTCAAATGATTGGGACTTTATTGTTCATGAAATGAGCTTGATTTCAGACATCAATAGTATTGGTTATTGCTGCTACAGTTTATTATTTTATGAATTTAACCCGAAAAAAATTGTAGGTTATTTCAGAACATAAAATAGGAGGCAGAATTAGTAGTTAAAAAAAATGTAAGAATATAAGACTTAAGCTTGTGAACCTGAAAGTCGAAAGAACCATTGTTATCTATACTATTTATAAAGGAAAAACAATCAAAGTGAAAAATTGAGTTTTCAACACTTGGTCATATGAGTGAGAAAAATAATATAATTAATATTTTTATTAAAATAAATCATTACTTAAAAGTACAATAATTTATTAATATTGTACAATCAATTAAAAACATATCTACCAAATTAAATACAACCAATTAAAACAATTAATACAAATCACAAACCGGGTTGACCCGGTTAATTTGACCCGTTTTTTACCCAACCTAGCAAGTTGACCCGGTTTAAATCGACCCATTTTTCGACCGTAACGGTTCAACCGGTCGAACCGGGTTTCAAAACATTATGTTTAATTCTCAAATCTTCAAACTTTTATTATTTTTCGTTTATAACCTATAAACTTTTTTTTATCAATAAACTATCTATCTCTATAAAATCCCATTGATATGCACGGTAGTCGTCTAGTATTCAAAATTGCTAATCTATGGAACGTAAAGATGAACTTATGTACTACTTTAGTGCGTTCTTTTCAATCTTTAACAACAGCTTTAGTAAATTAACATTCATTTACAACCCTTCAATTATTAGGATTGTCAAATCAATTCTATAAAAACTTTCACTTTAATGATATTGATTTTTCTAATGTCTCAACTATTTTGGATTGTTTCAAACATTTGAATTTGTTATTTTATCATAATTATACTAGTTAATGTCCAAAATTTAAAAACTAAGGGATTAGGGAATATAATTGAGACTGGTTACCTGCTCACATGAGACAAAAATTAACTTTATTGCAAAAATTGTTGCGGAGTAAATAATACTCCAACAAAAAAAATAATTAATCTAGGAGAAAACTCAACTTACTATTGAAAAATAATCTCCTTCTAGTAGTTCTACCAATCATTAAGTCAATTTGAATGAAATTTGATGTTCATTTCGAAATAATTCATGTACAACATATAACAATGAATGGGAATATTGATTGAAACTCAAACTAGCACTCGAGGACAAAAAACGCCTTTTCGATCAAAATGATTAAATACTGCAATTTGGGTGCAGCTATGTAAGCTTGTAAGACTGAATTATGTAAGACGTCACTAAACTTGTATCTTAATAGAAGTCTTTAGGAAGATAAGAACATCTCAAATATTTAATCAGTGCTAATGACATCTCTTTGGCTCTCTTTCATAAAATAACATTGTAGCTGAGTCATAATATCTCGTAAGTTTATTAGCTAATTGGTTTAGGAGCCAAATAAAACGTTTCTTGGTTAACGACGTACTTCTAAGTATAACTCTTATATTTCTTCGGCGTTCTCCCAAAGTCCCAATTGCTCAAGATTTCATGGAAGCTTACAACTTGGACCATGATTCAAGTGTGCTTGTGGGTCAAGAAAATTCACAAGTTCGTTGTGAATAGAAATAGATGTCAATCGTAGATTGTGGTGTCCTCGACAAGTAAGTAAACCTCAAAGCTAACAATAAAGATTATCGAGTCCTACTTTTTTCTTTTTTTTTTTCAGGGTCATATTTGTTTATTATTGTTTGTATTGATTACTTACATTCCTGTCATTCCATGTGAAAGATCTTCAAAAATGACTATGGTTAGATCTTAGATTGACTAATAAGGTTAGATTTTTTGTGTCCTTTCCTATTGTTTGGTGACCATGTAATCAATGTTGGTTTTGTACTCTTTTGATGAAATGTGATGGAAGAAGTATTTGAAGTATATGAGCTTAACAAGTTCAATTTGCACATTTGATGTTAATTACGGTGCTACATATTTGTGTTGTTTTATACGAATTTGTCATGATATGCCTAATTTATTTGGCGGATTGATACTTCAACACATGTATGATCGACGCATCACCGGTTTCATTACACTCTGTCATCGTAACCCTAGCTCTCATAACATCCATCAGTGAGCATCCGATTGTACAACATCTATATTCAAACTTCATATTCGCGTTGCTAGTAATGTATCATGAATGTGTTAACTTATGTATCAGATTGGAAAAACTTTGGAGTTGTTTACTAAATTGAGTGGTTTGGAGATATATCTATTTTAGCCTCTTAATTGAGAGAGAAGTTTTTTTGGACCTCCTTACTAAGATGAAATAAAAGTTTTTTTGACAAGTATAATACATTTTTTTGGTATTTGCCCGTTTGTTTATTATTGTTTTTATTACTTAATTACATTCCTGTCATTCCGTGTGAAAGATCTTCAAAAATGACTAAGGTCGGATCTTAGATTGACTAATAAGGTTAAATTTTTTGTATCCTTTCCTATTGTGGGTGATCATGTAATCAATGTTGGTTTTGTACTCTTTTGATGAAATGTGATTGAAGTATTTGAAGTATATGAGCTTAACAAGTTCAATTTGCACATTTTATGTTTATTACGGTGCTACATATTTGTGTTGTTTTATACGAATTTGTCATGATATACCTAATTTATTTTGCGGATTGAAATTTCAACACTTGTATGATCAACACATCACCGGTTTCACTACACTCTATCATCCTAAACCCTAGCTCTCATAACATCCATCAGTGACCATCCGATTGTGCAACATCTATTTTCAAACTTCATATTCGCGTTGTTAGTAATGTATCATGAACGTGTTAACTTATGTGTCAGATTGGAAAAACTTTGTGTTTGTTTACTAAATTAAATGGTTTGGAGAGATATCTATTTAGCCTCTTAATTGACAGAGAGAAGTTTTTTTGGACCTCCCCAATTAAATGAAATAAATGTTTAGACCCACTCATTAAGTAAAAAATAAACACCCAATAGCACTTGCAGACAAAAGTTAAACCCTGTATTATGTATTAGGCTGGGAATGAAAGACTAACCTCTGCATGGTATGAAAAATGGAGTATACATGGTCCTCTCTATGAGTTTATATCAAGAAATGACATATGAAAGGTAAGGCTAAGAGAATGTAATATCACAGGTGATTTGTTTTAGAATAGGGATTTGTTATGGCCTGAGGAATGGCAGAACAAATTCCCTATCTTAAATTCTATCCAAACCCTAAATGTGACAACACAAGATGTTGGGCCAAAAGTGTGACAACCGGCAATTTAGGGAGCCATTTTGAAAACTCGCATTATGTTAAAGTTCGTTTATAAATTTTATTTGGAATTTTTATTCATAACGAACTTGTAAGACCAATTTTATAGTTAATTATATTTAATGTCGTTATGGGATTCGAGATTTATTTAATGATTCGTTATGGAATTTTATTTGGAGATTTATTTTTAAATTCTCACTTGGTACTACGTTGACTCCGGCACTAGGATTACCTAACAGGAAATTTTATGACTCTATTTTACGAGTCCGACTATATTTAATTATTTACGGGATATTAAACGTTTGAAATGAGTTCGGGTTTCGGGCCGTATGTTTTATACTTACCCATTTTTTTTTACCCACTCATGATTATTAGTAATATTATTATTATTATTATTATTATTATTATTATTATTATTATTATTATTATTATTATAAAAATTAAAAAAAAAATAAAAGAGTAATATACATTGGTCCTTGTGGGTCGGTTCATAAGCAACACACCAACACCCTCACTTCCTCACATCTCTCTCTCTTTTCCTTCTTGACAAACCCTAGCCCTCAACAACCTCCGGCCGCCGCTGCTGTCACACCGCCGACCACCACCATACACGACCACCATTTCCTAACTCCTTACCATCTAATCTCTTAGATCTACTACTACACGCGCCCTATAACCCCGTATTTCATCTCGAATCACCACCAAATTCACCACCATTCGCTTGTTTTTGGAAGGATATCACGGTTTATGTATTAAAGATCGAAGGTGAGACGAGTTTCACTCGTATTTTTGATAAAAACGTGACCTAGGGTCACGACTTGATGAGATTCGGTTGGGTTTACATATAAAAACGTGGAATACTTATGGGTTTTTGGTTGGAAACATGTTTTCTTAAAAGTTTGGTATCCGGGTTTGGTGTCTTGATGGTTCGATTCGAACCGTGAGTCTAAGACTCACGGCATGGTTGTTGATCCGAGCCTTGGGGCTCGATTTACTTGCTACTTTTGGCATTGAGATTGTGGGTCTATGTTCTTGCTTGCGTTGGATTTTGATTCGATTCGATGGAGTCACGGCTCGATGCCGTATTTGGTTGATGTTTGCCGAGACCTTTGTGGTCGATTTGGCATTTGGGGTGCTCCTTGGAGCCTTGCTTGTGACCCTTTGATTTGTGTTTCGAGCCATTGTGGCTCATGGTGTGTACCAAGACTCGTTTGAGTCGAGAAGACTCGGGTTTGGCTTGGTAAACCATCCCGAATGTGAACCTTGGTTATATTTATTTTCCTTATTATTATTGTTGTTAACTTGGTATTGTTTTCGGCATTGGTTGATTTTTTGGCCGAATACTTGTGGGTCGAGATCACATTTGGTCTCGACAATGGATTATGGTATTGTGAAGTTGTTGACGAAAAGTGTTATTGGGGACCGATTGTGAGACGGTCACTTAGAATGACGGAGATAGGTTAGTCGGGTGCCGTAATCGGACCCTATTGTTGTAGCACGTGGATTGGGATTGTTTTGGACGGAGATGTATTGATTATTATGACTTTTACATATCATTTTCGACTTGGACAATGAGCCGAGAGTCATGACTCGGACATGTGACCATTTCGTATGACTCGATAACTATTTTACAATTTAAAACACAAATAATAAAACTCATAATAATATTATTGGTAATATAAACGTTTATATAAATATATAAACGTGAATAACGTATATATAATTATATAAATGCGTATATTAATAATAACAAAGATCACGAGTTGTATTATAAATAATACGACTAAATATATTAGGCTACGAGAGTAGCGTAATATTATTGGAAGTATTATTAAAAAGAATAAATATTATAAAACAAGAAATTCTCGACATTAACTAAATATCAAATGAAATGTTATATTATATATGCTATCGAGTTATGCAGAGTCGTGGTCACTTGAGTCCAGGTAAGTTATTGTTTGTGACTTTTGTGTTGTCACGGATATATGACGATTAATATAAACATTTTCTATAAATAAATAACTTACTTAACCGACAGGTTAAACCGAGTTATTTGGCTATACGAAATGAGTATATTAATGAGCATCGTATCCTACGACGCCCATAGGCTGTAGTATATGTAAAGGATAATAAATTGCTATATATATATATATATATATATATATATATATATATATATATATATATATATATATATATATATATATATATCGGGAAATCTGGCCAATTTGACGATGTATATAAGGAGTTTATTAAACTACGATATATACCATATAGTAATTATGTGCTATGTGCTTTAGGATTGGGTGTAATCTTGGAACGGTATGTTACGTAAATAAATATGGGGATTATCAAATCGACGGATTTGATAAACTTTGACGATTTATTTAAATAATATATTGGGCTAATATTAGATCTATAGTTTATTTATTATTCTTTTGTGTGACCTTTTCGGTTTATTCTTTGTGTCGACCCACCACCCGTATGGATACCAAATGTAAATACGCCAAACTATTACAAAATGGATTTTCGGAAAATAAAACGGAATACGTCCGGGTTTGGGAATATTTTGAATTTGAGGAAATGATTTCTGAACGAGTTGATATTGTTAGGTCGTGCCGAGTCCGTAGTTGCCGTCTTGTGAGTTATTATACATCTTACTTCTACCGATTTCTTATTGTTGATTTCTGGACTTGAGGTGAGTCATAACCCCACTTTTTCTTGAACTATGTTTTCAATACTTGGGGTGAGAAACGTGCAAATTATTTTATGTGGACTATTATCGCTTCTATATTCTTTCTAAAACTTGCTATGCGTATGGACTAGGATGTATTGTCAGCTTTAGTCACATATATTTTGTGTGTACTATTCAAGGTTGGCTTATTTGGATATTGGTGGATTGTCAGCTTTAGCCACATACATTTTGTGTGTACTATTCAAGGTTGGCTTATTTGGTTATTGGTGAATTGTCAGCTTTAGTCACACGGTTTCGTGTGTACTATTCAAGGTTGACTTATTTAGATATTGTAGTGTGCACCTATAGGTTATTAATACTTCGGAGGTTATCCGAGTATTTATGGTATTGCGGGGGTTACCCGAATATCTATGTTAGAACGGAGGGTATCCGTGTGTTATGTTGGAGCGGAGGGTATCCGCAGGCTTTTAGCGAATCCTTAGTCTAGCTAGCAAGCGTTTTGCGTATATGTCCACTATATTGTTAGATGAATTTAAACCTATGATCTCACCAGCGAAAGCTGACTTTTAGCACGTTTTCTCAGGTAATTAAGTGATGATATGGATGCATGGATTGGAAGGCTCGGCTAAGGCTCCTGGTTTATGGATCTATTTTTCTAAACTCTGATATTGAATTATGGACCTACTTTTATTTCTTTTGGGCCTGACTTTGGATGATGTTGGGATAAATGTAAACTTTAAAACCCCGTTTTGGTTGCGTTTTTATTATGTTTACTTTATCTCGTTCTATTATGTCTTGTGTTGGATACCAATCCCCGTAGCACCCCGAAAGCTTGTTGAGTCTTCCGCTGTATCAAATTTTGGGGGTGTTACAAAAAGTTTGCCCAATTGTCTCTGACGGTATTTAAACATAAAATAGACTAAGTTAAATTTACTCTCTGATATGAAATCGGAGAGTTTTCTATAAAGGTTACTCAATAACTAGCTTTAGTGATGTCGAAGACCATCTGATGAAACACTTTGCCCCGCTAATGCGGTATCAATGAGTAAATTACCCGAACTAAAAAACAACATTTGAGTCAATGAGATCCGACATAGTCTCATTTACTGAATATACACTCTCTTAGTCAAGATATAAATTATTGTGAGGAACTTCACAAAAGCATAAGGAAAACACTTTTGCATAGAAGTCAAACACGTTTGGCCTTGGACGATTCAACCTGACCAATGATGAACAAAACTGAGAGTCGCAAAAGCATTATCTTTTGTAGACATGTGAGTGAATAGTTGAATTAACTATTTACTAAAGTAAATTGAAAAATGAAGCTGCATATGAAAGCATTATATGGAAGATATACTCTTCCACCAAATGCTTGACTCCTAACCCACTATAACATGTTACTTCACTTTCCCATGCCATATATACGTATGTTTTTTCAAGAGAGATAGTTAGAGATTCTAAATACAAAAAATAATACAAATGTATTATAATTATAGAATGCCCCTCTCCTTGAATCATAAGCTAATCTAACAAGCTTTGATTCATTTTTAGAAAAGTTTCATTTGTTATTCAATTGGGATGGTGTTCCGCAATTATCCCTTATAATTTTTTGATTTATTTCTAATAAGAATTATAAATGTTGAAAAGAATGAATGGCATTATTAGTGTCAAATATGTCTTGGGTAAACATTTTTTTTATCTTATCAGATATATTGTCATTTTAGCCAAAAAGGGGACCAACATAAGATGGCAAACTTGTTTTGATATCTAATAATGGGACAACTAAGCCTTTTAAAATGAAGAACGTATGGCATGATTTAAGGCAAGAGGTCCTATTGTACAATGGAGCAAAGCAATTTGGTTTAGCCATGTAATCCCCAATACTCCTTTATCATTTGGCTGGCTATACAGAAGAGATTACAAACTCAAGATAGAGTCATGAGAAGGAGTAATAATGTGAATCTAAGTTGTCCTTTTGTGCAAGGGATGCAATGATTGCCATGAGCATCTATATTTTTTGATGTGGTTATACAAACAAGATTTTGATGGATATGAAAAGAATGTGTAGTGCGGAGGGTATGTCAAATGACTAGGACTTTATTGTTCATGAAATGAGCTTGATTCCAAACATCAATAGTATTGGTTATTGCTGCTACAGTTTATTATTTTATGAATTTAATCCGAAAGGAATTGTTGGCTATTTCAGAACATAAAATAGGTGGCAGAATTAGTAAAAAAAATGCCAATTGTGAGAATATAAGACTTAAGCTTGTGAACATGAAAGTCCAAAGAACCATTGTTATCTATACAATATATAAAGGAAAAATAAAAATTTAAAACTAATTTAGGAAACTACTTTGTTCTTTTACTTAAACAGAAGGCTGGAAACTAATTTAGAAACTTAAAACTAATATATCTCATTTCTTGAATATTGAAATTAGCTATTAAAATTGTTCTTTTATTTAAAATCATTATATGTTACAACTAGCTATAAGTCTCGTGCACGTACGACATTTACACATAAATCAAATTTATTTTACATTTTAGTTTAGTATATGGACATATAAGAATTAATCCATGAAAATTGTGATATAAGTACAACTAATACTTGTTCTGGATTTTTTATTATGTATTAATATCTATTACAATAATATTTTGTAAAAACAATTGTTGGTTGAAATATTTAACTTTGTTTAACTCACATAGATTTTGAGGTTGAGGTTGATGTTGTTGTTTAACTTTAACTATTCATATCATGTTTTACAAAATGTGCGAGTTTAATAACACATAATCAACACGAATAGGAGATATATCAGTACGCCATCCACGCGACACCTTTCGTAGTGAGGGAAGTCTTCTTGATGAAGTTAAAATATGCTCCGTAAAGTTTTTTAAAAATATTTTTCTGGATATCCATATATAAACTTTAAATAAGAATTTCATGAGTCATTGTAATAAGTATAATAGCGTATATTTATTTTCGTATCACAGTAATCCGTGCTTACATTTGATATTTATATTCCTGTTAATAATAGTTTAGCCGTATTTAATATTCAAGCCTGTGTACGCATAAATTAAACTTTTAAAATAAAATAATATGAGTCTTTATTTAACGTATATAGCAAATAAATATTTAATGCATGAAAGTATAAAACTAATATTAGTTTTAAAAAATATTTAACGTATATTTACATATACAAGTTTTTTTTTTTTTTAATTTTAGCTTAGTATGGATATATAAGAATTTATCCGTGAAAATTGTGATATAAGTACAACTAATACATATATCACATAAGTATTTAATGGATGAAAGTCTAAAACTAATATTATTTTTAAAAAATATTTAACGTGTATTTACAAAATTTTGTAATTTTAATAGATGAAAGTTTAAAACTAATACTAATATGCATGTCATTTTAAACAAAGTTCATATTATAAAATATAGGGGTATAAAGTGTAATAGGTTATTTATATTTTTTCTAAAGCTATTAAAAAATATAAAAACTTAGAATTTTACACTTAACTCCATATATTTTATGTAAAATTCAACCACTAAAGTTTTATAAATTACTTCCTCCTTTTTTAAGTTTTTGTTTTCACAAATTTGATACAAAAAATTTTATGTGTTTTTTTCTCAACTAAATGTCTCCACCAAATTTATTAAAATTTGACCAAAACCAATTCAATTTTGACTTTTTATTAACTAATCACGTTGTTTGGTTTTGCTTACGTGGCAAAATCGAGCTCTCATATTGGTCTATTTTTTTTCAATGAGATTGGTTTTGCAAAATCACTCCGAAATAATGTAATTCTTTTATTATATAAAAGATAATTACAGCTACATTTTTATTTTTACGTTGTATGAATAAATGTTATACAAAACATCTAACTAAAATATCACAATCATAATTATGTGCCGCAATAAAATCTCATTGGTATACACGGTTACACGTCTAGTATTCAAATTGTTTATCTATGAAATGTAAAGATGAACCTATGTACTACTTTAGTGTGTTCTTTTCAATCTTTAATAACTACTTTAGTAAATTAACATTCATTTACAACCCCTCGATCAATTATTAGGATTGTAAAATCAATTTGAATAAAAACTTTCCTTTAATGATATTGATTTTTCCAATGTTTCAACTATTTTGGATTGTTTCAAACATTTGAATTTGTTATTTTATCATAATTATACTAGTTAATGTCCAAAATTTAAAAATTAAGGGATTAGGGAATATAATTGAGACTGGTTACCTGCTCACATGAGACAAAAAATAACTTTATTGCAAAAATAGTTAAATAATACGTAGTAAAAAAAAAAATTTTAAAAAAATAATCTAGGAGAAAACTCAACTTGCTATTGAAAAATAATTTTTGCTGACGTGTTACAATGGAATCTTTTTTTGGCATGCTTCATCCAAAAGCATCTCCTTTTTCCTACACCAGCAAGAGCTTAAATCCAATATATAATTTCAAATTAAGTAATTAAAGATTGAGTAAAATATAATATATTTTGTAATCATCCAAAACGAAGTTAATTATTACTTTTGTAATGTAATGGAGCAGGTTTCATGACAAAATTAGAAATATAAAAATATTTGTTTTCTATCTTGTAATAAAAAAAGCCTAATTTTGTACTTATGTATCCTTAAATGAGCCATTGTTTTCTTGTACATAAAAAAACTAGCAATATTAATTCCTAAAAGGAATTCAAGTCGGGCCAAAAGATGAACATGTGCTAATGCAAAGGGGCATGGAAGGATCAAATGACCCCTAGTAGAGTCATGAATTTATGTCTACGTGTATTTATACATATGCGTATAAGTTTTATTTTGATAAAATATGCAAATATCAAAATGAGGTTCAAAAATTCCAAAAAGTTATATGTAGTTAGGGTATTTGACGAAATTAGTTGGAGTCTACATTAAAAGCTAAGTTAGAGCTTTATTCACGAGTTAGTTTAAGCTAAAACTTATTATTGTTAAACTAATATATATTTCAAGCTTTTGTTTGGCCATTCTAAATTTTTGACTCGTATCTAGATAATTTAACTAATTACAAGTTCTACTTATTTTTGTTAGTTTGAGCTTATGACAAGTTATAACTAATAAAAGCTTTCTTAGACTTTTGAGACAAACAAAACTAATTTCATAAATTAGTTTATTTAAAAAGTTTAAACTCTTTGAGGCTTATGCAAACTCGCTCTTAATATAGCCACGCCCAAGTACATAACTACAAACCTACCCGCACACATACCCACCCATTATGATTAAAAAGTCAACGTTCATTATTTTTTGAGTAAATGGATTATACCCGGTGGATATATTAATAAAGGAATTCGTACACAGAAGAGTGGTAATGAACCACTCTAATGGAAAACGATAACCACATGCTTTTAAACACTCTCAAAAGGCACGACAACCACTAGGTAGAAGACTTATCTAATACCATACAACGATTAAACAAAATCTTCTAACCACGAAAAACACCAAGAATCAATCAACAGCTATGTTCTATGAGGTTTTGAGTTTAGCAACTCTAGTCTTCTTCTTGAACTTGATCGATGCAAGCTTAAGTCTCACAATGTCAAGAATAACATTCGCCAATTGCTCTACACTCCTCACACCACTCGAATGTAACTTGTTGTTCCTTTCTTGCCAAACGTAGTAAGAGGTAGCATCGACAATCAACCGACCCACAATACTAATAGTATTGTTCTTGAAGGCAATAGGTAATATCCATCCTATAATGTCACTCCAAGTGGGCGAAACACATGGCATCTCCGCCTTCTGCACTACCCGACTCCAACCTGAGATGAGTATTTACAATCAAAAAATAGATGATGATGGGTATCTTGTTGCACCTTACAAAGAGGACAACGGAGAGAGGTTAGATCAACATCTTCCCCAACGTCCCATGTACGAAGCCGATTCTGAGTTTTGAGTCTACGTCTCATAACTAACCACAAATGGGCAGCGTGTCTAGGAATACATAGCAATAAGTCAACGTTCATTCTATCAGTTACTATATAACAATTTGTTTGATTTGTTACTAATGGTACTTAGGCTGGGCACACCATTGACCCCATCGACCTTTATTTTGCCTATCACATCAGTTTTCTCTCTTCGACGACCTACACACGACTTTTTACCACATCAAGACGACCTGCACTGCAAAAACATACCCCACAAATATTCTTTTTTAATTAATTAACATACACACAAACACATACACGACCTCGGTCATCTGTGAGATCGAAATACCCGTATTTCCTCGACCGACGACCCACCAAGACAATGAAGCCACATCAATACCGATTGATTGGGACCGAATCCAAGTGGGTCAACGACCTCCTTGGTGCGAGTAGTCTTAGTTTAATAAAACATATGAGGAGTGCTAGAACCACATAAGATTTACAAAAAGAAATACACACAAGGATTTGTCATGCTTTGATTGGTGTAGAAAAGAGAAGAGAGAGAAAATTTATTTAAACACACCAATCAACATGTGACAAATCTCTTTTGTGGATTCCTTTTTGTTAATCTTGTGTGGCTCTAGCACTCCTCAAAACATATACATGCTTCTGTGCAAGAAGCATTACATTATATCAAATTCAAATTATTTATCCGCCATATCTATATAGCCACCAATTTAAATACTAGTAAAAATTAGTGATGATCTGCCAAGTGTTGGCTCATAAAACACACAAAGTTGTCGGAACAGTTGAACACTTGTAGTCTGCAGTCCCATCCAATGTACCTGATTGACTTTAAAAATACAATATTTATTTTTTTGCTGAAACCTAAACTCAAAATACTTGTATAACTTGAAAACTCGGCAAGTCATAACGAAAACTTTATATAATATTAGTGTCTGGTACCAATAACATGCAAGTCAACCCATAAGCATATTAGTTGGGTAGGTGGTACACCAATACATCGTGCATGTATTTAGTCACCTGGTGCAAAACATTATCTATAAACATAGTTGTTTTAAACATCTTAAGTAGTACCTGACTATCAACCAATATTATTGTTAAGGAATTGGTGGTTGTTTATTAGGCAGACATGTATCCTTGTCGGAATTCCAACTGACGTTGGCTGACCAAAAAAGATGGCTTGTCAATGCTTATGCATCCGCAAAGATCGACGAAAGACTATATCAAACAGTCTGTAAATAAGCAACTAATCAGTTTCACAAATACTCAATAATGCTTATCCTAGCTTCAAAAAAAATAACAGAAGCAATCCAAAACACACTAAATTTAGCTAGAAACAATAGTTGCAAAGACGAAATTAATAGCAAAAGATGATATGATCAGCTCTATTAAAAGAATAGGGGAATATGGCAAATAAGTTATAAGAACCAACGTATCATGTTTATGAATTTATGTCACAATCTTTCAAAATGATGAAATACAACCCAAAACTCCGATTAGAGTTGTGTTTCCGAGACAACTCTTGACGACCCAAAGAAACCTCACAGCCGCAGATGACATACATCTACAATAATTGTACAATATAGACATGCTATAACCAAAAAACGGAAAGAAATATGCAACTTCAACTTTCTTCCCATCAACACATTGTTCACACTAAACCAGACAACCCATCCGAGGTTGTTGCATGACACACATCACGCTGAATAATGAATGGTAGATAACTTATGGCGCAAAGAATGGGTGTAGACGCATTTCAAACCAATGCCTTGCTGAACGTAGCAGTTTCCACAAGAACAAGAAGCCGGATTTTTAACCACCTTGTGTATGTGTATGAACTATGATGTGAGGACTGATTGTATAGCAAGTTGCTGTTGCGGCTGCAAGGATTGCCATGTCGAAGCAAATACAGCAGGCGGCAGTGTCTGTTGGAGCTGTCTTAGAAGGTTGACTATTCTGCTAATTGTTTGTTCTGTTGCAAGGTCCTTGCCGGCACAAAGAATCTATAATGTACACAAGTTTCCATTAATAAACAGACAAATTGGATATTAACTTCTTTAAAAGGGTTGAAACAGTAAGCAGATACGGCTGCAGCTAATTATGTTGTGTTACATGAGACACAATCAGTTCAATAGAATTATAGTTGACAATTGCAAGTTGTTAGTACGAGTATAGTTCATCTGTCAAGCTCAATATATGCTCTGGTGTTACTTTAGTTGTTTTCAGAAGAATAGTCAACTGTTTAATCCTATATGTACATAGGCCGGTTATATTTGTACGGTATCTAGGGTACATAGGCCGGTTATAAGGGACAAGGCACATATAACATAATAATATAATTAGTGGAAATTCATAATAAGTGTACATTACAAACAGTTTTAGCCAAGATGTCATAAAAATTGTACTTAAACCAAAAATAGCCACAAATTTCGTATCATTTTTTTTTTTCGAAAAGTCAAAATTTAACCAAGTCAGCTTGAATCAGAAAAGCCAAGGGTGCGTTTAGTTAGGGGAAAACACCCTTGTTTTCTACAAAATATTTTGTGGAAAACAAGGAAAACAAAGATCGCGTTTAAATCAACGTTTTCAAACAAAATGTTTGCAAAACATAAAATCCCCTATTTCCTAACTTAACAAGGAAAACTACAAAACAAATTTTAGTTGTTTTCCTTGTTTTCTTTTGTAACCCACAGGCCACAACCCTCCTTCCCCTTTAGAAAGTACAAACATCAACTAAACGCGTTTTCTATATTTTCAAGTGTTTTGTGGAGATAAATTTCCCTTCCAAATTGTTACAAAACTAGAGATAGAAAACAAGAGAATTTTTTCTCCAATTAAACACACCCCAAATATTTCAGCCAAAAATATCATATGTAGTATAGCTTTTCTTATAAATTTCCCTATGATTAATTAAGACAATAAAAATAATTAGCACATGACAACTAACCTCTGCAAATACAGACACAATTTTTGGTATATACTGGTTGTTGGGTCCCAGAAGTTCCATGTCAGATCTGTAGTATAGATAGCCAGTTTTTAGAGGCATAACATGGAAGAAAAAAAGAGGAGGGAGAACTGAAAGAAGGCAATATACATCCACTTACCTTTCGACCATTGAACAAAGCAGCTCGTGAACAGCTTTAGCCTCGATATGATCTCCTTTAATTGGCAAACAGCTTAACCATGCTGGAATAATCTGCCAAACAATACAGTAATCATATAACCATATAGATATGGAATCGCTAGTTGCTGACATACAAGTAAAATAAGAATGTGCATACCTGAACGGAGTCAATACTATCGCGATGAAACTGACATATTTTCCCCAATGCAGAAACAGCGTTGTCATACGCCATCACATTCTCGGGCTGAAGAGCATTAGGGTGTCTTATTACAACATTTAGCCTTGAAAGAGCCTCTGCAAAATGTACAGAGTCAGCAAATGTAAGAGAAATACGAAAAAATGGCTAATCCTCATTATGTGTCATCAAATTTACCTCCGATAAGTGGCTTAATAACAGTACCACCAAACTCTGCACACACACCAAGTCCATATACGGCTGCCTGAAAAAAAAATATCATATGGTTCAGCCAACAGAAACCAATCACATAAAATCTTGGTCAGTGATGATGCAGACCTGTCGAACATCTGGACTCTCATCATTGCAAGCTTCAAGAAGGAAAGGAAGATATGTATCGTAATACTTTAAAGCTGCTTCACGACACTGCTCTGCCACATCATCAAAGATGCAAATAGCGATCCTCCTTTCTTCAGCTGTTTTGTCCTTACCCTTAAAGTTAGTAAAAAACGGATTCAATATTTACCGACAAAAATCCCAAGTTTGGCTAAAAAAAATAAAACAAGATCCAGTGAGATTGATAATTAGCAAAAGTACTTACCCACATAGGCATCAAATATGATGACATCTCCTCAAAGAAGGGCAAGAAGGCGGCTTTAAATGTTTTTATCAATGTTCCCAAGATTTCACCAATCTGAAACAGCAAGCTAGTGAGGCACAGATACATATAAAATAAGATGACATTTATTTACTTAAGGTCAATACTCGACAAACCTGGTCGAAGACTTCTTCTTCTTGCTCATTCTCCTCTTTAAGCAGTTCCCCTTCCTCAGCATCAAAATCTTCAGCTTTAGCCCTCTCTGCTCTTTCGGTTTTTCTGCTTGAACTTGCTGTGATTACCTGTTTTATCTCGTCCACAATGCTTCTGACCTGGTTTTCATCTAGAAGTGATCCAGATACCTGAAACCATGTTGAGCAGTTTAGAGATGCAGTTAAAACACATGAAAGCTATCATTACTATGAGTGTTACTTCAAATCTTTAATGAAGGAAAAACTATCGACCTGTATGCATTCGTTTAGTGCATCCAGCATACTTGCACAGATTTCTGTATCCGGTTCCTGCAATGATCCAAACCAACATAGTAAGCACATTTCTTCACACAAACATGCGCGCACACACACAAAATAAACCAGAAATTATGCTGTGAATGGAAATGCTATAACCTTATGCAAAGCCTCCACCAAAGCAGGAACTATGTAGTCAGAGAGCTGCTTTATATAGGTTTCATTGCGACCTTGAGCAACCCCTTTCTCAATAGCCAATTTTGCAGAACGCAACAACTCCGGCATTGCTACAACAAATAATTACATTCAATTTAACTTATGTGTACTCATTCATTTGGGAAAAATGAAGAATGCGAAGATCAGAAAAAACCTGAAACGGCCGCTTTCCTAACTTCTTCATGAAAGTAAAATTTTAGAAGTGGCACCAAGGTTGGGGCAACCTGTTAGGTATGTATGTTAGCAATTAGTCGTGCTAAGTAAACAACAAGAGAAAAACAATTGTGCTAGAACCAAGTCAACCAACCTGATCAATCCATGGAAAGAAACCCTCCTTCAACTCATCTGCATAACAACACAACATGTTGCAAGCGGTGGCTTTTTCCTCTAGAACACTAGTCTTGATCCCTATTCTTTTATCACCAAGTGTGATGGTCTCCATACTGCATAACAAGCAATTCTCAGTTTTGAACCAAATTATAACATACAAAATGTGGATGAGCACATGAAAATTTGCTAAACCAAGAATATATGATACCTTTCATCGTCTGACTCGTCAATCTCATTATCTGAATCAGCCGAGGTAATAATTACATCAGGTTTGAGTTGAGCGGACTGAAGCAAAGGAGGCATAACAACGTTCATGTAAGGGAGGAAGTCCTGTCCTAAGCACTTGCATAGTCTGGCCCATGCCTACAAAGAGTGATGAAAAAGGGACGATTAGCAATAGCTTCAAATCCAAAAACATTGCATAAATGTCCTTTGAATCATTATAACACCTACTTGAAGCATGTAACTAGTGGTGGGATCATCTGACTCCATTTGGGTTCCTTGCAATGACATGAGCACTTCCATCACCTTCACAGACAATCAAAAAACCATTACCACGATTATATTGAAATTAAGAAGCAGGTACATATTGCAAAGATTTTAGCACACAGATAAGCAATTAGATTAGATTAACTACGAGTAATTCATAAAAAAAATACAAGCATAGAAAGGTCTATCTGTCATTTACTTGCTGATACCAAAAAACGAGAATATGAAACCATACCTGCTTAGCATCATCTCTAAATTTATCTTTCCCAACAGCCATTCCAACCAAACTGATGCATTCCATGGCTTTGGCTCGAAGCATGCGATTAGCCTTGTCATTTGCATTTATCAAGATAGCTTTCAAATAAGGCATAACCGCGTCATAGTACTTTTGGAAGTGTTCCTATTAATGCACAAGCATCTGAGTGAGACACCCTACATAGACCTTTATGCTAGTATTTAGATACTTTACGATGTAAAGGTACCTGAGAAGAATCAGCAACGGATGCTAGAGCAGTCAAGGCCCCTTCCTGTACCATTTGTTTACCATTCTGCACAAAAAGGCATCAATGGATATTAATACAAAATGGACCTCTTCCAGCGAATTGCAAAATAAACAGCATATGATCTTTTTCTGCTAGTAAATATACATAGAAATGTCCTCCACCAATTACCTGCAATAATACAAGCAGTTTGCTCACTATTCCATCCAAGTAGGGCGTCAAGATATCAGGAGTGCAATTCTCACTGAAATTTAGTACCGCTGAAGCAGCATGTGCCTGCAGAACAGCAAAACAAAGATATCAACAAGGAATATAAAGGTTTGTTTGCAACTCCTCACTAAATACTAATCAATGTGGCACCTATCAGTAACAAAGCTAAGTCAGCCATAACACCATATCATTTTGGATAAAAGTATTACATTCTACAAATTCAAAGATGATGTATGAAATAAATGGATTACTATGAGTCCAAAGTAAGATAGATGATAGCAATGTTATAAACAACAAAATGAAAAATGGATATTCATAGTTGAGAATGTACACAATGCACACTTCCCAAAGAATAACTTGGTACAAAAAGGTGGACAGGAACAGGGTGTGAACTTGCAAACACAAAGTACAATGGCTCAAATCAGAACTTATGAGGTAACCAGGGTTGTTTAACTGGAGGACACCACCCGTGTTTTCTACAAAAATAATGTACAGAGCAAGGAAAACAGAAATCACGTTCAAATTGATGTCTTTTTGAAAAATACTCCACAAAACTGAGATATTTTTATTTCCCAACAATTTAATATTGCATATATAATTCATGCATAGCTAGAGAGTAATCTAATGAGTAATGTACTAGCAAGTTATGCACCACTCATAGTATACAGAAATGGCTTGGAATGGCAAAGTGATATAGGTTGGAACACAGCAATGCAAATCACATATAAACCACTTGTCAAGTTGTGTTGCGTATACTTTATGATACATTTCAGTCTATAAATAAACACCATCTTATTCGATGAAAGGACAACCAACTTTGTGCATACCTTCTCTACTACAACTTTGTAGTTTATTATAATGTCTAACATTGTAATGCTCAGACTACTACATGCCATTACATATATGATTGATTGAACTATTCACAACACACCAACTCTCCCCCATCATCTTTACTACATTGTAATGCATAACTCTATGTTATAATGCCTTACTATAAGATCAATACTGACTTGATCGTCGGAGGGGGTTCCCCCAGGCTCAGCCCGGGGACCTCTCTAACGATCTTTTTTGTCTTTGCAGCACTGTTATCGAAGAACCAAAAGTCAAGGTCAACTCAAGTAAGACAACAAGCTCATCATCTTGACGAATACGAATTTCAGTAGCATCGCTTATCAAAACTGGCCCATTAAGTAACAATGAGTTTGCCATTTATTGGCAAATCTATACATAGTAGTCTTGTATACTTCACATGTTAGGATGTAATAACTAGAGTGTCTCATGTAAGCAAGTGTTTAAAAAACAATTAAATTCCTCGTTTAAGACACTGTACATAGCAAACATGCATTTTTTGTTGGATCATCAACATTTAATGAAAGTTTGCCCATGAACTCACATGTGCCTCTGTAGCTAACTCGACATATCTAATCAAAGAAGATAAATGACTCCATCTTACTATACAGAGTATTTGCAAGCAGAGTCCATAACATTATTATTGTATTCCAAAAGGCATACTCAACATATAGAATCGCCACTCTGTGAAAATACAACACTCTACATCTATATGAGAGTTCTATCATCTCTAAACATGCTTCTATAATTAACAGACCAGCATATATGCATCAATCGAACTACTAACCTGAACTCGTGGATTATTAAAGTCATCCATGGCACTAGCTAGAGCTGGCAACACTCTTTGGTGGAACTGAACTTGCAAGTCCGGACCTAAATCTGTTGCCAATTGCCCGATTGCGTTAATAGCAGCCCATCTCGCACGTGGGTGAGGATCTTGGAATGAATTTAAAACCATGGTCACCACTTGTTCCAAATTTTTAATCATCACCTACGTCATCACAATCATTGATAACACGCAGTGCAATCATTAACGCAATTGTTTTAGCTAATGAAACTCAACTAAACGATAATATTATATTGGAGCAACATTTATACCTTTGAGCATCCTTCGGCTATTTGTGCAAGAGCAATAAGCGCAGCATGATGTTTCTGCCACTCAGGAGCAGCCAAATAAGCCGGCAACTGCTCAGACGCAACAGGAACAATCGTATTCCCGCCCAACGCAATAGCCAACCTATCCAAACACTCCTGCGCCACACTATAATTACTCGACTCCCCCGCATCCTCATCCTCATTCTCCGCCGTATGCCAAGCCGCTTCATCCTCAATATCCAACAACATCTTCATCAAAATCCCAAACAACCTACTAATAAACTGCGGCAACTTCCTCATCATCCCAGGCGCCCGCTCCCTCGCCTCCGCCAACGTAATCACAAACTCAATCGCCAAATGCCTAGTCCCCTCCTCCAAACTCTCCGCTTCCGCAATCTGCAACATACTCCCAACCACCTCCACCAACTGCCTCCTCAAAAACCTCGGCTCACTCCCCGCCAACTCAATCAACAACTCCAACGCCTCCTGCGCCGTCGCCTCCATCCCTCCGTTCAACGCCTCCGTCAAACTCCTCATCATCGCCGGCAACAAATCCTGAAACCTATCCCTATCTCCCCCTCCCAAACACTGCACAAAACTCACAACTCCACTCAACGCCGCTATCCGCACATCCACACTCCCACTCCCTAAACACCTCACAAACACGTTATGCAAATCCGTCACATACCTCACCAAACTCTCACCTATAAACCTCGCCAATTGCGCAAATATCAACAACGCACTCTCCACCATCACAACATCCTCCCCTAAAACACACTCAAACATAAACGGCAGCAATTCGTTCCATTCGTTCCGCGGAACTAAATTCGCGCCTAATTCGCTAATAGTATCACACAATTTTTTCAATATACTTTTATTTTTTTCTTTTGTTACACACGTCAGCAAGACTGATTTAATGGAGTGTTTGGTAACGGGGTTTAGGTTTTCATTCCAGATAAGGGAGTTGTCTTGAGTGAGCTGTTTGCGTAACAGAATAGCTGACATGGCACGGGCTTCGGTGTGGTGAGAGTGTTGTAACACGTGGCAGAGCTTGGTGAAGAGTTGGTTCGGGTCGGTTTGTTTGGATAAGTTGAAGAGGAGTTCGGCTTGGGAGCGTTGGTCGTTGGAGGAGGACATGAGGTGGGAGATTAGTGTTTCGAAGTGTGTGGGATCTGGGCCTAGGATTAGGGCTAGGTGTTGGTGGTTGGGATCCATGGTGATTGTGGTGGTTTGACCGTTGACCGGTGGGGATGATGGTGTGAATGGGGTGATTTGGGGTGGATGGGTTATTAGGGCAAAAAAGGGGTAATAGGGGTAGAAGTGTAATAAAAAAGAGGGGTTTTTTTTGGAGTGGAATATTTTAGAGGGAAAATGATTGCGGGGTGGAGGGAGGGAGGGAGTTGTTTATGAAAATTCAGATCCAGCAAGCAAATGGAATTTGTCAGGTATACATTTATTCTACTGTTATTGCTAGGTTTGGTCGAAGCTTTTTGAGGTGATGAGTGGTGAGCAATGAGCTTTTTGATTTTTAGTGTTCGTTTGGCATGAGAGCTGTGAGTTTTGCTATTTTTAAGAAAGCTCATTTTTTCAATACTTCTTTATGAAGTTGTGAGTGATGTGCAGTGAGCTGTGGCTACTGCTCACTGCTACTTTTGCCAAACATAGCCATCGTCTCTTAAAAAAATACACAGTTTAAGGGTGCATTTGGTTTGGTGCTATGAATGATAATAGGTATGGGTGTTGGTATAAAGTGGAATGGTAATTGAGGGTATGATGAAACCACTCATACACATAAGATATCAGGAAACTTTCACATTTTGTTATCCTCAATCCATTGTGGTGGCTTTATAACCAACCAAACAACATTAATGACTTTTAAAATCATAGACTTATACCCATACACCTCAACTAAACGGGCCCTTATAACGTACTTTCTTTCTCTTACATTTTGTAAAATGATAATTTTACTTTTAACTGGCTAGTTAATTTTTTTTAAAAGTTCATAATAGTAATTTCAAGCAATTATAATAATGTAAACTTAATCAAACTTCTATATCTATAATTAGTAGCGAAAAATAAATTTGAGACAACCCAAAATGTAAATGCAAACAATATTATAAGGATGGAGGCATCCGTCTAAAGTAATAGTTCACGTTTTCTTTTATGGATGTGCCAATTTATTTGTTTACTACTAAAAGTAAATAAGAAAGTTTGATCAAGTTTACCGTATTATCTTTACTTCAAATTAATTTTCAAGTTCTTAAAAACAACCGAGCACCAAAACAATTCCTTACTTGTCTCCCACCGATGGCTACGACTCGATGCCCAAACCCGTACTCATCTCAGTCTCAACGCCCAATCAAATCTCCAACCGTTTATTCTAGGAATGGCAATGGGGCGGGTTTGAGGTGGGGCGGCCATCCCCATCCCCAAACCTGATTACAAAAATCATCCCAAAATCCTCCCCAATCCCTATTGGGGATCTTATCGGGGCGTCCCGTTGGGGCGAGATGCTCCCCAAACCCGCCTCATTCCCCATTGGAGTCTTATCGGGTTGTCTTTTTTTAGAGCGATGCTCCATCATACTTGTGTCATTCCCCGTTTATTCTTATTTATACACTATTAACAATATGATTTTACGGAATAACTTAAAAAATCGAGAACCCGTTAATGATATACTACGTATTAAGCATTGAATAAATCACAACTTTTTTTAAAATATTATGATACAAAACAAGCTTTTATGACCACACTTTGAAAGATTACAAGGATAAAAATTAACAAAAATTAGAGAATTATATTTAGTACGTAAATACTAGCACAATATTTTAGGTATATAGATATATGTATATGTATATGTTTCGGGGCGGGGCGGGTATAGTGTGCCCCGTCCCTGCCCCAAACCCGATAAGAATCCCCGTTAAGGCCCCAAAACCCGATAAGCATGCCCCGCCCCGCCCCAATAAGTTCGGGTTTCGGGTTTTCCCGTCGGGTTCGGGTTTTTTTTTGCCATCCCTAGTTTATTCCATCAATCTTCACCTGATTCAACTCACTTACTCAACATGTTCTCTATAACGACCCTACATCCCGTGTTAGCATTAACGACAATGATATCATCCTTATCACATCCATGTGTCCGAACCTCACGCGCCTTAAACTTCGCTTTTGCGATCGATTAACTGATTTAGGTATGGCTGTTTTTTCTAAAAACTGTAACAAGTTGAAGGAGTTTTCATGTGCGAATTGTGAGTTTAGTGACTTAGGTATCTTTCAGTTGTTAGATAACTGTAGTCAACTTGAGGTTTTGTCTGTTTATCAGTTACGAGACACCGAGGAGGATGAGGTTTTGTCTACTTCGCCCAAGTTTAACGCGGCCAAGACGCTTAAGGTTATTAAACTTAAGCATGTCCATTATGACCAGTTATTCATACCGTTGATTAGCGTTTCTAAAAATTTGAAAAGACTGAAGCTGATTTGGTGTGATGGAAACTGGGACAAGGCGTTGGAGATGATTCAAGATGATAGTTGTTTAGCTGAGGTTCATTTAGAAGATGTTAATGTGACTGATGTCGGCGTTTCTTCGTTATCTAAATGTCGTCATTTAAATGTTTTACATATTGTTGATACAGAATGCACGAATGATAGATTGATTAGGGTTGTTGAGAATTGTAAGGGGTTAAAGAAGCTTTGCGTTGGGAGTGAGATAGGAGATGAGGGGTTGATTGCTGTTGGGAGGAATAATGTGAACCTTCAGGAGCTGATTTTGTTTAGGGTTGATGGTACGTGTGATGGTTTACAAGTGATTGCAACAAATTGTCAGAAATTGGTAACAATATATGTAACACCCCAACCCGACAAGGGTAAAAGTATTACAAATATGGTGTCATATCAGAAACATACATAAACATAAATAAAAGAAAGTCTTATCATAATTAACCAAAAGAGAGTAAGTCAACACGACTTAAAGTTACATAAGTTCCAAAATGAAATCTCCAACAGAAAGATAAACAGAAATAAACTAAGTTTTAAACATAGTATCAATATCCAAAGCTAAGATGATCTAAGGTAAGTCCACTCTTCACTCAATCCCTTAAGCAAACCCCAGCTCCTAGCTTAGATACCTGCCGCGGAAGAAAAGAAATGCGGCTGAGCTTAAAAAGCCCAGTGAACAGATATAACAACAAAGCAATATGAAACAGAAACGAATACAGAATATAGTGTAACGGAAATAACTGAAATATAACCAAAGTAACTGAAACAGAAATAAAGGTAAAGGTAAAGGATAATCATCTACCACGAGCCCAGAAACAAATATCATATCATAATCATAATTCATATATCTTCATAAACATATAAAGGGGAGACCTCTCAGATAATCAGACAATAATGAGGGGTGTCCTCATATGGGTGGAGTAGCTAACTCCCAGAAATGTGAAGGACGTGTATTGCACACACAGCCACATTCACCAGACAATATCATATCAGAAACAGAAACAGATCTAGGATGCATCCATACGCCCCCACAGAAATCAGATTGGCCATAGTAAATCATATCATAAAGTGCGCATATCATATAACAAAAAAGGGGACGTGGCAGAACATCACTCCACTGCCCTGGAGTCATGCCAGAGGTGCGTCTCTGACACGGACATGGAACCCCCATGCCTAGTGAAACAAATTTGGCTCGGGTGTCAAACTAGAATAGGTCAAAAAGAAGGTCATAAATGACACAGATCATAGGTCATCAAAATAATCAGATCAGTAATACATATCAGAGGTCCATATCATAAGGTCCAAATCAGAAGGTCAAATCAGAAAGTCCAAATCAGAAGGTTCAAATAACAAAGGTTCATCACAGAAAAGGTTCAGAAACAAAAGGGTTTCATAGCAATGGCATAGGGCACCCTAATAATGAAAGATAGCAAAGGAAAAGAGATCATGAGAAACCTTTACTGAAAAGGTCAGAATATCTGTACCTTGGACAAATGCAAAGCTGACAATAGAAAGGATCAAGGAACGAATAACACCCTTCTTCAGAAATCTACACATGTGATTTTAGATATTAATAGCTTGCTCATTTATTTACTTATTCTTATTCCATATTAGATCGTCTATCCACTTTTAGTAACCTTTCTTATTAGTAACCTTAAACAAATGATTAAGTTAAGTGCTTAATTAATTAGTAATATAATTTTTAAGGTTACTTATCACATATTATAGGTTTACAGTTAATTCTTAAGTGTTTTATATCACAAATACAAGTATTCATGCTTAATTTGACTCCCAATAGTAAACTAGGGTTTTAAACATACTTAAACATGTAGTAGTCAAATTAAATACCATATTAGGTTATATAAAGTTCTTAGGTAGTTCTTTTACTGTATTAGACACTTAATTAAGGATTCATTATGATTATGTTATCTATATTAATGATATAATAAACTTTAAGTGTGCAAATCACCTTTCAATAAAATTCAGCTTTTATCCGTAACCAGGTCACAACTATACGAATTTTTAAACCATATTAGAACTCAAAAGTAAAATTCACAAAAATTCACAGAGATACCTTCATGTCTTTAGAACCCACACGAATTTTTCCAGAATTTATTAGTTAGTTTAACCCCACAAGAAAAATACCCAAACTCAGACTACTCAGAAAACCGACCTGCAGTTGTACCCGAAAAGTATCCCCTTGAGAGACCCATCATAACATTCACGAAAAATCTAAAAAAATTCATGGTGATACTACACATATAGAAGTTAAATACTAGAGAGTTTCATGGGTCAACTCCTTATAGTTTTTTAATGAAAAATCGACAAAGTGGACTGATTTCAGACTCCCGAATTTCAGCTTTGACACTTAATCACACAAAAATAAAAAACCCGACTTAATCAACTTGAAATCACTTCAAACCAATTGGAAAACTTAACTAAGATATAAAACTAAGTTTTCATCAAAAGAAACCGAATTAAATCATTATACCTCATGCCCTATCTTGTTCACATATTCAGGTATATTTGCTGTCTTGATTTCAGAATTCATGTAACCCATCATATAACATGTTTAACATCTTTTTAGGCCGATTCACTTCAAGTGGTTCATGACACATTTAATTAAAACATTAATCTTCAATTAGAAACAAGAATTAAGTGATACCTTGGGTCTAATGGAGTAGAAGAAGAGTAGCAGCCGATTTAGGGTTTTAGGGATAAATTATGGATCGTATATTATGTTTCTATGATGTACGGTTGTATCAAAAAAATATAAAATCTGAATATGGGTTAGTGAGGGCCGAATATATGGTGAGGAGAGGGGAGTGGGTCCAAATTTGGGCTTAGGGAATCCATATCGAACTCTACTTTATCCAAAAATACTTATATTTATCTTATTTTATGTCTTATATAGTTTATAAATTAACTTTCGGACCCTTTAAGTATTTTTAACGTGCCATATTATTCTTAGGATCATGAAAGTATACTTCGTAAGTTTCCTTAAGTTATTATGATCATATATTGTGAATTAAAAAATTCCTGTAGCTTATTTGGTATTCTATAAGTGTTTATTAATATTTTTGGACGTAAGGGTATTTTAGTCATTTTATGTGCTTTTAAATTTTGAGGTATTACATTATAGCTTTGTATGAATGACACCATAACTGACGAGGAGATGATGTGTATTGCTGACAAATGTGTTGCTTTGAATATATTGTGTCTTGACGGGTGTGATGTATCTAATAAGGGGATTGAGGCATTTGCATTGGGTTCTCCGAATTTGGCGGAGATTAGGGTGACAGATTTTAAAAAATGTGAGTCGTGAAGCAATAGATAGGTTAAGAGCGAGTAGGGAATCGTTGGTGATTAAAATGGATTCAGGCTAGCTAAAACTTCGTGACAGTGGAGTGCAAGAGCATGTAGAGCAGATTCCACCGGCAGCAAACGCTGCGGTTGTCACTGGACCCTAAGCGTGTATCTACTAGCTCTATCCATGGGCGGAGATAGGGGGGGGGGGGGGGGGGGGTGTCCGGGGGTCATGTGACCCCCGGCGAAAAAAAATTGCAATGTAAATTTTCCAAATTTTTCGGGTATTTTTATAATTTGCCCGCCCCCCCCCCCCTCCCCCTCCCCCTCCCCCCAACGTACCAATTTTTAGTGTAGTTTCTAAAAGTTATCATATTTTGCCCCCTCGACAAAAAAGTTCTAGCTCCGCCCCTGGCTCTACCTCGAGTGGCAACGTACCAATTTTTATAATTTGCCCGCCCCCCCCCCCCCCCTCCCCCTCCCCCTCCCCCCAACGTACCAATTTTTAGTGTAGTTTCTAAAAGTTATCATATTTTGCCCCCTCGACAAAAAAGTTCTAGCTCCGCCCCTGGCTCTACCTCGAGTGGCAACGGTGATCCATTATCAATTTTCAATGCAAGCTCATGTGTCATCTTTCTTTTGGACCAATGTTTTGAAAACCGGGTTCGAAATCGACCCGGTCGAGTCACCGGGCACCGGGTCAACCGGTTCGACCGCCGGGTCAACCCGGGTTTTTATTAAATTTTTTTGAAAAAGTGAAACCCGGCCGGGTTTCGAGAACCGGGTTGACCCGGGTCACTCAAAACCCGGCGGGTCACACCGGTTAACCCGGTTTTAGAAACCCAGGTTGTTTTGACCCATTTTCGGTTAACCCGGCCGGGTCGATCCGGGTTTCAAAACCTTGTTTTGGACAACTCTTAAATTGCTAAAAACTTGTCAGTTTGTGATATCTATCCGTATTTAGATTCTTATTAGCAAATAATAGTAGTAGTATTCTATCTAGTAGGGAATCGTAATATGACTTAGTTATCTTTCAAGCACAAACTATTATCTTCGGTTTTTTTTATTCTATTTCATTTGTCTTTGGATTTGTTCTCATTGTCTATTAGAGCATAGCTTATCGTTAAATTATTATTATTTTCATTTTTTAGATAAATGGAATTGAGGTCTTTCATTCATTGGATGTTCATATATTCATATGTTCATCCTTTTCTAAAACTATTGTGATTGTGTGATTATGTCTTGATAATGTATATGGAGTTGAGTTCTTTCAGTCATTGGGTCTTCGCTTTGTTCGTCAGTCTTTCTTCCTTGATCGACGTTTTTATTCTTCCAAAATGGGTGGTTTAATTGGACAATATATTTATCAAATTATGACATTATTTTATAGGGTCTAGCTTCATGTAAAGAACTTGCACGATATTATTGATATGCGTAATCTGCTTACTGTGTAAACAATTTAATGCAAATATATATATCTATATATCATCTACTAGTTATAATACCTGTGCACGCACATGGTTTTTAAAATTTTGTTTTGATTATGTATTATTATCGATTAAGAAATGAACCACTTAACATGTTTCAAATAGTTTTACTTAGTGGATTAAAAATAAAAAAATTATATGTATATATGTTATAATCTACCTATTGTTTTAGGAGAATGATTTTGGATTAAAAATTATATTTTATTATTCAAGCAAAATCACATGATGATACTTGACTTGCATGAGATGTTAGTGATATATGCTTTTAGTTTTGCAAACCAGTGCTATCAATTTACGATGTGTTTTGTAATTATGGTATTTCTTTTACTTATATTTTCGTTAATATATGTAGCATATTTAGATAGCTTTGAAGATTGATTCATTTCCTTGATTATGAATAACCATCATACCATGTTTACTAATGTACCTTTTTGTTTGAAAATTTGTATTTTCATAAGTTTGTGCTATTTACTTCTCATGTTTGATCATAAAATTACCAAATTAACATAGATGCTTACACTATAGTTTCTTTATTACATAAAGAGAAACAAAAAAAAATGTAATTGGTAGAACTCAAATTTAATCTTACGATTATTTATAATGTATAAGAATAATTTTTCTCTAAACCTGAACTATATAAGGAAATTATTATTACTTGTATAAGTAAATTATAAATGCATAAAAAATGACAGAGTACATCCGCAAGTCTTTTAGGATTGTTTGAATCCTTATTGATCTTTCACTTTAATGCAACTTTCTTCACAATTGGCCTAAATAATCAAGGTAAAACACACCAATATTTTAGACCGTTGGTTGACACCCATAGTGTTATCAATGACGGCAAACACCTGCTAAGTTTTATTAATTCATTAAAGACAAATTACACTCCGAGAAGAATTCCTACCATAAAATTCCCCATATAGGCACTAAAACACATCTTTGGTACATTAACCTTCCATGACAATCATGTATTTATACTTAATCCTCCTCTAAAAAACGCACACAACAAATTGCATTACACTTTAGTGTGTGCGATAAGATCATAAAACTACAAAAACCACTAACATGTTGCATTATAGTGAGGATAACAACAAAGTTAGTCATAACATCAAATCAGAAATCTTCAGATTATAACTAAAGGGGTGTTTGGTTATGCTTATTAAAGGTGCTTATTGGCTTATTCAATTACCATAACACAATAAGTTTATGATAAAACTATAAGCTTTTTTGAGAAGCTTAGTAAAAAACCCCTGGACTCCCAACTAATTCTATCATAGCTTAATGTGTTTATAGTAAAAACACAAATATTAAGTGTAGAAATCTTCAATAAAACATAAAAAAAAAAAATTACTAAAAGTTGGTGTGTATAACAAAAAAAGTTAAACTATAAAAAATTTTACTAAAAACTATCAGCTAGATAAGGCATAAGCCAAAGTGCTGTTGAGGTCTGTTTCGGATTCTATTCATAAGCAAAAAGGGGTTTACACATAAATCATAAGTATAGAAAAATGGTTGTATCTCACATCCGTGATTACCAAGTCAATAACATTATCGCAGTATAGTAACGTAATAACCTAATTAAAAACTATATATTCTTGCTGAATAATTCTCGTGTACATACTTTTAATTCCTTTACAACAACCAACTATTATTATTTATTTTTTATTTTTTTATTATTATTATTTTTTTTTTTGAAACATCAAGTCAATGAATAAAGTTAGGTTATCATCTACGTAGTTTTTCTTTTTTTGATTTAGGAGGTGATTCTTATCAAATAAGGATTGTGATGCGTGCATTTTTTTTATAATTTAAGGAAAACACCTTCTATATTAAAGAATGACTATCTAGCCGATGTGTTTTTGTTTGTTTGTTTTTTTAATAATTAGCTTTGTATAACATTTTTAACTGACAGAGATGTTGAGTTTGAGGTTAACGTTGTTGTTTAACTTTAACTATTGATATCATGTTGTACAAAATGTGCGAGTTTAGTGACACATAATGAGCATTGATAAAGTTAAAATATGTTCCGTAAAGTTTTTAAAATATTTTTATGGATATCCATATATAAATTTTAAATAACAATTTCATGAGTCGTTGTTATAAGTAGAATCACGTATATTTATTTTATATCACAGTACTCATGCTTACCATTTGATATTTATATTCCCGTTACTAATAATTTAACCGTATTTCAAACCCGTGTACGCATAAATTAAACTTTTAAATAGTAACATGAGTCCTTATTAAAAAATATATATATATTCTAATGGATGAAAGTTTAAAACTAACATTAGTTTAAAAAATATTTAACATATATTAAAACTAATTCGCATATTTACCAAATTTATTTTAATAGATGAAAGTCAAAAAAACTAATACTATTACTCATGTAATTTTAAACAACGTTAACATTATAAAGTATAGGGGGTATGAAGTGTAAGGGGTTATTTGTTTATTATCTAAAGTTATTAAAAAACATGGAGACTTATAATTTTACACTTAACCACTAAGGTTTTATTAATTACCTCCTCTTTTCTTAAGTTTTTATTTTCATGAATTTGACACCTATATTTTTATGTGTTTTTTTTATCAATCAAATTCTCCACCAAATTTATTAAAGTTTGACCAAAATCAATTCAATTTTGACTTTTTATTGGCAAATCATATTGCTTGATTTTGCTTATGTGTCAAAATCGAGCTCTCCTATTGGTCCAATTTTTTTTTCAATGAGAAGGGTTTTGCAAAAACACTACGAAATGATGTAATTCTTGTATTATATAAAAGATTACCAAATTCTGCAATTTGCTACCTTACTTGGTAAAAGAAATGTATGTGTGTTACTCATGTATCAAATGGTAAAAAAAGTTTTATCTAAATTTCTTTTGGGGTGGGGGGGAGGATACTCGTAAAATGGCTTGGATAAAATGGGATAAAGTTTTATCTAAATTTGAATTGGGGGGGCTAAATGTTGGGAGTCTTAAGGCTTCCAATTTAGGTTTGTTGGGCAAATGGTAGTGGCGGTTTCGGGGGGAAGGAGGAGCGTTATGGGTGCGAGTGATAAAAAGCTTGTATGGTGAGTTGGGTGGATTACATGAAACAAGTGAGGGGGCTAGAGTTAGAATGATGGGTACTTGGGGGAATATAGTTCGAGTGGGCAGAGAGATAGATGCAATAGGGGTGGCGTTTTCCTCTTCGTTCAGTAGGAAGCTAGGAAATGGCGAATGTGTCCGGTTTTGGAAGGATAAATGGGCCGGTGACTTCAAACTGTGTGAAAGATTTCCAAGGATCTTTAGGTTTGAGGGGGATGAAAATGTCTCGGTTAGGAATCATGGTGAATGGTGTGGTGATGGGTGGAGGTGGAAATGGGAGTGGGTGGGTGTTCCTAGAGGGAGATCAGTAGATGAATTAGAGGAGCTACATAGTGTTCTAAGAGATTTAGCCCCGGTTTCGGGATATGTGGATTCTTGGCGCTGGGTTCTTGCACCTGATGGAGTGTTCTCAGTTAAGCATATTAGAGAGTTAATAGATGAGAGAATTCTTCGGTCGCCCGCTTATGTTGAAGAAACGTCGTGGTGTAAGTTAGTACCTCGGAAAGTAAATGTCTTTATATAGAGATTAAAATGTGGTCGGATCCCGGTAAGGTCTCTTCTTGATCTTATTGGGATTGATTTACATTCCACATTATGCCCTTGTTGCGAGAATGCCGTTGAAACAATTGATCACATAATGGTTCGATGTTCTTTTGCTTCTGCTGTTTGGTCGAAGATTTTCTTGTGGTGGAATATTGGTTGTTTCAATGGTTCATCGTTATCAGATATTTTATTCTCTGATGGTTTCGTGTCGTCAAAACATGAGAGCGTGTGGCAAGCTGTCATTTGGAGTTCTTTGTATTTGATTTGGAAAGCGCGTAATAACAAGATTTTTCAGTCCAAAGACATGGTGGTTGCTGATATATTTTTCGAGATTCAGTTGACTTCTTTCTTTTGGATTTCACATAGATTTAAAAAACTTGGTATTAGCTGGGTGGATTGGTGCAAAGGCTCGTGTTTTTCGTGATTTATTTCGGGGTCAAGGTTTTATGGTGCTCGATGTGATAGGTTCTGTTGAAGGCTTGGGTTTGCGTTGATGTTTGTCACTCTTTTATCGTGGCTCGTGTTTGGGTAGGTGTGGGTTTGGAAGCTTGTTTCCTCAACAGATCCAATTTGTCTGGATATAGTTTATGTGGTCTCATTTGGTCTATTTTGTGTAGTGTCCCTTGGGTTTTTCAAGTTGTTTTGTTTTTATGGGTCTCATCTTGTTTCCATGGTCCAAGCTTCCTTAATTAGCTTGATTAGAGAGTTTGGATGCCTTTGCTTGTAATGTTTTGTTTTTGTTAATGTATTGCTTGCCTTTCTAAAAAAAAAAAAAATGGTAAAAAAAGTGGCATAGAGAGTTTGTGCTAAATGGTAAACTTAATAAATTGATGACATGTATTGCCATATTAGTAGATTGGTGTAGAGTTTGAAATAAGCAATTCAGCCATTTCTATACAACAAAGTCTAAATTAGGTGGTAATTAGCATATCGGAAAGGGTTTGTTAACAATGCAGAAAATCTTTGGTGACTGTGACCCATTGGTTAATCAATCGAAAAGCACTTGGAAAACCCGAGCTGGTGATGCTTTTGCGACATTATCTCTATAATACATTTCACAATGGACCAGCTTCCGAGAACTAATAAATAATAATAAAACTTTAGCCCAGTCGCACGCCGAAAAAAGCCCATTCTTATAGTCCAGACTTTATTGCAGCTCATATTGTTGTTGCCTGTTACTTTCAGTGTAGATTTTCTAGATCTGAATTGCGTCCACTCTTTTTGGTTCCAGTATTATGTATTTTAGTTTGTTGGAATTTTTTTCGGTTGCTTTGTTGTTGGTGGGTTGCCTTGCATGTGGTTTTAGTGGTTGCCTTTTACACTTTTTTCAGTAATGTTATTGCATGTACCTCCTTGGTTGTATGCTTTGTATACGAATGATCTTCCTTTGGCTTCAATGTCTGTTTGTAGTGGCTGTGCATATTTGCTTTTTTACTTTATAGCCATCAGTTACTAACATTCCTGTTCTGCCTGCGCATTACCTGTTAGTATCTACCTTCTTTTAGCTACCTTTTGCCCTGCTATATGTGCTTTAACAGCATTGAATATGAGAACCAAAGGAAAAGCTAGAATGAGAACTCAGTCAGTGGCAACGCCTGCGCGTGCTGGCGTGGGCCCGTGGCCGATGCAGATGATGGTGATGCATCTTTGCATGCTAGCCTGGGTCTGCAGAATACCCATGTTGTCCACAACTTTGCACATGAACACTCCTTAGACGGGTGTAGTACACTCTTACGACATCCTACGGATATTGTTTCACATGATTTTCATGTGTCTGATCGTTGTCCGTTAACATTACCAACCGACTGTCGGACATGCATTCAAAGAGAAAGGTAAGAAAAATGGTACTTAGTATGTATAGTAAGTAGTCGTATGTTGTTCCAAATGAAAGTGCTGCTTGCACGAACGATCGATGTGGTAATTGCAGACTACATACTAATCAGGGCCGGCCCTGGCTATGGGCAGCGCAGGCGACGGCCCTGGGCATCAAACAACTATGGGGCATCAAATTTTTGGTGTTCTGAGTCAGTTCTACATGATGAAGATGATGTTATGATGATAAAATGGACCAGTTGACACGTTGGAATAGTGTTAAAAAATGTTTTTGCCGGAAAAATAAATGCAGTCTCCGGTAAAAAAAGAGAGAGATAGGATCATAGGACAAGAGGATGATGATGACTTATGGTCACGTGAGTTATCTTTTATATAATAAAAGAATTACATCATTTCGAAGTATTTTTGCAAATCCCTTCTCATTGAAAAAAAAATTGGACCAATAGCAGAGCTCGATTTTGCCACGTAGGCGAAATCGAGCAACGTGATTGGTTAATAAAAAGTCAAAATTAAATTGATTTTGGTCAAACTTAATAAATTTTGTGGAGAAATTTGGTTAAGAAAAAAAATGCATAAAAATATTGGTGTCAAATTTATGAAAACAAAAACTTAAAAAAAGATGAAGTAATTAATAAAACTTTAGTGATTGAATTTTAAATAATTTATATAGAGTAAAGTGTAAAATTACAAGTTTCCATGTTTTTTAATAACTTTATAAAAAACACAAATAACCCCTTGAACTTTATACCCCCTATACTTTATAATGTTAACTTTGTTTAAAATCACATGAGTATTAGTATTAGTTTTTATACTTTGATCCATTAAAATTATAAAATTTGGTAAATATGCGAATTAGTTTTAATATACGTTAAATATTTTTTTAAACTAATATTAGTTTTAAACTTTCATCAATTAGAATATTTTTTTAAATAAGGACTCATGTTACTATTTAAAAGTTTAATTTATGCGTACACGGGTTTGAAATACGGCTAAATTATTAGTAACGAGAATATAAATATCAAATGGTAAGCACGATATTGTGATATGAAAATAAATATACGCGATTATACTTATAACAACAAATCATGAAATTGTTATTTAAAATTTGTATATGGTATCCATAAAAATTTTAAAAACTTTACGGAGCATATTTTAACTTCATCAACACTCATTATGTGCTACTAAATTCACACATTTTGTACAACATGATATCAATAGTTAAAGTTAAACAACAAAATCAACCTCAACCCCAACGTGTATGTGAGTTAAAAACGTTATACAAAGCTAATTATTAAAAAAACCAAACAAACACACGGGTTAGATAGTCATTGTTTAATATAGAATGTATTTTAATGTACCAAAGATGTGTTTTAGTGCCTATATGAGGAATTTTATGGTAGGAATTCTTTTCGGAGTATAATTTGTCTTTGAATGAGTTAATGAAACTTAGCAGGTGTTTGCTGTCATTGGTACTATGGGTGTCAACCAACAGTCTAAAATATGAGTGTCTTTTACCTTGATGATTTAGGCCAATTGTGAAGAAAGTTGCATTAAAGTGAAAGGTTGGTAAGGATTCAAACAATCCTAAAAGACTTGCGAATATACTCTTTGTCATCTTTTTCATTCATTTATAATTTACTTATACAAGTAATAATAATTTCATTATATAGTTCGGGTTTGAGAAAACTTATTCTTATACATTATACATAAACGTAAGATTAAATTTGAGTTCTACCAATTACATCTTTTTTCGTTTATCTTTATGTAATAAAGAAGCTATAGTGTAAGCATCTATGTTAATTTGATAATTTTATGATCAAACTTGAGAAGTAAATAACACAAACTTATGAAAATACAACTTTCCAAACAAAAAAGGTACATTAGTAAAAATGATATGATGGTTATTAATAATTAAGAAAATGAATCAATTTTCAAATCTATTTAAATATGCTACATATTTTAACAAAAATATAAGTAAAAGAAATATCACAATTACAAAACACATTGTAAATTGATAGCACGTGTTTGCAAAACTAAAAGCATATATCACTAACATCTCATACAAGTCAAGTATCGTCATGTGATTTTGCTTGAATAATAAAATATAATTTTTAATTCAAAAGCATTCTCCTAAAATAATAGGTAGGTTATAACATATACATAAGATTTTTTTATTTTTAGTCCACCAAGTAAAACCATTTGAAACATATAAAGTGGTTCATTTCTTAATCGATAATAATACATAATTATAACGAAATTTTAAAAACCCTGTGCGTGCACAGGTATTATAACTAGTTGAGTAAAAACAAAAATATAAGGAGTACTATTTTGTCAGGTACATAGATAGCTAGGGAAATTAATTTAATTATTTCTTTTTTTCTTTTCTGTTTTTCTATTACTAGTACAATTTTTTACCACATTTAATTTTGATATTACCATTCTATAGTTACCGTAGTACAAAGTTCTGCACATTGATAATCATTTAATTTGAATATGAGTTTTTCTATCTTGTGCCTTAAGGCACAAGATAAGAAGGACAAAAAGTACGAGAGACACACAAAAATAGATTTAAGGATTCATGAAATATGTACTTTTTATTTGTCCTTTAGTACTTTTTCTCCTTCTTATTTTGTGCCCTGGGGCACAAGATATAAAAACCTTTTGAATATATACTAAATGTAGATCATATGAATATTACACAATGTGTTAAATTGTATGAATTTGTGCATATCAACTTAATTCATTGTATTGAATTTAGACAACATTACATTAATAAAATCTCCTGTTTTATAATACAATGCATTTTTTTTTAATCTTAAAAAAATGATAGAGAAATTTAGAAAGAAAAAATAGTAAAAGAAACTACAAATGTTGGTTTAAGAGGAGTGAAGTTAACATTAAGGATACACTAATAATACCCCCAAGTAAAATAATTGTCCAAAATTCATTAAGTGAATATGTCGGCTTTGGTCACATGAAAAGTACAACGTGTTATTTATTGGGCTAGTTGTCTAAAAAAGCATACTTAAATTCATTAAGTTGATATGCGGGCTTTGTTGGCATGAAAAGCCATAGATAGTGTATTATTTATCGGGCTATTTATCTAAAAATGTAGTATCATATTTGTCATTGTTTATCATTGTTCAAATTCATTATTTCGTGCTCATCTTTTTAAATTTTGATTATTCTGTGTATCGATTCTTAAATATACTTGATTCGATTCCCAAAAATACATCAATATATACAGAATAATCAAAATTTGAAAAAATGTGCACGAAATAATCAGATTCGAACAATGGTACACACAACTATAAAAAATTTTAGTATAATACATTTTTAAACAGTTAACCCTTATTGGTTTAGATAGGGGCATTTTATACCTTCTCGCCCAGGGCAGCAAAAACCTCATGACCGGCCCTGATACTAATGTAGACAACTGCATGCTTAGCTGAAGTAATATAAGTGCCAGCTTTTGTAAATGCCCCTGACGCAATGCGTCAGGTTACTGCCACTCGTTATGTATATGTTTGTAGCAATTGATTTGTTTTGGAATACATCATCAGGCTACTTGTGCTTTTTAAATTAAGGGTGGTCATCTGACATAATATCGCAGGCCATATATTCAACAAGGCTTTTATATGGATCGGATACTTTGAGTTTGACCTTCTTATAGCTTCAAGAAATAATAAGCCCAAAAGATTGGATTATGTGTCTCAAATTTTTACATTTTCACAAGGTTTTTTTTTTTTTTTTTTTTTTTTTTTTTTTTACAGATAACATACATTTTAAATAAATAGATGTTTGAATGATGTGTGAATCTTCATCTATATGTAATGTCTTTTATTAATTCGAAAATCGTTTATCATTGTAGCAGTTAGTATTGTGGTTAGCAGAAATTTAATTTGTTGTTTCTGTAAAGTTTGGCCCAAAATTTCCTTGTCAAGGGCAGAATGTATATATTCATGAGAAGATCAATATACTTGAATTTAGGGGTGTAAGCGAGACAACACAACTCATGAGTTTCTCGAGATTGACTCGCAAAATACAGTAGAAACTCTATAATATAATACACTTAGGACCACCAAAATTTATTAATTAAAAGAGTTATTAATTAATCGATAAATTAATAATTATTAATTTATATATTAAGTAATATTTTATCAATTTATAGTAGAATAATTAGTTTACAAACACCTTTCAAACTTCCACTTAATTATTGTATACAATGCATGTATATCAAATGAACGGCCCAATTTGAAAGAAACCTTCAATCTTCTACCTTATTATGTTTCTTGTATTCAATGTATCACTTTATGGACATTAAAAATATTTTCTATATAAATACAATATCAAAATAGGTTAACACAAACAAATCATACACACAACATGGCTTCCCATCTTAAAGATGTGAAAACAACATCAGAAGTTCTTACCATGCTAAGGAAAATTAGAGACGAGATTCAAGGGGAAATTGATTTCAACAAAAAACAAAAGACAATTGAGTCATTTTTCAAGAAACCTTCATAAATCATTCATGTAATATCCTATATATAAGGAATTATTAATTTATATTTTATATGGGGTCTAAAGAAATTATCAAAAATGTATTATCTTATAATTTTAGCGAATTATTAATTTAGCACCCTATCCCTGAGTCGGGACTGGCAAAAAATATTATCTTTGAGAGTTTATTAAATTATCGAGTATTAATTTATCGAGTTTCTACTGTACTCTAAATCGACTCGATATAAACTGAGCCGAGCTTGAGATCGAGCTACGCGAGTATACCTTTCGCAACAAGCTCGATTATGAATGTACTTGGCTTGAAAACCTCGCGAGTCTTATTAAACTTATATAGTTTTATTACATGTATGTATATGTATATTTACATATTTTTCGTACTATATAAGCAAGTCGAGTCGAGTCGAGCTTAAATATATTGAGTCGAGACCTATTAATATAGTCATCACCATTCCAAAATCGGTAATTGAGTCAAGCCGAGTCGAGCTCGAGAGTACCGATTACATAACCGAGCTCGAGTATGAGATTGCATACTCGGTCGTGCTCGAGTCCAGTTTCATCCGAGTTTAAGTTAAGTCGAGTTTTGAGCTTAATTGACAGTGTTTGTTACACTAGTAATCATCCTTTCTGTTCAAGAAAAAATTAGTCGTCCTTTTGAAACTTTGACGACAATGAGGAGTGAGGACAAATAAATCTATTGACAATCAACTTATTAATAAACTTCCAAAAGTATTAAATATCAATGCTAAGTTATACATCAGCAATAATTCGTTTCATTGCGAAACAATGTCGGTTCCATTTTATTTCCAATATACTAGATAAAAATCTTATGTATACAACTGTATAATACTATAATACATAGGGTAACGTATCTTTCTATTAGCATTATAGAGTAAATCACAAGAATCTCATCTTTTATCAAACTGTACGTAGACGCAGTCTTTACAATTTTAAAAATACAAGATGTAGTATAATTTATGTAGAAACTTTGGAAGTACAAACGCATTTCACGGGGGAAATTTCCCACTAAAACTACGTTTATTCTTTTAAAGTTGTAGGGAGTGCGACTACAATTTAACTAAATCACATTGACGATTTTTGCGATTTACTCTAACATGAGCTTATCGAACTAGTCACCCGATCCTGTCCATTCTTAACAAAACCAAATCAAAATTGAACTTTTATCTACAAATAATATGCAATGACGAAATGAAACACATGATCGAAAAGAATTTATGAATATTTATTTACGATTGTAGGCGAGACTCTCATTTGGTTAGGCCATAAAGCATTTACTATTATTTTTTTCCTCCAATTATTTAAAACGTGTCAAACATCACATAATGCATGTTGACCGTGTTTAATACTACTATCTTATAAAAGAAATTCTATTAAATGGAAACCAAAAATGTGAATTATAGGAATGAAAAACTTTATGATCTTGGACTGCGGCTGTAAAAGCTACCCTACCCGGTCTGTTGAACGGGGAACCGGCTTGGAGACCGAATCAGATGTGATCGGCTTTTTGCTTATTTGAGAACCGAGTTGAATTGCCGGTTTTTCTTGACTCAGTTTAATAAACCCGGCCGGATTATGACTTTTTTTTTTTTTTTTTTTTTTTTTTTTTTTTTATCTATCAAAAAATCTAACAAAATCTTTTTTTCCCATCAACCTTTCTAAGTTTAATTGACAAGTTTAAGTGGTGAGCACTAACGTTAGTTAAAATTTCGTAAAATAATAAATTAAAGTTATAAAATATAAATTATCTTAGAAATTCCAATTAACTAATATAGTTTTAATATAAATTTTTATATCTTAAAATAATAAGTTGATTGTTGTTGCAAATCATTGCTATATTATTATAGATATAGAACTTAAAAACAAAGCTTATCGGTAGACTCTAAATTTTTTCTATCGGTTTAATCAAATATAAGATTAAAGTCACGGAATCATGCAACACTACATATTAAATAGAAAACAATATATATATATAAGTATAGAATCGATTTGACCCGGCGGCTCAATCAGTTGAACAATGACCTGGTGAACCGATGACTAAACCGGATCAATAAAAAAACCGGGTTTTAAAAAATTGGTACAAACTCTATGATCTTGGTCAATTTTATTTGTGGTTTTTTGTCTCGGACAAGAGAACAAGTTTATATATAATCTTGACTTTAGAAAAATTTAAGGTCTAAAGCCAGTGATTTTGTAATTTTATTGTCAAGACGACCTTCGAGCACCCGCATATATGTAAATTAGAGGTGTCAATTTAAGATATATATATATATATATATATATATATATATATATATATATATATATATAATTTTTTCAGCATTTACTTTAAAAAAAAATTATTGTTAACCTGTCCAAAACCTATCTAAACTCGAACTAATTTAGACGTATATTTTTAGAAAATCAATTTACACCCGAACCAATCTAAATGCAACCTCATCTAGACTCGTGACCCGACTCGATCCAGTTATTTTGCCACCATAATGTAAATACAATCCATTTATTATTACCATCACTTTTTTTAAAGTGCGCTTTTATCTTACAACAAACTTTATAACATGTAAAGTTAATTTGTTAACTAATTGTTAATGACACATTTAGAATATGTTTAATATCCCAAGGTCCGTGGTTTTCATTCTTTTCTAATGCGGCCATATTTTATAAGATCTTAAAAATACAATGCTTTTCATTAGAAGAAAAAAAAAAAAAAAAAAAAAAAATTCTGAACATCGCAAGTTTTATAAGTTTCTTGGGCATGCATTGTTAAACTTGACTTCTTGGTATGGCATTGAAGAATGCCACTATTTTAGCCCTACCCAATTATTGAAAATCTTCGAATTGTGTTTTCAAATTAAATCTTCAATAATGTAATTTGTTGTCATTGAAGTAATACCGACAAAAGTATACATCGGTCATGAGAAAATATTTTGCATCACTATTAGAGCATTAGGTACCCTCGTATCGTTGTGGTGGTGTCGTTGGCAAAAAGTGCTGTATCGTCATCAAAACACTCTATTATATCATATTTTGTGCCGTTACTTTTGACACCAGAAAATGTGTGATGCCTTTAGACAATTATTATTATTATTATTATTATTTTCAAAAACCCTCTATAATGTTCAGATTTTCCAAAACATAATAATAATAATAATAATAATAATAATAATAATAATAATAATAATAAATTAATAATAAATAATTTAAACGCGGTGGCTGGTCACCACAGCGCGAGCACCAATGGCGCCAGTCATGATACAAAATGCGCCGTTGGTTTGGTTCAGCTGGTAGAACAGCGCGAGCCAACCAGCTTCCCGTACCCCTTGCTCTTAAGAATATAGGTAGAAATTGTGGTAGGTGATGGCTGTTGATCGTGGACATGTGATGATGATAATAGTTACAAGTTACAACAAAAAAACTACTGTACGTCTTAAACAATTTTAACATGAATAAAGTCGTCCAGTACCAATCAAAAGTCACTATGGATATTGCCATATATAAGGCTTCTCACAGTGGCAACCCATATTGTATCATCTCTCCGGCTGCCACCTCAGCATTCTCTCTTCTCAACCCATATTCACCTCTCTTATCACAGTGGCAACCCATATTGCATAATCTTTTTTTTTTTCTTTTAAAAAAAATATTTTTTAACACAAACACAAATTTTATTAATAAAACGTAAATATTACATAAATGATACGATACGAAATAAAAACCATTACACTTAAATAAAAAACTTAAACAACTAAAAATTGAACACGCGAACACTTATTTAAAAACTAATAATTTAGGTTGTGGCGTTCCTTGATTTCCGCTTTAATTCGCATAAGTTCCTCTCGTTGTCGTTCGGGCAAATTTGGGTCGATTGCCGAGTTGTAGAAAATCAATTCTTGATCCCGTTTGGTATTTCTCAAGAGTTCATTTTATTCCTCCTGGCATTGCAAGAGCTTTTGTTGATATTCCAATTTTTTTTTCTTTGATCGCTAGCTCTCGTTCCTTGATTTGTCTCCACGACTCATCACGCTCTTTATCTTTTTCCTTCTTTGACGGTCTTGATTTCCACAAATCCGCTATTAGCCCACTCATGAATGATTTTGATGTTTCATGAGAGGAGGAGGTGGATGATTTCCTCCTTGCTTTGTCACGACCTTGTGGTCGTGATTCTCTAGTATCATCCTCCATTTCATCCTCGTCATCATCCAAGTCTTGAAAATTCGAGGGGCCTTGTGTTGAACCCTTCACTTTCTTTCGACAACCCAATTGAAAAAGGGGTATCTCTTCCTTCCAAGCATCATGCCCCCTCAAAACTTTCCAACACTCCACCATAGTGAAATCTTGACCGTAACATGCATGATACTCCAAAAGAGCTTTGGACAAATCGTCAAGGTCATTCTCACCACTTCCATGTGTCCCCTTGACATTATCAACAATAGCACCAAAATTCGCAACTTGACAACGAATTCTAGTCTTCCATTTGGAAATAATCGAATTCATTGTCCGGTCTGAACCAGTTTCTCTCCAAAAGTAGGCTACCACTTTCTCCCAAAATTTGTGCTGATTCATAGTGTTTCTTTTTTTTGCATTTTCAGAAACAAAGATGAAAGCTTTACAAAGACTGTTGGCATGAATATTACGATATTTAATCTAAACATTCTCTTCATGTTTTGATGATTACAAAGATGTAAGTTACAACATATAACGTAAAGTGCTTAAGTTACTTGTGATCACAATTCATCTATGCATTCTTACATCAACAAGCCTCGACATCTCAACGTCTCGAGTTTGCCTCAACAATCACTTAAGGTATGTACAAACAAATGTCTAATACATTTTATAATCAAAGGAATTTTTATTTTTACAAACCTTACATTTTATTAAAGTGGGACAAATATTTTTAAACTTATACAAAACAATTTTGTATTTATAAGAAATGTTTTATTCAAAATAAATATTTTGAATTCAAATTTCTACAAAAAAAAAAAACGGCCATATTCTTCAAGAAAAACCTTCCTCACAAAAAGACAAAAATTCTGAAGAAAAAATATTTTTTTATTAGGCGGCCCCCTTAATTAATTAAGGGGACCGGCTAGTAAATTAAGGGGACCGGCCACACAATTAAGGGGACTGCCCACGCTCCCAAACAGTATTATTTCCCCTATAAATACTGGTTCATTCCACAGATTTTTCTCACCTTTTGCACGAAATTTTCAGTCCCAATCCCTTCAAAACATCCTTCTAAATCCTTTGATAATAAGATTATAAGTCTTTGTTTCAAGTGATCCAATCCTTTACCACTCAAAGTGTAAGAGAAGAATCCTCCCTATCATAAAGCCAAAGATGTATTAGGATCTAGTTAGTGTTTATGTAATGTTGTGAGTTATGTATATGTAATAAGTAGATCAAGATGATCTTACTTAGTAGTGAGTTTATGAGTGAGTAAGAAGTAGTGAGAAGAAGTAGTAGTGTGGAGAAGTCATGAAGTTGTGAAGAAGTAGATGTGTGAATATGTAGTGGAGTATAGAAGAAGTTGTGAAGTAGTGAAGAAGTCGTGAAGTCGTGAAGCCATGAAGAAGTCGTGAAGTCGTGAAGCCATGAAGAAGTCGTGAAGTCGTGTAGAAGTTGTGTAGTGATCGAAGTAGTGTTGTGAGATTGGTTCTAGCTACTATTAGAACTCGACATTTAGCTTAGTGTCATTAAATGGTGTAAGCAAAAGTTGTGTACGGTTTTCTCCGCCAAAAAGGAGCTTGTTTAGTTGTGAAGAAAACTCTCGAGTAGGTGACTCGGGGAGTGGAGTAGGGCAAGGAAGGTGTCCTTGTAGCCGAACCACTATAAATCATCGTGTCCGGTTTGCATTTCCTTTCTCTTATCTATTTTCATTTATTCTTGCATTTATCGCTTTACATCTATGCTTGCCTATATGTCTTAGTTGTTGCTTATATAGTTGTGATGATTGATTGTATTATACATAGAAGTTAATATTGTGATTGTGTGTATAATTATATGATATGGTCAAATAGATTATTATTCACACTTCTCATATTAAGTTTAACTTGATAGATAATTTGATACAAAACGTTTTAAGATTTTAAAAGGAAAACGTATTCACACAAAGACCGACCAAAGCTCCATTCATAAAACTAAGTTTTTCCAAAAGCTTACGTATATAATTGATCATATTGATTATATGGTGTTTTCATACTAAACTCTAATTAAAGGTTTTCCAAACAAACAATTGAATAAATTCGAATCAACATTTTGAAACAAAGTTTTTATAAAATGAAAAAGAGGGGAAAACTATTCAACCCCCCCTTCTAGTTTTCCACAATTGGTACCAGAGCCAGGTTGCCCAAATTTTCAAAACAAATGGTTTTAAAAATTGAGTACGATCCATGTATCAAATTACCCATTAAGGAGGATTAAATATGAAAAGTGTTTTGTTGATTAACTTGTATTAGTTTTGATGATATATACACTAATTATACTAGCTCAAAATAATTTTATGCTTAAAATAAGTGTTATATGTTCGGTATCAAAATCAGAAAGTTACACAACTTTCCGAAAAGTCAGAAAACAATTTTTTACAAAAAATGAAATTTTAAGTACCAGATGGGCGGCCCCCTTAATTGTCTGGGCAGCCCCCTTAAATACTGGGTGGTCCCCTTAATTATTTAAGGGGTCCGCCTGTTTGTTCGACAGTTTTTCGAAAACTTTGAAAAATCATATAAAAATAACCGTAACTCCGTAGAAGTCGTGCCACCCGGCGTTTTAAAGGTAATTGAGTCTACTTTCATTTAAAAATACTTACAAGTAACCATTAAAAACTTAAATAAGTAAGAAAGTCAAAATACTATACGGTGGTCAAAAATTTGTGTTTCGTTTTAACGTAAAACTTTTGTTTTACCTTTTCCTTCAAGTCGGGCATTCCTAGTTGATATACTTTTGAAAAATTAAGTATTTATGTTTTCAAAATATTGATCTTAATTAAATTATAGAATGAGGAGGAAACTATTTTATTTTCAGATAAATTCGTGCTAAGTAAACATTGGTGTATATAATACAAAAAACGACGACAAGTGTTTTTTGTGTTATGTGAACTTCTTTGTGATTTTATTTTCTTAATTGAATATATTAAATGATTGTTGCTATTTAAAGTTTAGCTATGTGTATATCTATACATATGTGCCCTATTAGTTTATAGCTAGTTTTCCGATTTATACTTAACTAGATCTTATGCTAGATTTCTTGCGTTAGGATTGTTATAATATGCTTGCATTGCATATAGGTATAGATGACTTAATGTTACTCAAACATCTTGTAAATGAGTTCAATCTATTCACCTAAACATTTCAAACAATTTAATCTATTCTTCACAACACACTTAAATATTTTCTACAAATTAGCTTGTTTTACCTTAAGATGTTTAATAAGAGAAATTGAATCATTGTAAAACATTAATAGTTATATAAAAGAAAAAGTGTTTTCAAAATCTAAGTGTGTTCATAATAAGTAAAAATGAAGAGTCTTTCACAAAAACAAAACATATAACAATCATGAAATAATAAGTCAACTTTCAATCATTCACTAATAAATAATCTTAGGATTAATGGAACACACTATCAAAATGTTTATTTATTTCAAATGAGTGTCCGTGAGGGTCAAGAAAGATCTTGATATTATATCAATTCGTTACTCAAATTATGGTTGATATATTTATCAAATCTAATTGACACATTTTTTTGTGTGGACAAGAAATTGGATTGCTATTTGTTTAGCTTCAAGATTATATCAAATTACAACAAAAGATATAGTCTTGAATCTACATACTCAATCACACTAGATTGATATGAAAATAGTTACATCCTTTGTAGATGAAAAGAGTATGCATTGGATCATAACTCACACTTGTGTTGATAATGTCATATTGAATCTACTTGTCCAATAATTGTGTTCCAAATATTAGAATAACATTTTAAACACATTTATAAAATATACAATGAAGTAGGATTGACGACTTGGATGTTTCGTCCGAAATATTCAAGCAATTTACATTGCAATGCAATGGATAAATGTGTCATATCCGAAAAACCAAACATGAGCAAACTAACAACATATGTAAACTTTGCTCACACTACTTAAAATTATCACCACAAGATAAAATACATATTTAAGAATAATACACACTATATATTCTATATATTTCATTTTCTTTGTAGCATGAATGGTTGTGTTACAAGATAATGCACTACATTTTTTTGAAATAATTTAAGCTATTAGAATTGAAAAATAACTTGTCACAATCCATAAACAAGTAAAATTTGTTTTTTCAAATACTTGTTAAAGTATGATATATAACATTGGCAAAAATCATAGAAAATAATATTTGTTTAAAAATATATTAATGTCTAGTTTTGATATCATTTGAGAATCACAAACTCATTTAAGATAAATAATCTTAATGAGATTCATTTCACAAGAGATGCTAAGGTGCACTCTTAAGTCTAGCACAGTTATTAAATCAAGTAATATGTCATCAAAACCAAATAACCGGTAAATCATGAAGAAAAGATTAAAAATTTTTGTTTACTCTTATCTAAACATTCAACACGTCTCTATTAGGATCTTGAATAAAATATATCATCTAGATTTACCTTCGTAAAAACATGATGTTTGAGTCACATTAAGCCAAGTATTAGTGAATCAAGCAAACTTCATGTTTGGTAATCTTCGATAGGTAAATTTAGGAACTCAATTTCTTCTAAAAAGAGAATGACTACTGGAGAATCTATTGACTAGAAATTCAATTTAACCTAACGGTTGAATTGCTTCTATGTGAGAAGTTGGGTGTGTGTAACCCATAAAAATGGTCGTGTTTAGCCTGAATTGAGCACCACTAGTAATAGTCTCATACTCATTCTCTAACTTGATTAAATTGCTCTTCCTATATATACCTAACGCTAGTTTACTTTTATGAACTTTGCTTCTCATTAGATTATTTCATTCCTAGATTTATGGCATATCGCATATATGTTGTTTCTAGATGTTTATTTGCTCCTATGTGATTTGATTGTATGCCTTTACATGCTTAACTCTATGTCCGGATGAGCACGAATTTAATGGGAAGGGAAAACACACTCACTCACATATATTCTTCTACCTTACACTCAAACCTCATAACCCTTCTTTAGTACATCCTCAAACCACCCATGTGAAATGAAAAACCGAATCATCCTTTATACTACCAATCTCGAGTCATCCACCATTTCCATGCCCTCAAAATTTACCTTCCTAAACCACATCTTTCGTACACTGTAAATACATCTCCTTCATCCTTAACGATCATCCAACCAAACATGTCATCCCCCAACAACCCAAGATCTTAACTCTCAAGAGTTGCTAAGATCTCCGTAAAACCCATTTGGAGGAGAAAATTTGACTCTTGTCAAAGCTCAAGTGATGATTGTTCCAAATCAACCAATACCCAAATATATGCTCATACAAATAACCCATCTCACAAACAAAGCCAAAAACCCATGCTTCGTTCCACCAATGCTTCTTCTCATGATGAGCATGCACAATCCCAAAACAACAATCCAAACCTAATCACCAATGCTTCACTTGATGCTCATTCAACAAAAACACCATCCACTCATGAAGCCTATCTTCCATCCATATCATGCTTTCATGATTACCCAAGCTCAAACATGTCTCCACCACCAAGAGTGTCACCACCACACCCTATAACTTCACATGCCATTCCTATGTTGCATGTCCAATCATCCATCCCTAATAACAACCACATTCCACCATCATCACCTTCCTCCAAGCACTTGTAGTTCATTGAAGAACTCAAGGAAGCCCATGAGCTTTATGCTCTCCTTACCTTACACCTTGCTCAATGCAACTTGGAACAACTTTCCTCTAGCTCTCCTTCATCACCCCACAACTTGAATCAAGTTGAAAAACATGTCAATAATTGACCTTGTTGCATCTTTCTCCTAAAAACCATTACATTCAATGAACACTTCACTTGGATTGAATATCGTCTCACTAGATCACATCCAATACCCTCACTTGAACAACATCCAAAACCTCAATCAACCTCTTCCGCTCCTAGCTCTACACCTCTAAACTCTCCAACACTCATGCACCCAAACATATACCTCCATTAATCCATCAAGAGTATCATCACTCTTTCGCTTCCACCTAGTCATCTCCATTTGACCCTCATTTCCCATCTTCACTAGAAGATTCTACCGTGTAACCATTCCCTACATTCTACTAAGTGCATCATCACCACCAGAACTTTAATCCTTAAAAGTCAAGTGAATTTCTTCATGAAATGCATCTTTTCCACTTCTTAGCAAGTGAAGAACACAAAGAAGATATCCAAGCTTCAAGTGTTGTCATGTCATCACCACCTCATTCACATATTCATCTTCGGTCGTCAACCAACAAAACACCTAAAAATCCCATGATTCCCAATCATCCACCATTGTCAAATGATATATTAATCAAAACCATATTTTTCAACCTTTTGTCATTACCTTCCCTTTTCATTCACGCTCATCCTTCTTCATTTTTCTACATCTTTAAAAGAACGCATCATTATCATCTTCATTTTTTTCTAACTCTTTTAGAATATATATTTTGGCATCTTTTGCCAAAATACGTCGGTAGAATCTTTGCATTAGGTTCTAATCATTATCATGTCTTAAGCTTTGGTCATGGTAATTTTTTTTTTTGGAGTTAGGTTGTTGTTTTTAAAACAATAATTACATGTGTTATATTTTTAGTGCATATACTTATTACGTCCATATATTGTTCCCCTATTAGTATCAGGCATATACTTATCATCATCATTATATATATTTGCACTTTTCTACTAACTTTGTTTTGAAGGATTACTTCATCGCTCGATTTTTTGGTAGCCAAAACAAGTTTTGAGTATACACCAAGGGGGAGCATTAAGGTTGATAGGATCAAGGCTTCACTTACGATGATGCAAGCTCGCCTTTTACATTCTTTCTCAAGGGTTCAAGCGTAGTTGAAGTCTCGTCTTAGAGTCCACCTTTTTGCTTCGACAAAAGGGGGAGAAGAAGTGTAAACAAGTAACTTATACATTTTACTATGAGTTATAGTTTACATAGTTTGTCATCATCAAAAATGGGGAGATTGTTCGCATGAATATTACGATATTTAATCTAAACATTCTCTTCATGTTTTGATGATGACAAAGATGTAAGTTACAACATATAACGTAAAGTGCTTAAGTTACTTGTGATCACAATTCATCTATGCATTATTACATCAACAAGCCTCGACATCTCAACGTCTCGAGTTTGCCTCAACAATCACTTAAGGTATGTACAAACAAATGTCTAATACATTTTATGATCAAAGGAATTTTTATTTTTACAAACCTTACATTTTATTAAAGTGGGACAAATATTTTTAAACTTATACAAAACAATTTTGTATTTATAAGAAATGTTTTATTCAAAATAAATATTTTGAATTCAAATTTCTACAAAAAAAAAAACCGGCCATATTCTTCAAGAAAAACCTTCCCCACAAAAGGACAAAAATTCTGAAGAAAAAATATTTTTTTATTAGGCGGCCCCCATAATTAATTAAGGGGACCGGCTAGTAAATTAAGGGGACCGACCACATAATTAAGGGGACCGCTCACGCTCCCAAACAGTATTCTTTCCCCTATAAATACTGGTTCATTTCACAGATTTTTCTCACCTTTTGCACGAAAATTTTCAGTCCCAATCCTTTCAAAACTTCCTTCTAAATCCTTTGATCATAAGATTATAAGTCTTTGTTTCAAGTGATCCAATCCTTTACCACTCAAAGTGCAAGAGAAGAATCCTCCCTATTATAAAGCCAAAGATGTATTAGGATCTAGTTAGTGTTTATGTAATGTTGTGAGTTATGTATATATAATAAGTAGATCAAGATGATCTTACTTAGTAGTGAGTTTATGAGTGAGTAAGAAGTAGTGGGAAGAAGTAGTAGTGTGGAGAAGTCATGAAGTTGTGAAGAAGTAGATGTGTGAATATGTAGTGGAGTATAGAAGAAGTTGTGAAGTAGTGAAGAAGTCGTGAAGTCGTGAAGCCATGAAGAAGTCGTGAAGTCGTGTAGAAGTTGTGTAGTGATCGAAGTAGTGTTGTGAGATTGGTTCTAGCTACTATTAGAACTCGACATTTAGCTTAGTGTCGTTAAATGGTGTAAGCAAAAGTTGTGTACGGTTTTCTCCGCCAAAAGGGAGCTTGTTTAGTTGTGAAGAAAACTCTCGAGTAGGTGACTCGGGGAGTGGAGTAGGGCAAGGAAGGTGTCCTTGTAGCCGAACCACTATAAATCATCGTGTCCGGTTTGCATTTCCTTTCTCTTATCTCTTTTCATTTATTCTTGCATTTATCGCTTTACATCTATGCTTGCCTATATGTTTTAGTTGTTGCTTATATAGTTGTGATGATTGATTGTGTTGTACATAGAAGTTAATATTGTGATTGTGTGTATAATTATATGATATGGTCAAATAGATTATTATTCACACTTCTCATATTAAGTTTAACTTGATAGATAATTTGATACAAAACGTTTTAAGATTTTAAAAGGAAAACGTATTCACACAAAGACCGACCAAAGCTCCATTCATAAAACTAAGTTTTTCCAAAAGCTTACGTATATAATTGATCATATTAATTATATGGTGTTTTCATACTAAACTCTAATTAAAGGTTTTCCAAACAAACAATTGAATAAATTCGAATCAACATTTTGAAACAAAGTTTTTATAAAATGAAAAAGAGGGGAAAACTATTCAACCCCCCCCCCCCCTTCTAGTTTTCCACAAAGACGACCTCTTCTCTGCTAGACCATGGTTCAATTTTTTTGGCCGGTTCAGGTTCTTTGGCTTTGGCTTTGGCTTTGCCTTTCGCCTTTGTAGCACGTCGCGAAGTCTTCTTTTGCTTGACGGGTGATGTCTCTTCGATTTCGTCAGACTCATCGTCATCAACGGGCAAAGAACCGTGGTAGGAACCGTAACCCGAACCTTGCCCCGTCGAAACATCTTGACTCGGTTGGTCTTGGCTTAGATAGTGTTGGGTCGAATAGCTATAGTTATGAAAGTCTGCCCAATCATCCAAATTCATATCAAGATTAGTAGACCGAATCGGAGAATGTTCTTGATACGTTGGGAACAATGCAAGAAATCCATGTTAGGACGATAGGACGCCTCACTTGGTTCTTCGTGATGATTAACACGTTGTGGTGGGACAAAAGGACGATGAATGGAAAATAAGTTTTCTCTTTGATTGACTTGTGGTAATTGTGTTGGATTTTCAAAAGATTGTGGACGAAAGCGTATGTTCCCTTGTTGTGGTGGTGTTATGCCGGTTAGTTCAAAGGTGTTTTGCGGAGAGAAATTTATGTCCGGTGCATTTTGGGTTTGTCGGGATCGTCGGTTTTTTGATTGTGGAGTGTTTTTCTTTGACATTGTGTGTTTTTTTATGTGAATTTGGATGAATTGTTTTTGAAATTGTGTGTTTGAAAGTGAATTTGATGTGGGTATTTATAGGATGAAAAGTGGTAAATATTTTGTAATTTTTTTTATGCAACAAACGGTTACATTTTTGAAAAAAGGTAAATTTGGTTTGGAATGTGTTGATTCAAAATCGGTTGGAAATCCGAACGATGTGCTTTCCACTTGACCGGCGATCGATTTCCAAAGAAACCCACATTGGGGCGATCGATATTGAATATCGATTGATCGATCGATCCCCATGATCGATATTATTCGATCCACTGTGATGAGCCTAATATATAGTGTTACATCCATACGACACACTATATTAAAAATTCTACATATAGCAACATTAAGGGCACGTTTGGTTGCCCACTTTACATTGGGTTTACATTTGATGTGACGTTTTTAATTTGTTTGGTTAAAAACTTGAGGTTTAAAAATGGGGTTCAAACCCACATTCAAGGGCATGGAGAAAACCGGACCACCGAGCCTCCTTTTGTCAGTGAGGTTTTGTTTTTTTTTTTTTTTTTGTTTTTTTTTTTTTTTCTTTTTTGTACTTTTGTTTTTTATATAGAGGTATTTGTTTCCCATATTCATTTAGGTCCACACAGATATGTAGTGGTGGGCCTTTTTTTTTTTTTTTTTTTTTTTTTTTTTTTTTTTTAATATTTAAACAAAATTTTATATAAATAAAATTATATAAATTATGTATTTTTTTCTCTTACATCAAATGAAATCCAAATCCTAATCTACAACTTTACACTCAAATCCAAATCCTAATCTAAACCCACCTATAAACCAAACGGGCCCTAAAAGGTAACGTTGGTATAAATCTTCATAACAAAAGAAAAATAGCTAAACGATGTATTAAAAAAGTTTAAATTAGAACATAAGATTTTTTTCAATTCTATTTAACGATTCTAATAATACAAATGCCACCAATAAACTAATAGCAAAAAACTACGTCGTCTTAAACAACTTTAACATGAATAAAGTCGTCTAGCACCAATCAAAAGTCACCATGCATATTGCCATATATAGTGATATGGTTTAAGCCATTAAATAATTACATACTTTTTCAAATTTACTCATATGGTATATGTACAAAATTTATTATTTTTATGGTACTTGGACTTTTCAATTCATGCTCATATGGTTACATTTTTACCGGCAACTGGTAAAACCGGCTAAATTTTTTAGATAGTGTGACTTGGCAATTTTGTTTTTGTTTTTAATTACTTACATGATAGGGTTTAAGGCATTAAATAGTTATGTACCTTCTCAAATTTACTCATATGATACGTGTACTGAATTTATTATTTTTATATATTTTTGTACATTTTCATCCGTTTTCATACGTTTTAATATGTTTTCATATTTTTCTTACGTTTTCACAATTTCACAATTTCGTACTTTTTCACGCATTTTCATACGTTTCATCCATTTTATACGTTTACTTGTGTTTTTATATGCAGTTGTATTTTTTTTTTTTTTATTTACATTTTCACATGTTTTCATACGTTTTCATAAGTGTTCTTACATTTTCGTATATTTTTGCACGTTTTCATAGGTTTTGGTACATTTTAGTACATTTTCATACCATTTTCTACGTTTTTGTACGTTTTCTACGTTTTATACATTTGTGTACGTTTTTATATGTTTATTTGTGTGTTTTACACATTTGTGTATGTTCTTTTACGCTCGTGTACGTTTTTATAAGTTCTTTTTGACATTTTTTTTATGTTTATGTATGTTTTTATACGCTTCTGTATGTTTTCACATGTTTTTATATGTCTCATATGTTTTATACTTTTTTGTACGGATGAAAACATATACAAATGTACATAAACGTAGAAAATGTACAAATATGTACAAAAACGTACAGAGGCATACAAAAACGTAAGAAAACGTACAAAAGATACGAAAATGGGTAAAGATGGATAACAACGGATAAAACGTACGAAAATGAAATAAAACATATGAAAATATACAGAAACATATGAAATATAGTATGCTTACCATATTAGCAGGTAAAACAAGTTTCCATGTATCATATTTGCCGGTTTATGAAAGTTCACGTACCATGAAAATAATAAATTTTGTACACGTACCATATGAGTAAATTTGAAAAAGTATTTAGCTATTTAACGGCTTAAACCTATAATTATATACTATATAGTGTTACATCCATACGACACACTATATTAAAAATACTACATATAGCAATATTAAAAGGTAACGTTGGCATAAATCTTCATAACAAAAGAAAAAGAGTAAACTTCAAAATACATCCCTGTGGTTTGCCAAATTTCGCACCATACATCCAAATTTTTTTTTTCTAACATATACATCCCTCCGTTAGTAAAAGTCAAACACAATACATCCACGAGGACGAACGGTGCAAATTTTGTGTTGTTAACTTAGACACGTGGCAGTTAAATAAGTTAAGTAAGGGTATTTCTGTCATTTTATTACCCTCTTCTTCTTCTTCTTCTACAAATCCAGATCCAGACACAAACACAAACACAAACACAAATCCACAAATCCAAATCCACAAACCCACAAACACAAATCCAAATCCACAAATCCAAAAACACAAACACAAATCCACTTCTTTGTTTCTTATCAAACACAAACACAAATCCTCCACAAAACGAAATCGTTTCATACTTCCTTTTGGTTATGAACGAAATCACTTTGATGTATCTCACCACCAAAACACGACCTCTCTTTGTTTCTTGATTTATTAAAGACCAAAGGTGGGCGAATCCCATTTCTCGTGGTCGTTTACACCTCGAAACCCAAAAGTTATCAAGAGTCTATGAATAATAACGAAATAAAAGAATCAAAAGTGAGATAATAATAATGAAATCGAGATTAAGAAACTGTTTGGTATCATTTTGGTTCGTCGTGTGGTTGCTAGTGTCGCGTTAGGATTAGTTTAGTGGTGATAGATCAAGCCTTGTGTGGTGACGGGTTCGGGTTTATGTTGGGTAGCGATTGGAGATGGATTTGAGATGTGGCTGTGGATTTGAGATTAGTAAGGATTGGAGTTGAAGAAGGATTTGGGTGCCAAGATTCTAGCCGAGAGCTAAGATTAGAGTTAGGTTGGGATTCGGAGTTGTTCCTGTTGTTGGCGACTTGTTGTTGTCATTGATTCTTGTTGTTGTCGATTTGTTGCTGTTGTTGTTATTCTACCCGTGGGATAGGATTAGAGTTAGGATAGAATTTGAGTTGCCGAGAAGCTGAAGTGGGATTAGAGTGCGATAGGTTTAGACTTGTTGGATAATGGCGGATTGTTGAGATTCTTGTAGTTGTTGTGTCGAGGTCAAAGAAATGTTGGCAGCCGAGACTAGGAATTAGAGTTAGGATGAATTTGGAGGATTTGGATTTGTGTTTGTGGGTTTGTGGATTTGGATTTGTGTTTGTGTCTGGATCTGGATTTGTAGAAGAAGAAGAAGAAGATGGTAATAAAATGACAGAAATACCCTTACTTAACTTATTTAACTGCCACGTGTCCAAATTAACGACACAAAATTTGCACCGTTCGTCCTCGTGGATGTATTGTGTTTGACTTTTACTAACGGAGGGATGTATATGTTAGAAAAAAAAAAATTGGATGTATGGTGCGAAATTTGGCAAACCACAGGGATGTATTTTGAAGTTTACTCAAAGAAAAATAGCTAAACGATGTATTAAAAAAGTTTAAATTAGAACATAAGATTTTTTTCAATTTTATTTGACGCTTCTAATAATACAAATGCCGCCACTAAACTAATAGCCAAAAACTACGTCGTCTTAAACAACTTTAACAAGAATAAAATCGTCTAGTACTAATTAAAAGTATTTGTGGGAGATTGTTTGTGGGTACTACTCTTCCTATATATAGTGTACATCTACATGACACGTAATAAAAAAAAATACTATATATAGCGATATTAAAAGGGAATTGATTTGCACACTCTTATAATTTATTGGCACACTCCCATTGAACGCATTAGACAGTTGTACAGTAAATATAACATGTTTTAACTAGTTGTATTGTGAGTGTGCCAATAACTTTTGAGAGTGTGTCAATCACTTCCTATATTAAAAGGTAACGCTGGCATAAATCTAGCTAAATATTAGTCAAAGGACTCAATGGTGTATGTGAAAATTATGATACGTAGCAAGACAACGAAAAGAATATTGTTATCTAAAATAATGATGTCAATATCAGTGTTCTAAAAGGCGCGTCAAGACGTGGCATCGGCTCCACAAAATGGATCAAGGCGTGAGGTTTAGGCGTCGTGTGAAAAGGCGTGGAATAAGGCGCGAAAAGGCGCGCCTTTTGGTAAGACGTGACGCCATTTTTAGAAGCATTTAGAGGATTTATGGATTTGAGCTTGAATTTCAAGTATTTAGGTTATTTCTTTCTTGGGTCTCGTAATTTCAAAACTTAATTCCTATTTGGGTCTCGTATTTAGGCCTGGCTATTTAGGATTTGGGCTTTAGTATTTGAAATTGCTCTTATAAAATGATATAAAATTATAAATACATAAATTTATAAATATTTAGTTGCCGCCTTAAGCACGCTTTAAGAAACGCCAAGGCTTCGCAAAAGCGCGTAAGGCTTGAGACATGGATGTGCCGCCACGCCACGCCTCACGCTATTTAGAACATTGGTCAATATATATCAGTTTGTGCATATGCAAGCATAGAGTAAAATAGTTCAAATTGTCTATTAAACGTTGGAAAAAAAAAAGAAAAAAAAAAAAAAAGACGCTGTATACAAAACAATATTGTCCTCGGAAGGGATCTACTAGAGTTGAGATCCATGAAGAAACTCATACATCCATAGAACCTATCAACCAATCATAGCCACCCATTTATATTTACCATTTTTTTTTTCAAAACAACATATCTTGCAAACGGTAAATCTTCAATCTACAAAAAAAATACCATCGCGACGTGAATTAAATGATCTTTCTATAGATATGCATTGTTATATACTTTCGACGAATTTTTTTTTTTTTTAATTTCCGCCCAGAAAAAATCATATATGATTCATCAAAATCATATATGATTCATAAAAAATCATATATAATTCGATTCTAACGAATCATATATGATTCGTAAAAATCATATATGATTTGTTAAAATCGAATCATATATGATTCTTACGAATCATATATGATTTTTCTGAGCGAAAAAAAAATAAATTCATCGAAAAAAAAGTTCGTCGAAAGTATATAACAATGCATGTCTATAGAAAGATAATTTAATTCTCGTCGCAATGGTATTTTTTTTGTCGCTTGACGATTTACGGTTTGCGAAATATTTAAGTTTTAAAAAAAGGGGTGGAAGTTTATTTTTTTATTTTGAAAAAAAAAAAATGAGTGGCTAATATTGTTTGATGGGTTCTATGGTAAAAGTTGGATCTATAAAGAACTTTTGGCGGATATACTATAGCCGCCATTTGGATGTGACATGTTGTCCACCACCCCGGCTCACCTCAATTTATAGCATAACACAATTTTTTTATTAGTTTATTTTCTGTATTTTTTGTCAGTTTTAAGCTTTTGACTTATTAAATTTTATATTTTTTATTCCGTACTTTTAGGTTTATAGTTTTTTAATATAAATAAATATAAAGTTAAAAAAAATAATAAAAAAACCGAAAAAAAATGTGTGGGGGAAGGAGGATGCAAAATGTATTTTAGGGGTGGGTATATGTTGTCCCAATCATGAAACTGAGACATGCAAAAAGTGAGAAATCTATATATGCTTATGGTTTTTTCTTTTAGCAACTAGTATTTTTAAATAAAATGCAAAATGAGTGATCTTATACTCTTGTAATCTTTTTCTTTCAAATCTTTTTACATGGTAAACAATTATGTGCTATTAACTTCTGCATGCAGCTGAATTTATGACAAGTGTCTAACTGTCTATTAACAATAGGAACCATATCAGTATCAACATGAAAAAGATTAAATGTAAAAAAGACTACAGTACTATAATATGGATATAGTCAGAGAAATGATATAAAGTTATGAATTGATTATAGTTAGAAAAAACTTTAATCTTTGACTAGTAATCAGAATATTCAAAAAAGTACTCCTTTGAGAGCTACCAAAAAACCGCCACCAATATATAAGCCAAGTTGGTATTTGTTTCTTCTTCAAAATATTCAAAAACCTTGAACCAAAACCTTAACTCATCAAATGGGGTTATGTGTTGGAAAACATGCAAATGTTGCTCATGTTTCTTCAACTCAGTTCGAGGGTATGTTTTCTTTTTTACTATAAATGAAAATTCATCATTTTTTTCTATGATTATGAGGGGACGTATGGATTAGCTTATTTTCTGGGCTTATGAGCTTATTTAATATTTGAAAAGCTCATACGCTCGTTTTTTTCGGCTTACGAGGTTATCAACAATGTTGAACTTATGGAAGTCATAAGCTCGAGTTGATAAGCCATGAAGCCGAAGGAATTGAGCTTATGAGCTTTTCGAATTTTAAATAAGCTCTTAAGCCCGAAAAATAAGCTAATCCAACATCCATAATGATTATGAATTGGGTTATAATATTCTTGAATTTTTGTTTTTGTAGAAGATATGAAAAACAGGATGAAAAGAAAGCATGAATCAAGGATTACTATTTTAAAAAAAGGTCCAAAAGCATCAGAAAATGATCATTTTCCAGTACCTAATAATCTTAAGGCGTTTACGTTGCATGATCTCAAGGCTGCCACAAGGAACTTCAGGTCGGATAGTATGATCGGTGAAGGTGGTTTTGGTAGGGTTTACAAAGGCTGGATTGATGAAACTACACTTGCTCCTGCGAGGCCAGGTACTGGACAAGTTGTCGCAGTTAAAGTACTGAAATCCGAAAGCCATCAAGGTCATAGAGAATGGCTTGTAAGTAACCTTTTTTCGCTGGTCAATGTTCCATAAAATCATACCAACTTTTCATTAATTAAGAAGATGTTGAAAACTTGAAACTAATTTGTAAGCCAACGTTGAAATAAGCTATTAAGTTTTGTCCCTTTAGCGTTATTTAAGTGTTAAGTTAGCGTGCGGGCCAAATAGTCAAAATCAGTGTTAAGAAAGTCCCTAGCATATATATCATCATTGAATGACTGATGTAACTGAGCTCCAATAATTGTAATATGCGCGCAGACGGAGGTTGATTACTTAGGCAAGCTTCGTCACAAAAACCTCGTTAAACTCATTGGGTATTGCGAGGATTGTGAAAATAGGCTACTGGTTTACGAGTTCATGCCGAAAGGAAGTTTGGAGAATCACCTCTTTAGAAGTGAGTTTATATCATTCTTCCATGGCTGAAGCCATGAACCATTTGGTTTAAGTGTTCGGGTTATTATTAAACATGATCACTTGGTTTTTGCAGAAGGTACAGAACCAATGGCTTGGGCCACAAGGATGCGCATTGCCATTGATGTAGCTCATGGATTATCTTTCTTGCATAGTAAAGAACCGAGTATCATTTACCGTGATTTGAAGGCTTCTAACATCTTGCTAGATGCGGTATGCCAAGATTATTTCAATCTGATTCTGATTATGTAACATTAACCGCAATTAAAATAATCCTAATTAGTTTCTAAAATTTGTAGGAACTTAACGCTAGGCTTTCGGATTTTGGGTTAGCAAGAAATGGTCCTGTAGGAGATAACACACATGTTTCAACAAGGGTTGTCGGAACAAGTGGTTATGCTGCTCCTGAATATGTAGCCACAGGTAATGTATGGTTTGACTTTTCAGGTCAAACCTATTACTTTTGAACTTCTAATTTGGCACATGTTTCCTTCCTTTTTTTTTAACATACATTAATGTTCACAGTTGAAAATTTGTTGTTTTGATATCAAAAAGTCAATAAAATATTTGAACACATGGTAATAAACCTCTGACTTTTCAAGGTCAAACTTTGACATATCTGGAACTTTAATATTGATGCAATTATGTTGATGCAGGACACTTGAGTATGAACAACGATGTGTATAGTTTTGGGGTGGTTCTATTGGAGTTATTATCAGGACGACGAGCAATTGCTGATGAGAGAGGTGTTGAAGAGACATTGGTGGAATGGGTGAAGCCGTTTTTACGTGACAATAGAGGAGTTTTCAGAATTATGGACACACAGTTAGGTGGTCGGTACTCAAAAAAAGGTGCACAAGCTGTGGCTACGCTAGCGTTAAAGTGTCTCCACAAAGATCCTAAGCAAAGGCCTACAATGACCGAAGTTGTTGTCTCCTTAGAAGAAATCATGAATCCACCGAGACATATTCAAGATATTTCAGCACCAGTAGTAAGCCATCACAAGACTTGAAAAAAGAAGCCGTGAATATAAAGACGTGGATTAGCTAGTAGCTCAAAAACAAAGACCCTTCGGGTTGAAATAAGTTGGGACTCAAATTTGTTATCTTCCGATTACAAAACAGTAATCGATTGATCATACAAGACTCGACACCTACGAGGTAGATCTTTAGTATTGGCTAAGGCAAAACCTTTTTTGTTTTGTGTACAAGGTTTTGATATGAAGTTTACCTTGTTTGAAATTGTACATAAGTATATTGTTTGAATATCTATCTCGAATATGTAATATAACAGATATTTTAGCTGAGGACTTGATAAGTTTTGTCTATATAAAGTACTAATGAGCAACTGAGCAAATCAAATATTCTATAGCTGAAGTTTGTTTGTCTATATAAATTGGCCTTTCTAACATAATATACGTTGATATATAATAGCAAGTTGCCCGATGAAAATAAATATTATTTATCAACATATCAAGTTGTAAACTTAATAATGCAAGTATTAAATAAGTGAAAACAATCACACTTCCATTGTTAGGAAATCCTGATATCCTAGTTTCAATAGTCTTGAAACTATGCTATATGATTCTAGAATAGGATGACGTATTTGAATGGTATTCACAATTATCTATAATCTATTCCTACATAATGACTAAGTGTGATCAAAGTTTGAAAAAATTTATAGTTAATCAATAATACTAAAGTGTTCTGATTTGACATTTCTCTTCTTTGAAATTTCTTTATATCTATTTATTTTCGCAATTTCAGTCTGCAAGTTTCTGAAAACATCGATAAACATATACGTACATATTTTTTTGAAAGGATAGAAAGTAAAGTAACCCCCAATACCGTCTTTCACGAGTTATGAGTCTCAATATTGTCTTTCACGATGTATGGGGGAGGTTGAGACGTACGTAAACAGCCTTACTCTTACCCTTACCCTTACCTAAGATAGAGATGCTGCTTCCGGTTTTACCAAATGTAGAAAAGGACATTCGGCCTTATAAGAGGTGAGGATAAACATATTAATTTGTGTGCATACTCGATTACTCATGGGTGGAGAAAGTAAGGGGCAGGGTGGAAACTCGTCTCTTTAAGAAAAAAACTTGTGTAATTTTGTAGCTATATTAACAAGATTTGTAATGTAGTATCGAAAAAGCATTAAAATTCGCTCCATCAGTCTTAACTTTTGGACTCCGCCCCAACACATGCATGACATGTATAATTCGACAATCTTGTTCAATCATCATAACAAGAACAACAACAACAACTAAAACTAAGGGTGGTAATTGAGTCGTGTTCGTGTTGACATATTCAAGTTTGCGGGTTGAAATAACCTATACCCAAACACGACTCATTTATTAATCGTGTCAAGAAGCTCAACCCTAACCCAGACCTGCATAACACGCGTAACCCGTTTAAGTAAACATGTCAAGCAGTGAATAAGGTTCGTGATTTGCTGATTTAACTAGTTTAAATACAAAAATGATATAAAGATCTAAAATATGATAGAAATAAAATACAAATAACTATACGACAATTTCAATAATATCTGAGTTATAAGCGTCAATTTCAATATATAATATCTAAGTTATAATCATAATTAACTTATATTAAGTACATAACAAACTATCTTTAATCCATATCCAACTTTAAAACCAAGTTATATATCTTATATATTTAAACGGGTTCACGTGTTGACCTGTTTAATACTTACTCAACCCATACACGACCCGTTTATTAAACAGGTTAGACGGGTTGACATGTTTTTGACCCAAACCTTGTTTAACTTCGTATCGAGTTCGTGTCGTGTCGAGAATTACCACCTTTACCACCACCACCAACAACAATAATAATAAAGTAATATATATTTCGGTTTTTTGTTAATTTATTGTAAATCCTTCCAATTTCTAATAATAATAATAATAATAATAATAATAATAATAATAATTTAATGTTATTTGGTTATGACAATACAACTTAATTGATCACAACTTGTTAACTTTGACTGAACCACACTCTAGAAATAATATTTTGATTACATATATCAAACAGGGTTAGAACTTAGAAGTATATGGCCGTATCAGGCCGTTCCTTGCGAAGATGACCTGATCTTTTCTTTAGTTTGAATTCCATTAAGAGATGAGTGAAATACATGTTTGAAGACCTTTGACCATTTAGACCCTTAACTATGCTTTAGTGACATAATCTATCCTAACTAACATTTAACAGTTATTTGATGAAAATAACTGTCATAACTAGGGGTGAGCACGGTACCGGTCCCGTACCGAATTAGTGGTACTGATTTTTTTTTCGAGCATAAATTAGTGGTACCGGTACCGTACCGAACGGGATTCGGATACCGGTACCGAAAAATCGGGTTTTCCTTTTTTTTTTTTCGGGAATTCCCGATTTGATACCGGTCCTGTATCGAATTAGTGGTCCCATTTATTTTTTACCTTATTTCGTAGTCCCGGTACAATACCGTATATCAGGATCGGTACCATTTCGGTTCCGGGCTTTGTAGTTTTGAGTATCTTGTGACATAACAAAAACTCTCTAAAAAAACACCATAACTTGTGAGATAATTCCCTCCATTGGATTGGTGACATCACTACCGAAATCGACTAACCTTAATGCTATGGGCATATGGCTTCATCATCCAATGATAATCATCAGTCGATTCTATCATAAAGTTATTGTTATAATATGATTACATAAAATTGATCCTTTATATGTTTAATTAATCTAACAATACAAACCCATCCTCTTGGTCCTCTTGGTCTGTTTGAAAATAAAATGAAAATCATATCTCATCCGGTGTATAAAGTATAAACATTGTTTGCCTCCACTCGTAACTCTCTTGCCTTTTAACCTGCGCACTCTGTTTTTAAGTTTTAAAAGAAAGAAAAATGAGAAAATAGAAAGAAAAAAGAAATGAAAAAAGAAAAACATCAAATTTTTCGGTGTAATGTTAATTTTTGAAAAAAAAACATCAATTTTTATTTAAACACATTTTAAATACATCCGGTCCATCGAAATGTGTTTGGTCCATCGATTTTAACTCTATTACGGTTAAAAACTTTTTGTGCACCCCGACATATTTAGTCCTGGTTCCGTCCCTGATCTTATTATTCATGTCAAATCTTTTAAAAGAGACATATTAATCTTTACATAATTTACTAGTCATTCAGACACGTGCGTTGCACACGGGCTCTATCTAATTGGTTATAGTGTAATGTGTGGTATTTATTTTCGTCATTAGGTTTGTAAGTTGTGATGGTATCACAACTTTTGTAAGCATCGCATGAGTTTGTGAATGAGTTTAATTAGTTGTTTGGTGACTTTTATATTTAGACCGAGTCATTTATACCCGTGCGATGCACACGGGCTTAATCTAACTGTTCGTTAGTGTATTGTTCAACACTAATTTTCGTCATTACATGGGTTGTATATAAGTGTTCATAGCGTAATCTTTGGCTTATTTTCGTCGTTATATATCTAAGTTATGATGTTATCACACCTTTTCTAAGCATGACACACATTTAAACAGTTTATTGACATTAATAAAGTATATGTGAAGAGATTTTTTTCAAGATGCTACATTTAAAAGAGTCTCTTCACATGTAATTTTTTAATATGTATAAGTTACATGCTAAATGTCAAAGGGAGGTTAAACGCATACGGTTCTTTCATAATAAATGTAACCCTTATATAAAATCATAACAAAGTGATATTCTCTATATTTTGAGATTTAACTTGTGACAATGAATTATCCTTTTAGTTTATATATCAAATACGGTAACTCCAAATTACTATGCTTAGTTACTCGAACTTTATTTTATCCACAAAAACCATTTAAGTTTCAATATTTTTTTTATTGTTGTGAAAATCGGTCTAATATTGTTAATATATTTAATTTGTAGCATATTGCATATATAAATATATTTGAAGACATCAATCTCAACATATAATTTTTCTATTCTTAATAACTAATATAACAATTTCATTTTGCCAAATTTGTTCATCATTCTACAAATGAAACTAAAATCATATTAAGATAATCAAATAATCTCCATAGTGATATTAACACACCACAAGACAAAAAACTACATTAAGAGCAAAAATATTAAAATGCACCAACAAAGTGTAGTAATAATTATTGATTAAAAATTGAATGCTCGTCACATTATTTTCAAGAAACTTACTTGTTAACGAATCAATAGTATTAGCTCGTTTATCGGTATTACATGAAGTAAAATATTGTATATTTAATTTGTATTGTACAATTAATATGAATGCTAAGTATTCGTTCCACTGATGGCCGTGGCGTTGTTCTTGTTTTTGTTGTTGTTCTTGTCTTTTTCGTTGTTGTTCGTTGGCCTTTTGCATGTTTTGTTCTTGATACAATTTTGTGACTTCTCGATCTTTCTTTAATGATTCTTGATGTGCTATAAAAAATAATTAGATATAGTTGATCATTAGTAATTTAAATACAATTAATCAATATATTGCATTTTCGATCAAAGTAAAAATGTCCGTGCATGTTTCAGTTAATTGATAAGACAACAATGTGTAGGATCTCTTAAACCATTAGAGAAGAAGATGTTACTACCAAACCTCCTAAGCGCCATTTTTATGTCCTACATTGTTACACACACAAAACACACGTAAAATTTACATGAAACAATATAAATCAATATGCTAAATAAGTAAGACGACATGATGCTTACTTTACCACCATAATAAGTTGTAACCCAATATGCACGCGGTGTGGAGGAAGTTGTTGTTTGTTGTGTGTGATTTTTGACACATTATATAGTTGATAAAATATTTGTAACTCATGAACGGGAAGGTAAAAAGACTAACCACTAATTGGTGTGTTTAATTTATGCATTCATGACACCAAACACTTCATCTCCTATGTACTTATGCTTATGCATGACTATTAAATCAATGTACTAACACATTAAGCATCCACATTTCACTTTCAATCCATGAGCCATTTATTATGACCACTTACATTTATAAGGCTATTTAAGCTTTTAGTATATAAGATACGAGGCTTGCAGAACCCGTGCTACGCACGGGCTTTTAATCTAATTGTTAATCGCGCGTATTGTTTTTGTGAATTGTCGAGTGCATTTGTATTTTTAGTTTAGTATGTTCTATGAAACTTTTTTAGTTTGTTATTTAAAAATATAAAAAAGGTTGATATTGTTTTAGTTTTTTGGTCTTTATATTTTTTAAATGGGGCTGTCGTTATTAAATTGTTATACGCTTGATGTAATTTTCTTTGATTGTTTTGGCCTATTACGTAACCCAACAATAATTTAGCATTATGTGGTTTTTGCATGATAATACGAAGCACACTGGCTTTTTCTTATTTGTTATAGTGTAATTTGCGTTATCATGTATATATAATAATGTCACATAAACTGTATAAAATCGTTACAAACCTTTTTGGCTTCATCTCATTTTACTGTACAACTAATTTCATTTATAAGTAAAATTAAAGTCTAACTAATATTAATTAATTTTATCAGTAAACTCAATTCTAAATAGCTAACTAAATAAATATTAATTAACACACTATTAATAATTCCTAAAATCTTTGGACACCAGTATTATGTCTTAAACTTTATTTTTTTAATTTATTATTATAATTTACAAATGGGTTCGAGCAAAAATTATGTACTTTATCATTTAACCATTTAAATGTTACTTACAAATATTTACATACTAAATGTGATTTTGGCCGGTTTATATAGGCATGAATTAGGTTAAATCATTAATTATTCTTGCAACCTTTCGCAACCCTTGCACTTCATCTAACCGACTTTTAATTCTATAATAAATGCTATGTGATCAATTCGGGCAACCCTTGCACTTCATCTCCTTTCATGATTGTATAGTTATTATGAGGCTGCATTGAATTCCGAGCATTAGCAATTTGTACTATATGCAATCTTGACGTCTCCACATTAAATTTTAGGACTCAATCTTATATGTTTGTAGATTCATGTTTCTTTTCCTTTCCTGTAATAAATGGGAAGAAGATTTGTTTAAAAAAGTTGTTTTCATTTTTCTCTCAACTTCTTTTTTTTTTCCTTTGAAAAATTAAAGGAAAAAAAAATCATTTTTCTTTCCTTTTCCCTCAAACTTCAACTTAAGAATAAAAGCAAAACTATTGCATACTTGATAAAATACCAATGGTTAAAAAAAAAAAAACCCTTTATGCTAGCAACATGTGAGATTCCGAGTAAATTACTTCGAGTTCTAGTAAAATATTAGCTGCATATAAATTCTATCTTTTATACAAACTTCAAACGTGACAGACGTAATATTCTATTAAATAGTACATGCATCTAAAACACGATGAAAAGTGTGTGCTTCATGTTAAAATCTAAAATTCTTATAAAAATAAATTTATTTTAAATTATCAATAATGCTCAAAAAGTATACACGTTCATACCATCTGCTTCAAGTATGCCTACCTTTTTCACTTTTGACACATTTTCTCATTTTTCACGTGAATAGTGCATAAAGTACAATAATTTGAAAGTAATTTAAAAAAAAAAAAATCCCTTTCGAACTTTTTGTGTTATAGTATAGAAATTGAAAATTAAGGACGTTCTTACAACTTCGAAAGTGTAAGTGTAGTACATGTGTGGCATGTGATTGCGTCTATATTTTTATTGATTACCCAGTTAAAGATGATAATTCTCTTTAAATTCAAATATTTATACCTCAGATTCAATTGTGCGAATCAGATTAGACCAACAACACCTTTACACTTTTGAAGTTGTTTTTGCAATTTAGTGATTTAGTGACGAGGTTTGTTTGGGCCGTTAGTGAACTAGTCCATTGGCTTGACGGGCCACTCCAATATTTTTTACTAAATCCATCATAACTCATTTTCAGGCCACCACAGTTTCATTTCCGGCAACCAGAAAAACTAAATGGTACGTAAGATATTTGCTTTTGTAAATTGCTTATATGATTATATTTAGTGAAATAAGCTGATTTCAGTAAGCAGTTTATAAAGGGTGTTTTGGTTTTTGGTTATTTGAAGCAAATAAGCAGTTTTGATTGTTTTCTTAGAATTAAGCAGTTTATAAAAAGGATTAAAGGGTGTTTGGGTTTTGCAAGTACTTGTCTGATTGTTTTTTAAGCAAATAAGCTGTTTTGAGAGAAATAAGCAAATCCCAGACACCCCCATTGTTGCTTATTCCAAACTGCTTATTCTATAAATTAATGAACAGATAAACAGGTCTAATAAGCAAATCCCAAACACCCCTTGTCGGCGAATGATGAAACAAGAATATGGGTTACTTTTGAATTGTAAATAAGCAGTTGAGTTAAGCAATCCCAAACACCTCATAGTTGGTCATTCCTAACTATTTACACTGAAAAATATGCAGCTCAGCAAAAGCGTGACTAAGAGATGCTAAGGAAGCTTTTTAGTACAAATCGCGGCTTCTGCACATCAATTCAATCACCAAAGCCATGGTTGTTTGTCGGTTTGGGTAATCCCGGGGATAAGTTTAAAGGAACAAGACACAATGTATGTTCCTAAGTTAACCTGTCACAAGTCGCAACTGAGACGTATATGCTTTATATCTCACCCATTTAATTGAATTTTTATGAAATCAGGTCGGGTTTAACATGATTGATACTTTTGCGGAGTCGGAAGGGATTGCTATGGATACAGTGTTTTGTAAAGCCATTTTCGGAAAAGGCTTGTCAGCTTCTCTCACTTTCTAGAATATTTTACATTCGCAAGCTATTATATTGTACCGGTTTAATATTTGGATTGGCATAACAGGTATTGTCGATGGTGTTCCTGTTTTACTAGCAAAGCCTCAGACATATATGAATTTGAGTGGTGAATCAGTGAGTTCATGTATTAAGCTTATCTATATAACATGGCAAGGTTACTGGTTTTGCTTTGGTACCTGAAAGGCGTTGGTTTTTTTAACTGCAGAGTGGTCCACTTGCTGCCTATTACAAACTCCCTCTAAATCGAGTGGTGGTGGTATGATCTCTTATATTACATGTACATAATTCGTCTTAAAAATGTTGACATTTGTATATTTCGGGCAGACGTGGCAAAATGGTTGGGTCAGGGTGGCCGGTGAAAGAGCCAATTTGGGTGTTAGTGTGTCAAATATGATTCGACCTATTTCCTTTACTTTCGGGTGCTGTCCTAATTCTTTTGCTTTTTGTGGCTGTAGTTCCATGATGATATGGATCTACCAAGTGGGGTTCTTCGGCTTCAGCCAAGGGGAGGCCATGGGAGCCATAATGGGTATGCATAATATGAACTCTTGAATGCAAATATTATGATTAATCTTTTTGCTTTCCACAATTAGCAGACACACCTTAAAATTTGTTGCAAATCAATATGAAAAGTGTTAAAAGCAAAAAAGAGATTTTTGCTCGTAATTAAGGATTGGTGTCTACTGTTGTTAGGATGAAGAGCGTGATCTATCATTTCCGTGGAAATCGGGAATTTGCAAGGTTAAGAATCGGTAATGTTATTATATTTATTTTATAAAACTTCTACTTTGTTTATTTAGCAGAAACTTCTACTTTGTTAGATGCATAGTTTATTAGTTTTTGACCGCTATTTTACTTGCTCTGTGTAGGCATAGGAAAGCCTCCTGGTCAAATGGATCCGAAAGCCTTTTTGCTTCAGAAGTTTAATGCAACAGCTCAAGAACGAGTAAGATTTTATTTTTAGAACAATGGTATTAACAGTTGTCATCTTCTCATCTACATATATTTTACTGAAGAATCTAACGTGTTGACTTGTGAAGATTGATGTTGGTTTGAAAGAGGGAGTTGCTGCATTAAAAGTACTCTTGACAAAGGGTGTGGAAGAGAGCGCGCGGGTTTTCAACAATGAGCAGAAATACAAACACATAAAGGTGCCAGATGATGCCGATATGAGGTTAAGAAGACTAGATTAGTCATTGTGATCTTCAGCCACCTTACAGTAACATAATTCTCGAGTCGAGTTGGTGTGTTGACTGCCTCAGTATGTTGCCCGTTACAAATTGATATGCCTACTTTGAGGTAGTTCTGAACTTTGGGGTTGAGTGCTGGAATGTATTTGTTGTTTATTAAATATCCCATCGTATGTAAACTATTGTCTGTAGTGGGAAACTGCTAATTTAAGTAATTAATTTATGAGGAATAAATTCAAGGAAATTATATGACAAGTGTAGATATTAAGGGCAAAAAACCAATTAGTACAAGTTTCTAACTTTGTGTAACTTTAGTACGCTGATTCAATATTTGTGCGTCTCTTTGTATAACTTCATGTTCAAGATAAAGAAATTGGTAGCAGCGTGTGTTACTGAACGAAAGTGATTCTTTGAAAACACTGTAGCGGTCATTTGTGTGTTCTAGAAATGAGGAATGTGTTACCGGCCTCTGTTAAGAAAGGGCCATGGACACGTGAAGAAGATGAATTGTTGTCGAGTTACATCACTAGAGAAGGAGAGGGGCAGTGGCAGGCCCTACCCAAGAAGGCGGGACTTTTCCGTTGTGGGAAGAGCTGCAGACTCCGTTGGATGAACTACCTTCGTCCTTCTGTCAAGCGAGGCCACATCTCCGCCGATGAAGAAGACCTCATCATCCGGCTCCACCGCCTCCTTGGTAATAGGTAATGTAATCCTTATTCTTCAAAGGGTGTTTGGGATTGCCTTTAATTATAATATCTGATTATTGTGTTTTGTAACAGCAAGTAATTACAGTACTAATTAGTATTTAAGTAATCTGAATATTCAAGATGCAATCTCGAACACCCTCTTAGATCAATATCTTTTTCTAAATTAGTCTCGAGTGTCATCCAACATTGAAATATGTTCACGCTTTAACCATTATTAGGTGGTCATTAATAGCGGGAAGGATTCCTGGGCGTACAGATAACGAGATTAAGAACTACTGGAATACTCACCTTAGCAAGAAGTTAAGAAGCCAAGGGATTGATCCAAAGACTCACAAACCATTATCATCACCATCACCATCACCATCTTCTCTAAACCCAAATCACAATTTAAATCATTCATCTTCTTCACCGGATCAAACCAAAACAATTTCAACAAATTCCCAAGAAAACATCTCAAACCTCAACTCCATCAACCCGCACAGTGGTCCTCGATCTGATGATAATCTTAGCGACTCCCCTGATGATGGGTTCTCTTCGTTCTTGGATTCACTGATCAACGACGAAATGTGCAGCTAACGCACCCCAACTGCTCTATAGAAGTATGTGTGATCCTATTTAGTAATATCTAGCCAAAAATCTACAGTTATCGAAACTTGTAATTCCATGATTATCGTCTTAGTAAGTGACTTGTCTTATTTTTCTTGACATACATTTTATTAACCTTTAGTGTATTAAGAACAATTCAGATAATGGCGACATGATTACACCAATGTAAAATTAACAAGATTTAAACCATCCTTGCAATATTTAGTCTTATAGAACAACACATCATTCAATACATGCTCACTATTATTCACCAACATTTCCTTATGATCATCCAGCAAATGTACTTAATAAGATGACCTCGGCTCAATCTATCAAATTTATTATCAAGCGGTTCGTCAGTAGTATATAAAGAATCCTCCAAGGCGGTTCGTCAGTAGTATATAAAGAATCCTCCAAGGCACACGACGCGTACATACCGTCATTAACATGAGTCTACATTTTCCCTTTTACATCGAATTTGCATATGAAAAATGTATCAAGCCAAAGCTAATTGGTCAGGCAAGTAACAGAACATAGTCGATGGGTTCTGCTTGGCGAAATGAGGGAGCGTTTTATTCGCTTAATAATGCTGTGACATTTTCTATACCGATTCCATCATGACTAAATCCGAAAGACTATTAAGAGATTTGACTAAATCCGAAAGACTATTGTGGTTAGGTGTTTAGTTTAATGTTTATACATACAGCATAAAATAATCAAAATGTAATTGAATAGCATAATCAACTCCGTGATGTGTTATATAGTAGAGGGTGTGGATGCAATTTTTAAAAACTAATTATTTTATCATTAAATATAAATAAAATCTACTAATTTTTTAGAAATAACATTCATAAAAAGTTGTATGCATTACACAATTCAAAATTTTCTTAAATAGTTCGAAACATCATTATGAGCAATATTTTATTTTATTTTTATTTATTTGTTTTCTAAAGAAATGATGTTGAGGCTACCGAGTATACTTCAAACCACTATTAAATGAGAAAAGATTGGCGATGATCGCCGCGTTGCTCGCGTGCCTGTTTATTTTCTCCATGTATTTTGTTTTGTTTAATGGCGTTGATTATTGCACGGTACTTTTTTCAAGTAGAAAGTTGGTCCAACGGTTGTAATTGCTTTTTACACTTTACAATTTAGCTTAAGGAGCAACGGGTCAAACATGTTAAAACTCGCCCAAAGTCTATTCTTTGCATACAGGTTAAGAAATGGAAGAATGACCGGTACGTGCCAATGAAGCACATTCCAACAAACTTGCAACGAAAGTAACATTCGGTCCTACCTTGGCCAGTACGCCGCGTGCATGTCATTTTAATGAGAACTGCAGCCGGTATTTACTCGTTCAACACAGCCATCTGTTCGAGCAAATTGCAACTTAAATTAGCATCTAATTTATGAAACAAAAATCTACACACGTTTATGTATATATATAAATTCATATCCTAATGTACCTACGTCTGATTGACGTCTTCGGTTGTTACTTGTACTTTGGTTGTTAATGCGAACTACACGCGCAGTGTTTGCATGGGAGGTGCAACGACCTTGTTGCAGGTTCTTAATAATACCTGTTAAAAGAAAAGCAACAACAACGTATAAGCAACAGTTAAAAAATATAAAGTATGAACATTTGGTCAATATGAATCTAATAACAGATATATGAATGTTTCTTTCTTAAATTATATTCATTCATTCTGTGCACCTGTTATCATCAGATTTCACGCGCCTTCCTGCAACAATTTTTAACCAAACAAATGAGGCCTTTCCATGTATATTCTGCTAATGGGTGAGCAACAACAGGAATTTGACCGGGGATCTTAGATTTGGCAAGCAAAATCGAAATAGGCTCCAACTGTAAACCCACATTCAATTCGCCCGCTCATCATGTAAGGTTTCCAACGCTTGCAGTGAGAGGCCTGAAAAGAAGCACCCTTAAGGAATCCCTTTGTAGTTTAAATTTGTTGTTGGGATCAAATAGCAAGGCTTCCTGAAATGTTGTAAGAGTAGATTTACGTTCTTTTTTCTACGCATGCGATTCTTGAATGCCTGAAACGACTACATAAATGGTAAAATAAGAATCCAGTCAAGAAGACAGAAAGGTCTTATAATGCAGATGCAGTTGACATTAAGGAAAAATAACACACGGTATTAGCATCTCGTCATAGAACCGAAGGATTACAATATTACTAAACGCCTAACAGAAACCTAAGTGAAGGTTTGTTAAAACAAAACGATACTCATTTACCGGGTCTTTTGACCTTTTACCAAAAAAAAATAAATAAAAAAAAATATATAAAAAAACTCCAAACTTAATAACATTTCTAAACTGACGTGTGATTTACACCAAGTAAAAACGGAAAAAGGAAAGGTCACATTACAGCGTGGACAACCATATGAGAAGGACGAATGGGGTTAAATAAATTTATATGACTGACCTTGTTGGCCACCTGATGCTGTCGCTGTCGATTCACCATCCACTGTTCCTGAACTTGATGTCACATGAGTTGCACCTAAAACGACAATATCGTAAGGTTTATAATGAGGGGGTCACAAAGACAAATCAGAAACCTGTCTAGCAAAATACTTGTAGTAAAATAACATAAGTAAAACGGAAAAGGTAATTGCATATGGTTAACCTGTACGCGCAGCTACTGTTGTGTGCGTAGGTGCGCCAGCTGTTCCTGCAACAGGTGTTGCCGTTGCTCTACTTCTCTCAGCGGCGTGTCTTGTTGGAAGGATCATCTGCGAACCGCCATTGCCTAAAACTACGACGACATAAATGATCAGATAGCGTCTTGGGGTATGAATGATGCATTACAGTAAAAGTATGTTAAAACAAATTGATATTCCCAGCAAGCATAACATTTTGGACGTGACATATTTGCACATTATGTGAAACCGCAATAAGGGAAATTCACATTACAACATAAACAGGCAAATGAGATAGACGCGTTGGGTTAGCTAATTGTATATGGGTGACCTTGGTGGCCATCTGACGCTGTTGTTCTGTCAAATAGCTTACAAACACACATCTGTATGCATAAGCATAAGCGAAAAAAATTAGCAAACCCAATCAGCTATTTATTGTTAACATAAACACATGTTATAGGTTATGAAGATTAACCTTATGTATAGAAGTTTTTCTATTTCTTTGGCATACTTCAAAAACCCCAAGTTGACTAACATGCTGCACACAAAGACAACAACAACCTATGATTACTGTAGTTGTGAATAATAGGAAATCAACCCCCGGCTACACATAGTCAACGAAAATGATGATTATAATTATGTAGCTCATACATAAGCCAAAAATCCTTTAAAGCAATTTCTTACCTTTCAGTCAACCAAATATCAGCGTTTAACCACGAAAGGTTTTCCTCAATACTCTTGATATCCCACTTGACCTGTAACACAATTTTATTATAAAATTAACACGAACCAATAAATTATATCAAAGTAATAATAGTCAAGAATTGATCTTTTTTTCAAAAATTATCAAAAACTCACAAATAATATTTAAAGCACATTAAAATCAGAATCCATAAGCGTAATCTGAAATTCCTTGTGGAATTAAGTCTTACCCATTTATGCTTTGTTATCGTTTGTCGACGAATATGTTAGAATGACTTACATGGAATTTCAGATCTTAATTCTTGTCGTCCATTTTAAGTTTGATACAATATAAAAATAAGATCAAATTTATGGTTCATTACATCAGCATATGCCGTACATCAGCATATAACTACCCATTTTGACTCATTCAATCACGTCAAAAGACATGACCCATTTAAATCTGAACCTATTTTGACCCATTATTAAACTCAGCCAACCATCCCAGGCCACGTTTGCTCAACTCAACTTTTAGATTACGAAGTACATGACAATTAAGTATTTTCAACTAAAACGATACAGTCTTATGCGTACAATTTAATATTAATAGTACCTGCATCCATGGGGGTTCTTGCCCGATATCTCTCGTGTCCCCTTTCCGGTCTCCCATTAATTGGGTGATCAGTTGTTGTATATGCATCAACAGCAGCAACATGTCTAACCGAGGCCGAGCTACATGACCTAGCGGGAAGCGCTAACATATAAACATTAATATAGAAAAGGGTGTAAGTATACATGTGAATGACAGAACAAAAATAATTGGACGTAGATGAATCCGTAACTTTTAGAATAAGTACCTGTCCCATCCGTAGCTCTGGCATGCTATTCTGACCCGGATATGTTGTTCCAATCACGTGCCTTGGTGCAGGGGTTCCCACGCTGAAGCTTATTCACCTGATTATATAGACAACAATACATCAGGTTAGATTACATAATATGTCACTACACTCATCCATAAATCTAACGAATGCGATATAATCAAAATGTGTCCATTAAAGACCACTGTATGCCTTATTGAGGTTATTAAGAGCTAGTGAGTATGCAAGTGAATCACTGTGGTTTCATGTCAGCCATTATCAACTACCGGAAGATGTAAGTATGTTTGATCATGTTTTGTATAAAAATAATTAGGTGGCTTTATGGCCCAAAAAAAACAACGAATGGTTTTAGCTTTTCAATTACCTTGACGCATCTCACTTCAGTAACTTCTGGGACCATGCAGTTTGCCTCTGGGCTGAAACATGCCATAATGACATTACCTGTGCCATCTGCCAAAGTTGTCTTCAAGCAATAACTGTTTGTCATATGTTCGGGCATGTATATTAGTTTCAGATACAAAGGGTTGCGTACATAGTAACGCAGATACAATACTAAAATGTGTTAATGTTACCTGTAGTTTGGTGTTGGCTTAGCATCCATTTGCTGGCAGTGACGGTGGGGATAGGCCTATTCTATTTTCATGTGACATGTGTGGTACTTATTGAACTACCATCCTTTTGCTTCATCAATGTAGACAATCACCGCTTCAGTAGCAAAGATGTCGTCCTAATGTTGCGGTGTACAAATGGTCAGTGCAATTTCTTTTTTGGATGTTATGGTATAAGTGTGTGTCTTACCATGTGGGTGCTGCGGATTCAGAGACATCAATGCACCCAATGATATTGGACCTTGGGGAATTTCTGGTTCTTCATGTCGTGTTTCAATAGAAGGGAGCATGAGTGGTTGTGATGGGCCTATCAATTCTGTGTACCTGTTCATGTAATGTGTCGAAGAGCAAAATAGTTTAGGCTGGTTTGGATGTTGCATATTTAGCCGTTTGTTAAAACACTTACAGGTGCCAAATGTGTTCCGTTTCTTCCACTTCAGGATTTAGATATTAGCGTGTCGCTGGAGTGGCAGACAGTTGTAGGCCTCCTGCATTTGTTTGATTTTTTAAATAAACGTTCGATATATGTGTTGTTTATAAAGTCAATTTGTTTTGGAGTGTACCTGAAAGCATTTGCCCTAACATGAACTAACAACAATAATGAGGCTGTTCCATAGTGGTTGAGCTGCCCATCTTAAATCTCGTCGCCATCTCATTCCACATGGTGAATGTCAGGGTGTTACCACCGCACGTGATAATTGTGTAATCAGTTAATCAATAGTAATGTAAGAGCATATGGTAAACATTAAAAAAAAACGTACTTTAGGTTCTGCATGCTTATGCTCCTTTGTGCTATACGGTTTGTTATAGAATCTCCGAATTCTCTTGATGTTCCTATGTTACGAACCACTCCTATATAATCTGCAACTTAATTTTTTGTTTGTTAGTGCATGATAATCGTTGCATCGGTTTAATCTTCCAGGTTTCCAGGATCATAAATAACCAAACAACCATCATGTATGAACCATCATCAAGTATAAAATAAGAACAAGAGAATTGGGTTTGAACCCTTTATATTAACTGATATATATATGAACGAATGGGTTGATGTTTACAAATGAATCCTAACCTATTTATACAAGATGAAACGCTGCCTCTAAAAGACATGTCGATTCATCATAACCGTTGCAACCCTAACTAAACGTTGCATACTAAATAACTACCTATAACTAACTGTCATGACTTATGGGCCTGTTTGGACTTAACAAATTTCGACCCATAGACAGACTTACAATACGACCCAAACACTACTTATAAACATTCGAATTACATACATACTAAAGTCTTAACATAAACATTAAATATTTGATCTAAATTCATTAGAAGGCTAACAATTTCCCCCCTAATGATTTAGCATCAAATTCTTCTTGAGTGATCCTTCTGGTCTTTTCAAACAAATGACATCAAAGTCATTGTATGCCTTGACTGCTGTCATGTTCTTCATCTTTATCTTTTCCTTCGAGTTTGACACCAAAATGGTCTTGTCTTGTGTGTGTTGCTCCATCGTACATCCTCTTGTTTTGTAGGTCCGTGGCCAAGCACGTCTTGCTTGCTTATCCTATCTCCATTGGTTTCTCAAACCATGGTGCTCGAGTAGTCTCATGATAGATCACAACTAAGTCCACAAACTTCTTGTAACAATCCTTCATTGCTAAACCATCTTTGCAGTCCAAACCTTGAAGTTTTGCAATCATTCCACACTTGTCACTCAAAAACAATTCAACGTGTACCCTTTTCTCTTTTCCTTCTTTGTTTGAATCTGGTCTTCATGTCCCTCTTCTTCTTTTTGTGTCGATTTGAAACCAATTCGTGCACTAGACAACTTTGTTTGTCTCGGCTTTTACTTCCAAAGAACTCGCAAATTCTCGGTAAACAACAAGTTGTTGTCCTTGTTGTTTCTGGTTACCAAATCCTTGTGAACTCTCAAGTCCTACAACATATGGCCAAGTATTCTTGTAACTTCAACCATGGCGAAAAACCAGACTTCAATTGTAATCCTTTTGAATCTTGAGTGATGATCAAAATCATGAATTGTTGTGTTGCTTGATTCCTCGAAGCTCTGATGCCAATTGATAATCGTTGCATCGGTTTAATCTTCCAGGTTTCCAGGATCATAAATAACCAAACAACCATCATGTATGAACCATCATCAAGTATAAAATAAGAACAAGAGAATTGGGTTTGAACCCTTTATATTAACTGATATATATATGAACGAATGGGTTGATGTTTACAAATGAATCCTAACCTATTTATACAAGATGAAACGCTGCCTCTAAAAGACATGTCAATTCATCATAACCGTTGCAACCCTAACTAAACGTTGCATACTAAATAACTACCTATAACTAACTGTCATGACTTATGGGCCTGTTTGGACTTAACAGATTTCGACCCATAGACAGACTTACAATACGACCCAAACACTACTTATAAACATTCGAATTACATACATACTAAAGTCTTAACATAAACATTAAATATTTGATCTAAATTCATTAGAAGGCTAACAGTGCAAAATCTATATTCAAAATCCCATGGGATGGTTATTATACCTGTAAGGATAGAGCCCCTTGAATCTGCATGATAGCTAATTTCATTATAAGCCGCGTAGAGTCTGTTGCATAATGTAGCTGAAATAGGTGAATGGTTCCTTCAAGTGCTGTTAAAACAGGTGGCAGTGCATACGGGTCTGTGAAGCCTTGTTCTGACATGACTTTGTTGCATTCAGTGATCATCGAGTGGGCTTCATTACTGAAACATGTCAATGTCAAAGCTCCGGTGTTGTCAGATATCAGTATCCAGAAACTGTAGCTGTAAAAGCGAAAAAAAAAATTACATGAGTTGAAGGCTAAAAAAAGAAATGGGTCACTAAAAGGAAGCATAGATACATATATAGAATTTTTTTACATTGACTTTTCTAAACCCTGATCCAGACTAAAAAGTAAAAGCCGCGATCCTTAAAACTGTTGTTTTCGTGATATCATTAGTCCTAGTGCAGGTGTGATTGGTCCTAAACAGTCAACTAAATTGACCAGGTGATGGTCAACCAAGTCAAACGTATAAAACCAATTAACCAAGGAGTACCGTGTATTCCCGGGTCGTTATGTCCCAGCGAGGTTTGCAATTGTATTTGAAAACGTTTTAAGTGATCGGGTGATTTAACAGGATGATCAGGATTTTGATTATTATGATTACACTACGAGATTATGATTGAGAATAGCTTAGAAACACTATATTAACTGATGATCAGATAACCTAAAAATGTGAGTTAAACCTAAAAACGCGCGTTTGAATTTAAATTAAACGCGAACGCGCAAAATAAAAAGTGAAACGTAAGCAAATAAAGTCCTACGAGTATGAAAATTATATTTTTATAATCCTAATGTTATAAGAAATTTTTTGGAAAATTAAACTTATTTTTACAACTATTTAATTAATTACTATTAATTAATTACTAATTGTTAATTACTTTTTAATTAACTAAGTTATACTAATTTATAATTAATTATGAAATTTAATTAAAAAAGTGAAAATAAAATTTAGAAAAATCTAAAATAATATAAAACTAATCTTAAAACAGAATATGTATTTTTCCTACTTTTTAATTATTTATAATTAATTAAAACTAATTATTTAATGAATTTAGACTAAATTAAATTATAAAAACTACTAAATGACAAAAGAAAAATCTGAAAAAATTACTAAAATTATTTTAACCTACAAGGAACCTGAGAAAAATATAAAAATGAGAATTGCTTATAAATAAGCAGAAAAATAAGCCAAAAGGCTTAAATAGAAGCTATCACTTTATTTATTTTTGCTTTTTCTTGATTTTTCTTTGACACAACTATTTATATACTGGAATGATGAGCTTTTTGTGAAGGAACTTTGGCTTAAGCTAAAAAATAAGCTCTGTGCTTATTAATAAGCCAAACAGTTGAGTGTTAAGCTTGAATATGAGGTTTTAAGCTCACAATAAGCCACAAGGTGCACACAAGCTAGAAAATAAAGTGTAAACAACTAAAAGGAACTTAAGTCAATTCAAATCAATAAGAAAATCCAACAAAATAAGCTGACTTAAGCAAATAAGCAATCCTAAAATACCCACAGATTTAGGCAGGCCAAAATGGGTGTTTGCAGCCCACTATGAGGTCCACAGGGGGGTTCAGGAGTTCAAAATGAAACTTGAAACTGAAAGATGGGCTGGGGGACTCTCAAATAAGCCAGGGTTCAATGAATGGGGTCCACAAAGAATCTCTTGAAGGGCTTGTGAAGTTGGGTGGAAGGTTGAGGTGCAGGGCAGAAGGGCAGTCTCAAAGGCTTTTGTAGGCCTGATTTTAGCTAAGGGCAAAGGCCCCCAAGCCTTAAACAAGTAATGATCTAAAGAGTTTGTTCACTAGGCTGTCCAAAACACCAAAGGCCAATTAATAAGCTCAAGGATTGAGCTTTTGGTGGCTTTGGGAAGATAGGACAGATGAGCTGAGCATGAAGCAAGTATTTGGAATAACCAACATAGTAACAAATAACCTTATATAAGCTCAACACAACAAACAACAAGCTAAGATTTAAACAGATGCTAAAAAAATTCAAGCAAGCTCAATGCAGTTAGTGTATACCTACAAAAATGGGTCCAAAAGGCCAATTTAATAGGTAGAAAGAAGCACTCCAATAAGCCAGTGATAGGAAATCAAAATTGCAAGCATAAAAGCAGCACTAGATGGTTCATGAAGCAACAAAACTCAGAGCATTTGATCATGGAATGAGCAATCTAATGGTCACTTGGTTATGGGTCAGTTGAGGCAAGGCCTAGGTGCAGGGCATGCAAAAGTCCAAGGGGTCAACTTTGAGACCAAATTTGGATGACCTAACAAGTTTCAAAATCAAACTTTCTGGTTGAAATAGGTTTCCTAGCAACAAAATGACACAAAACAACAATTGTTATCTATTTCCACTATCTCTTTAATCATGTATTTGCAACAGAAATTTTGTCCAATTTCCTAGTTCTGAAAACTTTTGACTTTTTTAAGTGCAATTTAACTTTGACTGATTCCAATTTCAACTGATTAAATCTATCCCTAGGTGTAATATAAACTTATTTAACCACTAAAATTACCTAGATGAACACAGGTTACATCAAAACTCCAATTAGTAGATTTAGAACAACAAATATGCAGGCAGTGAGTAAATTGGATAGGATTTTGACTTTTTTACCTTATACTAATAGATTTTATGATCAACTTAGCTCAGTTACACCTAAGGGAGTCTAAGTATGCATGAAACACTATAATAAAACAACAAGAACACCAGGAATCCAACAGATCCAAACACTCCTTTAAAACCTGTTATGAAAGTGGTACACATCAAATCAAGGATTTAAACAAAGAAACTGAGGTGCTGACTTATACTAGGTTAAGATGGACTCAAAACAGCAAAAATAAACTATAACAAACAATAAACAACTACTCCAACTCAAAATGGCAGATTATATAAAAGATGGAAATTCTTACAAGAGGTCCAAAGTTTAAGCAGAAGTAAACCAGAACTCAAATTAACACCCTATAGCTCCCATGAGCTCTAAACCACTCCATCATTCCTGCATTCTTCCTTTTCTTCTTGCATTTTTTCTTTTCTTTTTTTATTTATTTCTTATTTTTTTGTATTTTTAAGGAAACTGAAATTTAAATTGAAGCTTGAATTTCTAAAATAACAACTTATATTAATAATGAGTGAAGCACATTACAACTGAGGTGTTGATTTAAACTTAAAATTACAATGCTTGAAACAACTAATTTAAAACTAAAAATCTACCAACGCTTCCACTGCTCCTTCTTCTTCAATTTATAGTCCCAAATTAGGGTTTCTGAGCCCCCTTGTCTTTTCCCAGCAGCAATATTGGCCCATTGGATGGTGGAGGTCCAATCTTGACCTTTGATTTATTTTGGCGCCCAAAAACTCTTTGTCATTTTCTTCTGATAACTTGTTCCAGGGTCTCAATCTTGGACTGGGGTGTTTGGTGTGCTATAGGGATAATGATGGAGGGGGTTTGAGTGGGAAGGTGATGATGGAGTATAGCAGGGATAGCGGGGGGGGGGGGGGGGGGGGGGTCACGGGTTGATGTTGGAGGAGGTGGTCAAAGGGGTCAAACCCCTGGGAGGTAATATTAAAATGGTGGGAAGTCGGCAGGTTTATAACTTGGGCTTTTGGAGTGTGTGGGCTGGGTGAGGGTGTTTGTTGGGGTTTGTTTTTGGATTAAAAAGGCGTAAATAATATTTGGCCCGTTTGGTTGTAATTGCAAAACACAAGGACTAAACATGTAACTTCTGAAATCAGAGGGCATTTTCTGCCAAATTCCCAAAGTTGATATAAGGACCTATTTTGACATATGTGAATAGTACAAGGGTGATTTTTGACATTTTCCATTTTGAGAATACCCAGGGACTAATTTTGCCAATTTAGAAAGTACAGGGACCAAACATGTAATTTTCCCAAAGTTTTCACCCAAGGATCATATTTGATAACTTTTGACTTTTAAATGCCTTGGGTGGACTTTTCTTTCATTTTAAACTTTCAGGGACTAGTTTTGTCAATTTATGAAACTTGAGGGACTGAAACTGCCAATTATGCAAACTTTGTTCGTTTTTCATTTGTTTTTAAACATTTTGCATCTAAAACATATAAAACACAGTTTTGGGATAATTTCTGTATTTTGATGCATTTCTGAGTGTTTTTGGATGTTTTGGCAGTTCAGATACGATAAAAATGATGAGTATTTACACACTCATCAATCCCCCACACTAAACTATTGCTAGTCCCTAGCAATATTTTGAGAAAACTTAATGGATTTGAAGTCTCTTTACCAAAAGCCATTACTTCTGGAGTAGCCAAATGTTTCAGTTCAAGTAAGAACCATGGTACACCGATAACCATATGATTTTGAGCAAACCACCAGCTTTTAACGGTTTTGATTTGTCTTTACCAGAAGCCGTTTGCTTCTGGACTAGCCAACTCTTTGATGGATTACAGTCATCATCTTGGTGAGTTGATTACCAATTATGGCTTTCCAATGCCTTTACCACAAGCCATAACCTTGCGGGCTAGCCAACTTTTTTACTTTTTAGGATATGGTGAGTTGAACACCATACAATTTTGGGCAAATTTTAAGCCATAAACGGATTTGAGATATCTTTACCAAGAGCCGTTTGCTCCTGGATTAGCCAATCCTTTTGTCGTTTAGACATGGTGAACTGATAACCACAAAATTTTTGAAATAAAGTGAAAATTTTTTGAAAATTTTGGGCAAAAACGGGGGTACTAGAGGATATAATGTGATAAAATTCGCTAGAATTCCCCCCCCCCCCCCACTTAGAATTAAATATTGTCCTCAATATTCAAAGTCCCGGCTATTATGCCGACTCTTTGAACGTAAAAAGATAATATTATAAGCTAACTGTGGAAATATCATTTTTCATTTTTCACTTTATTTATATGTAAATACAAATACATTTTTTTTTTTAAAGATATATACATTTCAAATAGCTGCAGGGGATGACCACTCCCCCACACTAGGGTGTTAGAAAGTAGAAAGAAGTCAGAGACATGGGTGAAAACCCATGTTGTTGCTACTGTTTTTGTTTATCGAGTCGCTAGTTTGACTCGATCGTCGAATTCAATTGTCCTTGGGGAAAGTTTGGAGATCAGGGACAACCATGGATGGTATGTCCTCTCCAAAGTAATGTTTCACACGATGCCCATTCACTTTGAAATTAGGACCGTTATTTTGAGATAATTCGACGGTGCCATAAGGATAAACCTTTGCGATAGTGAATAGACCAGTCCATCGGGTTTTGAGCTTTCCCGAGAAGATCTTAAGTCTAGAGTTGAAAAGAAGGACTCGGTCACCAACGTTAAAAATGCGGTTCTTGATTTTTGAGTCATGAATCTTCTTTGTCTTTTCCATGTAGATCAAAGAGTTCTCGTAAGCTTGATCACGAAGTTCATTCAATTCATTCAGTTGAACTTTCCGATGATCACCCGCAATTTTCAGGTCAAAATTTGCATGCTTGAGGGCCCAATAGGCTTTATGCTCAAGCTCGATTGGTAGATGGCACACTTTTCTGTACACAAGCTTGTAAGGCATACACTCGATGGGTGTTTTGTAAGCCGTACGGAAAGCCCAAAGTGCATCATCTAATTTATCCGACCACGATGCACGATTTTCACCAACGGTTCTTTCCAAAATTCTCTTAGTGCCCCGATTGGAAACTTCTACTTGTCCACTTGTTTGAGGGTGGTACGCAGTAGAAAGACGGTGAGTTACACCAAACTTTTTCATGACTTTATCAAATTTGTCATTACAAAAATGTGTACCACGATCACTAATTATAGCACGTGGAGTTCCAAATCGAGCAAAAAGAGCTTTTAAAAACTTCACAACAACTCGGGCATCATTAGTGGGTAAAGCTTTCGCTTCAACCCATTTTGAAAAATAGTCAACAGCCACGAGTATGTATTTATTTCCATGAGATGATGGAAATGGCCCCATAAAGTCGATGCCCCATACGTCAAAGATTTCACAAACTTGAATTGCATTTTGTGGCATTTCATTCTTTTGTGAAATATTCCCATGACGTTGACAAGCGTCACAGGATTTGATCAATTCTTGGGCATCCTTATAAATCGTGGGCCAATAGAATCCGGAATCAAACACCTTTTTGGCGGTGTAGTTAGGATTATGGTGTCCCCCTGTGGGACCAGCATGGCAAGCCTTGAGAATGTCATTGGCTTCCTGTCCATAAACACACCGCCGAATGACTTGATCCGCACAGATTTTGAAAAGGTAGGGGTCGTCCCAGAAGTAATGTTTCACATCTTTAAAGAACTTGTTCTTTTGTTGGGACGGCATCCCTTTCACAACAAAGTTACCCGCATGGTAGTTTACAAAATCGTCAAACCATGGGGTAACAGAATCTCCACAAAAGGCAACCGCATTGAGAGTTTCGAGAGGGAAGGTTTCATTAATTTCTTTCCTCTCGAAGACATCTTGGTGGGGGTTTTCCAAATGGGAGAGATGATCAGCAGCAAGGTTCTCAGCTCCTTTTTTTTATCATGAATTATGATATCAAATTCTTGCAGGAGGAGAACCCAACGAAGTAGTCTCGGCTTTGCATCTTGTTTTGCAAAGAGATACTTCAAAGCCGAGTGATCCGTATACACTATGCTTTTGGTCAATATCAAATATGACCGGAATTTTTCAAAGGCATACACCACAACTAATAATTCTTTTTCAGTGGTGGTGTAATGACTTTGAGCCTCGGTCATTGTTTTGCTTGCATAGTGTATAGGCTGAAAGTGTTTAGATATGCGTTGCCCCAAGACTGCCCCTATTGCATAATCACTAGCATCACACATAAGTTCAAAGGGCAAGTCCCAATGGGGGGAAACAAGAATTGGTGCCTCAGTAAGCTTTTTCTTTAAAGGTTCAAAAGCTTCTACGCACTCATGTAGTCATGTGAGAAGATAAAAGGAGCATCCTTCTCGAGGAGATGGGTCATAGGCCGGGCGATTTTGGAAAAATCTTGAATAAACCTACAATAGAAACCGGCATGACCTAAAAAGCTCCTAATACCTTTGACGGTAGTGGGATGAGGTAATTTTGCTATGACATCAATTTTGGCTTTGTCAACCTCAATCCCATTCTTTGAAATTTTATGGCCGAGGACAATGCCCTCTTTGACCATAAAGTGACTCTTTTTCCAATTTAGACATAACCTTGTGTCTTCACAACGTTTGAGCATATTATCTAAATGGGAGAGACATGATTGAAACGAATCCCCAATGACCGAAAAATCATCCATAAAGACCTCCATAGTTTTCCCGATCATGTCGGAAAATATGGCCATCATACATCTTTGAAATGTGCCCGGAGCATTACATAAACCAAATGGCATGCGTTTATAAGCAAAAGTTCCATAGGGGCACGTAAAAGTGGTTTTTTCCTGATCTTGCGGATCAATGGGAATCTGAAAGTAACCCGAGAAACCATCGAGGAAGCAATAGTACTCATTTCCCGCTAATCTCTCGAGCATCTGATCCATAAAGGGCAGAGGAAAATGGTCTTTGCGGGTGGCGTCATTTAACTTACGATAGTCAATGCAGATACGCCAACCCGTAACCAATCGAGTTGGAATCAACTCATTTTCCTCATTTGTGACAACAGTAATGCCACCCTTTTTTGGAACACAATGTATTGGGCTAACCCAAGGACTGTCTGAGATAGGGTAAATCAATCCGACATCAAGAAGTTTTAAAACTTCTTGTTTGATGACCTCATGAATTTTTGGATTCACCCTTCTTTGTTGTTGGACTGCTGGTTTGAAGTCATCCTCCATTAAAATCTTGTGGGTACAAAATTCAAGGTCAATGCCCTTGATGTCGGAGAGTCTCCAAGCAATTGCTTGTTTATGCGACTTCAAAACCTTTATTAGAGCAGCCTTTTCCTCAACACTTAAATCTTTAGCAATTATGACAGGTAATTTATCATCACCCTCCAGAAATGCATATTCAAGATGAGGCGGCAAGTCCTTAAGTTCAACCACAGGAAAGTCATCAGTTTTCTCAACATTTTTGACTTCCTTTTTATGAAGTTGTTGTGGTAGAACAGGAAGAGGAGAGGGATCTTCGTTTAGTAATTTCTCAAGTAAGAGAATATCCCTCTCAGGGTCAATCGAATCACTCTTGAGAAAGCCCTCAATTTCTTCTAAGATGAAGTCACTTCCCTCAAACGGAGTGAGGGAAGGAGAAGAACTGGCAATGATGGGATGAGAAGATTGAGTGAGGTTTTCACTCGAAGAATCATCAATGAAACGTAAAACCTCTTGAGCGTACTCCTCAGCAGTAATATCGATGACATCTATTTGGTTTACCGATTCAGAGTCATAATTGGAGGAGTACCTCGAAGTTTGATCGAGGTTGAAGGTGACAGCTTCAGTTCCAACACGCAATGTGATCTCTTGCTCAAATACATCGATGAGAGCCCGCCCAGTTCTAAGGAATCCCCTTCCAAGAATCAGAGGGACCCTTGAATCGGCATCAAAGTCAACAATCACAAAATCTACCGGAAAATGGAACTTTCCCACTTTAACGAACACATCCTCGGCAATGCCAAGAGGACGTGATATTGAACGATCGGCAAGCTCTAAAGTCATGCACGTGGGAGTAAGTTCGGGAAGAGATAGTTTCTTCCACACAGAATATGGCATAAGGTTAATGCTAGCACCAAGATCGGCCAAGGCAAAGCATTCAACCATCCCCAAAAAAATACATGGAATGAGGAATTTTCCGGGATCTCCAAGCTTCTCGGGAAGCTTCTTCAAAAGAACTGCTGAGCAGTTCTCATTTAGAGGAGTTCTTGCCATCTCAAAGAGTTTTTCCTTATTATTTAACAGATTCTTGATTGTTGATGCGAATTTAGGCATCAAGATGATAGCATCCGCGAAGCTAATGTCAAAGTGCAAATCTTGAAAGATTTGGAAAAATTTATCCATTTGGTGACTAGCCTTTTCGCGGAGCTTTTGTTCATTCAAGCGTGATGGGTAAGGAATAGAAGTTTTTGATTTAGGGTTCTCAACTGGAGTCTCAGGTGGATCAAAGACAACTCCAGGTTTTGGCATGGTTTCTGGGACAACCTGAGGATGGACATGTACGGTACTTCGTGGACTATTAGATTGCACCTTGTCCTTTATCACCACAGGTTCACGTTCCACTACCTTTGGAGGAGAGGAAGAAGAGGTAGTAGGAATCGCGGGTTCCTTATATGACTACGAGTTGTGATCGCTTTTGCATCGCCCCTCGGATTAGCGATCGTGTTGCTAGGTAAAGTAGTACCTGAGCCCGAGGGTCGATCATTTAAAGACTTCTTGATGTCAGAAATCTGGCTGACCAACAACTTGTTCAATTCTTCTTGGGACTTCATGAATTGTTTTAACAACTCGTCAGATGAAGGCCCAGTTGGAACAATGGCTTGATTGTTAGGAACATTTGGAGCACGATTGTTTTGGTTGGGACCTTGATTTTGGAAATTTCCTTGAGTTTGATGTTGGAAATTCCTTTGATTCTGGTTGTTATTTTCATGAAAGTACCCTTGGTTGAGGTTACCCTGACCTTTGTTTCGGTTAAAGTTTCCTTGATTTTGGAAACCTTGGTTTTGACTTTGAAAACCGTGACCCTGATTGAAATTACCTTGGTTTTGATAACCTTGGTTCATTCTATTTTGATTCTGGTTACGGTTTTGGACATTTTGGTTTTGATTAAAACCGGGTGGTCCAGGGTACCGATTAGGACGATAGTTCGGGTCCATAGGAGGGCGGTATTGATTGCCTCCTTGATTTGAAGACCCGGCTATAACATGAGCTTCATATGGGGAACCATCAGTAGCTGTGCAATTGTAGTAGGCATGCGGCCCACCACAAGTCACACAGACTTCCACTTTTTTAACCTCAGCAGGTGGAGGATGTTGTGGAAATGAGACTTTCTTTTGTTGGGCGATGTGGAAAACTAGAAGGGGGGGTTGAATAGTTTTACATCGTTTTAATTGTTATAAAACAAACTGTTTAAAAGTTTTCGTTGATTTATAAAATATAGATTCGATGGTATATGAAATCTAGTTATACACAATATGAACAACACTAAGTATATATACTATGAAGCAATAATTATGTAAGTAATGAAATAAGTAAAAGATGGAAAGATCAAACCGAGAGACAAGCGATTTATAGTGGTTCGGCTACAAGGCACCTTCCTTGCCCTACTCCACTCCCCGAGCACCTAACTCGAGAGTTTTCTTCACTATATCAACAAGCTCCCTTATGGCGGAGAAAACCGTACACACCAATATACACACCAATATTCACACCAATCTACACACCAATCTACACACCAATCTTCACACCAATCTTCACACCAATCTTCACACCAATATTCTTCACACCTAGCTTTTACACACCAATCTTCTACACACCTTCTTCTACACACCAATCTTCACAACTATCCTACTTCACTACTAATCAACTTCTACTATCTACACAACTATTCTCTAACAAATATTCACAACTAATCACACTATGAAATAATAATCAATGATGATGCACAAACAACTTAGATGTGGAGATCACAACTAGTTGTAATACTTCTTGTCTTGAGGGATAGAAGTATTCTTCTCTTGCACTTGAATGGATTATGTATGGATCACTTTGAAACAAAGATTTAAGAATGTATGATCAAAGGATTTATAGATTGGAAATGGAGATCTAGAACAGAAAGTTCTGGAGTGCAAAAGGTGGGGAAAAAATCCAGGTTTAAGGTGGTATTTATAGGCAAACGTTTCTGACAGAGGAGCGTGGCCGGTCCCCTTAAAGCATGGCCGGCCCCCTTAAAATTAAGGGGGCCGCCCAACTGTAATGGCCAGAAACTTTGTCTTTTAGTGGGGAAAGTTTATTTGGTGAAAAACTAACTGATTTTGGTTAAATATTTGAAATCATATATTTAGTATGATTAAAACATTTTTCCTTATTACCAAAAGTGTTTTTCAAAAATATATAATAAGATTATATAATTAAATAAACTTTGTATTAGTTAATTAAATACCCCTTTGATCATACATTGCACTAAACACTTTGTTTATTCATACCTTAAGTGATTTGGATGTAAAGAGAAATATTAATCACCAAATACTTGTTTATGTCATAAGTTTTAGTTCTTTGAGGTTATATTTTGTAATGATCAAAACATAGAGATATTGATAAAAACTTAATAATGTTTTTAAGGCATTATTTATGTCAACAATCTCCCCCTTTTTGATTATTACAAAACCTTAAACTCAAAAGATTTAAAACTTGTTATTAGACAAGTATTATAGAGTTTACCATTTCTCTTCTCCCCCTTTTTGTAAAATCAAAAAGGTTAGGCCGAATAATCTTCGTGAAAGAAGTTTAAACGGGTAGAGAACTCCCCCTTGATGTATGCTCCCCCTCGTTTGAGAGCACAAAGGGAACGAGCAATTGGAATCTTGGCTACAAAATATTTTGAAGAGAGCAACACACATATATATGCAAAAGCAACAATTATGCAAATAAAAATAGATTCATTCAAGCATGATAGAAATAATTAGCATAACAACATTCAATATGCTTGTAGCATATTGATTACACTAAAACAAAAGAAAAGATATAGTCCTATATTGCCTAAGAGAGCACTTGGACTTGCTTGCAACCCATGGTTGATTTGTTTTATTTGCTTGAAGGAAAACAAAAGCATGGAGCTTAGATGTTTGATTGAGGTGGATATGGGGTGTTGCATGGAGCGGAAGAAGTGGATCTCACGATGTTGTATCGTGTTAAGGGTGGTATTGGATGATTACGAGTGAGAAGATATTCAATCCAAGAAATATCTTCACTCAAGTAGAGGATTTATTTTTGAAGGAATATGCAACAAGGGCAAAAGTGAGTGTGATTTGTAACTTGATCCAAGTTAAGAGAGTGGGGAAGGCAATTTGCATAGGGTGATGATGGAGGTAGCCCTTTGTTGCGTTGTGCAAGATGCATAGCAAGGAGATCACTAAGATCATGGATTTGGTTTATTTCATCACGGAACCTTTGTTTTTCCGTGGCAATGTGGAGGGGATCATAGGTTTGGTATGGATGAGTTGGGTTTGAGTAGTTGGAATTGTAGTTTGATGGTTCATCAAACTTGCATGGATCATTATAAGTTGTTGGTGGTTGAGAGGTGTAGTTTGGCTTGAAGGAAGATGTTTGGCCAATGTTGTATGGTTTGTAAAGTGGATCAAATGAATGCCTTTGTTGGTTTGATGCAAAGTTTGGGAAATAAGAGGTTGGTGGTGAGGAATGATTTCCAACTACATTTGTGATGATAGATTTGTTTCGAGGACTTTTTCGTCGCCAAACGGGTTTTTCCGTCATCCTTGCTAGCCTTGAGGCTTTTGATTTTGGTTTGTTTGGAGAGTTCATGATGGGATGAATGGAGAGCTTTGAGGATTGGGGATATTTATAGTGTAAGATTTGTGTGTTTAAGGATGGATAAAGTTTGTTTGGAGGATTAGGACAAAATGTGTTGGTGAAAAATGGGAAATGTAGGTTGAAATGGGCTAAAAAGCAGAAAAGATTCTGTAAACCCGACCATCAGATGGCCGGTCCCCTTAATTAGGGGGCGGTCCCCTTAAAATTAAGGGGGCCGCCTTACATAATTAAGGGGGCCGCCCATCTGGTGATTTCCAGATTGCCAGAATTGGGTTTTTGGCAGAAAATTTGCAGAAAGGTTGTGTTTTTGGACTTGGATTCAAGCAAGTTCAATTCCTTTAGGCAATATAGCATCTAATCTAATCAAGATATAGCATACATGCAAAAACACATAAGCAAAGGAGCAAATAATCAACACATAATAAGCAATAGGAGGTAAACAAAGGCAAGCACACTTAATCTTCCTAAGGCACCTATCTTAGATTGAAGGCAAGGATCTTAGTGAGTGGAAAAACTAGTGATGGATCAAGATGACACCATTATTAGTGAATTTGTCCTAGTGAGTGTCTATATGCAACAAATGTGGAGTTGTGATTGTTTCGACTCCTAGAAGCAAAAAGAAATAGCGATCCTAAGAAACAATCCAAATAATCTCCTTGATTCAATTTTTGCTCGATCATGAGTGTCAAAGACATATATTAGATTATATACCTTGACAATTTATGTGAGAGTTTATGCATGATTTTGAAATATAATGTTTTTAGAATTAGTCAACAATGCAAGGAAAATGGTTTTCATGGGGTTCCTAGATTGTGAGAATAATTTTTAGAGAAAATTGATTGAGTTTTTAAAAAAAATTTATGCAAAGAAAATAAATTTTCCCAATCTTTAGTTTTGTGCGAAATAGATTCCTAGACTCAGAAAAGATGAAATGGAAGAAAAATAAATTTCATGCAAGTATTAATTTGAAATATTTCAATATAATTTAGTCAACTTGTTCCATCATTCCTAATCCTAAACGCAAGTGGTTGAATAATTCACGCTTAAGGGGTTTTGTGAATATATCCGCAATGTTATCTTCCGATGCAACCTTTTCTATAGATATATTTCCTTTTTGTACATTATCCCTAAGAAAATGGTGACGTATTTCTATGTGTTTAGTCCTAGAGTGTTGCACTGGATTTTTACTTAAATCTATCGCACCATTGTTATCGCACATAATGGGGACATTTTCTAACCTAATGCCATAGTCTATGAGAGCTTGTTTCATCCATAGTGCTTGTTGACATGCCTTTCCGGCGCTTACATATTCGGCTTCGGTGGTAAAAATAGCAAGAGCGGTTTGCTTCTTCGAAAACCAAGACGTTAGACAACATCCCATAAACGTGCAAATACCGCTAGTGCTCTTTCTATCTACGTAGTCTCCCGCATGATCCGAATCCGCATATACAATGGTTTCTATGCTTAACCGCTTCTAGGTGAGAGGTTTTGGGATCCTCTTGAAAACGGGCACAAAGGCAGACACTAAACATGATATCGGGTCTACTTGCCGTCAAGTATAGTAAACTACCTATCATTCCTCTATACTTAGAGTTATCTACGGACTCACCTTCATCGTCCTTTGTGAGCTTTACCTCCGTAGACATGGGTGTTTTTATGGGTTTTGAGTCTTCTAGGCCAAATTTCTTAAGCATTTCCTTAATGTACTTAGATTGGTTAAAGAATATTCCATCTTCTAATTGTTTTATTTGTAATCCTAGGAAGAAGTTAAGTTCACCCATCATACTCATCTCAAACTCATCATGCATGATTTTGGCAAATTCATCACACATGTCTTGACAAGTCGATCCAAATATAATGTCATCAACATATATTTGAACAATGATGAGATTAGGGTCTTTCCTTTTAGTGAAAAGAGTGTTATCTACCATTCCCATGGAATAATCATGTTTAATAAGAAAAGCTTTTAATCGATCATACCAAGCTTTGGGAGCTTGTTTGAGTCCATACAAAGCTTTCTTTAACTTATAAACATAATCAGGTTTTGCGAAGTCAATGAATCCTGGAGGTTGTGCCACATATACCTCCTCATTGATAAAACCGTTAAGGAATGCACTTTTCACATCCATTTGGAATAACTTAAAATCTAGGGCGCAAGCATAGGCAAGTAATATCCTAATTGATTCTAGTCTAGCTACGGGGGCATAAGTTTCATCATAATCAATTCCTTCTTGTTGATTATAACCTTGGGCAACTAACCTAGCTTTATTCCTAGTAACTATTCCATTCTCGTCTAACTTATTTCTATATACCCATTTGGTTCCTATGATGGTCATATCCTTTGGATTTGGGACTAGTTCCCAAACATCATTTGCCTTAAATTGATTTAATTCTTCTTGCATAGCTATAATCCAACTTTCATCATTTAAAGCCTCACTAATATTCTTAGGTTCTATTGCTGAGAGGAAACAAAAGAAGTTGTTTTTATCTTGGGCTTGTAACCTAAGGGTTCTTTGGTTAAGATGTCCTATTATATTATCTAAAGGATGTGATCTAGATTCTTTAATATTAACGATTTCGTTATTTTCTAAGTGAGTTTCTTCATTGTCATTTCCTATGGGTTTTGTTTTACTAACCTCAATAGCTTCTTCTTCGACTAAATTATCATCTTCTAAAGGTAGCGTTTTAGAAGGTGGTGGTGTTTCATCAAATGTTACATTTAGTGATTCCTCTACTTTCATTGAGTGTTTGTTAAGTATTATATATGCTTTACTATTTTGTGAGTATCCTAAAAATATTCCTTCATATGACTTTGGATCAAACTTAGTGAGGTAGTCCTTAGTGTTTAAGATATAGCATTTACTTCCAAATACTCTAAAGTAGCTTAAGTTAGGTTTTCTATTTCTTAATAACTCATAAGGAGTTTTTCCTAGAATTCTTCTAATTGATACCCTATTTAGAATATAAGTCGATGTATCTACGGCGTGACACCAAAATTTTTGTGGAATGGATTGTTCATTTAACACAGTTCTACTCATTTCTTGTAGTGACCTATTTTTTCTTTTTACTACCCCATTTGATTGAGGAGTACGAGGAGCGGAGAAATTATGAGATATTCCATTTAACTCACAATATTTTCCGAATTGTACTTCGTTATCAAATTCCCTTCCATGGTCCGTCCTAATGGCAACTATTGAGCATCCTAACTTATTTTGAATCATTTTGCTAAATATTTCGAATTTTTCAAAGGCTTGGGTTTTGTCACTTAAAAACCTAGTCCACGTGTATCGTGAGTAGTCATCTACTATTACTAAGGTATACTTGTTTCCTCCATAGCTCCGCACAGCGGATGGACCAAAAAGATCCATATGTAATAATTCTAGGCACCTAGTAGTGGATACTATATTCTTAGCTTTGTGGTTAGCATGAGCTTGTTTTCCAACTTTACATGCATCACAAAAATGTTTGTCATATTTTAGATTAGGCAAGTTTCTAACTAATTCCTTAGAGGCCAAAGATTGTATTTGTTGCATGTTAGCATGTCCTAATCTCCTATGCCACAATGTGGAGTTTTCGTCTAGGGTCGTTAGGCATATCCTATCTTCAGGTTTGTTTCCTAGTTTCATAACATATACACCTCCTTTCCTAATACCTCTACCTATAATTTTTCCATTCTTAATTATTTCGCTATCTTCTTCGGAAAAGATAACTTTACATTTATTATCGCATATTTGGCCTACACTAAGTAAGTTATATGTTAAATTATTAACATGTTCAACATTTTCAATAGTAAGTGAGTCTTGAGAAATCGTACCTTTGCCAATAATTTTTCCACGCAAGTCACTACCAAAGATAACGTTACCTCCGTTGTATGCCTTATATGTAGAGAATAGCTTTCGGTTCCCTGTCATGTGCCTTGAGCATCCACTATCCTTGATCCATTCGTCAGGCTCCAAGTCAATTCCAAGGCATATTTCGTCGGTTGCTTTTGCCATGAAACACTTTTCTTCTCTTGGTTTTTCCACTTCTTCTTTGTCACTATCACTCCATGTTCTACTAACAAATGCACCTTGATTATCATAACTCGGCGGCTTTAGACATTCACCAACGAGATGATTTGGACTTCCACATCTAAAGCATTTTCTTTTCACGTAATTGTCACTTCTATTTCTTTGGAACGATTTTCTATCGTCATGTGATGATCTAGTGAATCTTCCTCGTCTCTTGAAGAATTTCTTGAATTCTCTTACGGCCATTGCATATTCTTCGTCTTCACTTTCGTCACTTGAATCATCATCATCACTAGGTTCCTTTTTGGCTTTTAGAGCAATGGATTTGATTTGTTCTTTCTTGACTTTGACCGTTTCCGAATCTCTTCTTATGATTTCTTCATGAACCTTCAAGTTGCCAATTAGTTCATCTAGTGATAACGTCATCAAGTTCTTTGATTCTTCAATTGCCGTGACCTTAGCTCGCCATTTTGGATGCAATGCCCTAAGAAATTTCCTAACACAATTTTTACTAGAAAATGTCTCATCAAGTGCTTTTAAACTTGTGATGATAGTGTTAAACTTAGTAAAAGCATTATCAATTGATTCCTCTTCCGGAATCGTAAATTGTTCATATTGTTGTACAAGAAGATCTATTTTATTGTCTTTGACTTGGCTATTACCTTGGTGAGTGATTAGTAACGAATCCCAAATTTCTTTTGCGGTTTTACACATAAAAATTCTTTCATATTCTTTGCGTGGTAACGCATTATAAATAACCATTTTAGCCTCATTATTTTTTGCTAGTTTCTTTTTCAAATCATCATTTTGTTTTTCAAAAGCTACAATTTCATCCATTTTAGTTTCAACATTATATTGAATAGGGGGAAAATCACCAAAGGTAATAATATGCCAAAGATCAAGATCTTTTGATTTCACATACGTTTCGAATCTATTTTTCCAATATAAAAATCCATCACTTTCAAATAGTGGTGGTCTTTGCATAGATTGCCCTTCTAAATATTTTAAAGATTCCATAGATCGTTACAAGTTTTAAAATACAATATATTTTAAAATTCTTGCTAAACCTGGCTCTGATACCAATTGTGGAAAACTAGAAGGGGGGGTTGAATAGTTTTACGTCGTTTTAATTGTTATAAAACAAATTGTTTAAAAGTTTTCGTTGATTTATAAAATATAGATTCGATGGTATATGAAATCTAGTTATACACAATATGAACAACACTAAGTATATATACTATGAAGCAATAATTATGTAAGTAATGAAATAAGTAAAAGATGGAAAGATCAAACCGAGAGACAAGCGATTTATAGTGGTTCGGCTACAAGGCACCTTCCTTGCCCTACTCCACTCCCCGAGCACCTAACTCGAGAGTTTTCTTCACTATATCAACAAGCTCCCTTATGGCGGAGAAAACCGTACACACCAATATACACACCAATCTACACACCAATCTACACACCAATCTTCACACCAATCTTCACACCAATATTCTTCACACCTAGCTTTTACACACCAATCTTCTACACACCTTCTTCTACACACCAATCTTCACAACTATCCTACTTCACTACTAATCAACTTCTACTATCTACACAACTATTCTCTAACAAATATTCACAACTAATCACACTATGAAATAATAATCAATGATGATGCACAAACAACTTAGATGTGGAGATCACAACTAGTTGTAATACTTCTTGTCTTGAGGGATAGAAGTATTCTTCTCTTGCACTTGAATGGATTATGTATGGATCACTTTGAAACAAAGATTTAAAAATGTATGATCAAAGGATTTATAGATTGGAAATGGAGATCTAGAACAGAAAGTTCTGGAGTGCAAAAGGTGGGGAAAAAATCCAGGTTTAAGGTGGTATTTATAGGCAAACGTTTCTGACAGAGGAGCGTGGCCGGTCCCCTTAAAGCATGGCCGGCCCCCTTAAAATTAAGGGGGCCGCCCCTTATAATTAAGGGGGCCGCCCAACTGTAACGGCCAGAAACTTTGTCTTTTAGTGGGGAAAGTTTATTTGGTGAAAAACTAACTGATTTTGGTTAAATATTTGAAATCATATATTTAGTATGATTAAAACATTTTTCCTTATTACCAAAAGTGTTTTTCAAAAATATATAATAAGATTATATAATTAAATAAACTTTGTATTAGTTAATTAAATACCCCTTTGATCATACATTGCACTAAACACTTTGTTTATTCATACCTTAAGTGATTTGGATGTAAAGAGAAATATTAATCACCAAATACTTGTTTATGTCATAAGTTTTAGTTCTTTGAGGTTATATTTTGTAATGATCAAAACATAGAGATATTGATAAAAACTTAATAATGTTTTTAAGGCATTATTTATGTCAACAGGCGAGAACCAAAGCTTGAATAGCTTCAGTGAGCTTGTCAATCTTAGCATCCGTGCTAGATTGACTCATAGAGGATGAAGTGGAAGGACCCGCATTAATTTGAGAAACAACCGGCTTGCTTCGTGTAGAGCGGACCTTGGACTTATTTTCAATGATTTGTAAAGCTTCTTTGGTGGTTCTACTCAAGAAATTACCTCTCGCGGAGGCATTGAGTGAATCCTGATTAGCTTGGCTCACGCCATTGTAGAAGGTATCGAGTTGCATCAACTCTGAGAAACCATGATGTGGACACTTGCAAAGTAATTCTTTGAAACGATCCCACGATTCACCAAATGATTCATCATATTTTTGAGTGAACTTGGTGATTTTGTTCTTAAGACTCGTGGTCTTTGAAGGTGGGAAGAATTCATTCACAAACTTTTTCACCAAATCTTCCCATGTCTCAATTGAGCGAGGGGGTTGTTTCTCAAGCCAAATCCGGGCTTGACCCTCGAGGGAAAATGGGAAGAGAAGAAGCTTGATTGCTTCACAGGGGACATTTTTGTATTTGATGGTTGATGTGATTTTATTGAACCATCGAATATGGGCATGACGATCATCCCTCTCAAAACCGTAGAATTGACTTGAGGTTACAAGATTGAGTAACCCGGTTTTGAGCTCAAAACTATCAGCCACGATGGCTGGAACAACAATGGCATCTCCGTAACCCTCGATAGGTGCTTGGAGAAGCTCACACATGGGGCGGTCTTCCGCCATGGTGACAGCTGGGGTGGAAACAGTACAGATCTCAGATCCGACTGTTGGTGCTGAACGTCTACGAGGTCTTCTAGGTTTCTGATTGTTTGAAAATCAAATATATATATATATATATATATATATATATATATATATATATATATATATATATATATATATATATATATATATATATATATATATATATATATATATATATAGTATTACTCAAGAGATCCGCAAAGAAATACGGATAACCCGAGGTCGTAGTCCGTGTGAAGGATGAATGGAATTTCAAATTCCCGGTTCGTGAAATGTGTCGTGAAAGGGGATAAAAGAGATATGATGGGAAAATAAGCTAAAAATTACCAACTAAACTATGCTAATCAAGCAAATAAGAGATAAATGATAAAAGGATATACTTGTTAAGCAAATCATCATGATCCTTAAGTGTGGTTTATTATTTCTTTTAGGTACTCTATTGATGAATCAATATCTTTTACAAACAATTATTTTCTCACAACGTTGGTTTATTTTGAAAACAATTTCATAAAGAGATATCAATAACTAGATTAAACCCCAATTATTCTCACGGCTTTTGCCCGTTTAAACAACCAAAATTTCAATCCAAGTAACTTAACATTACTAACCAATATATTGTCTAACTTTTATAAAACCACACTTAATTCACATAACAATATACTTAACAAGCATAAAAACAATCTACTCAATACTCATATTAATTAAGCTAGCATCAATAATAATTCTAACAAACTTAAACATAATTCACAACTAATTATTTAAACTAAAAATTGA